>QRDG01000115.1:1092939-1282051 GCA_012064385.1 Puccinellia tenuiflora
GCTCATGCATTCTAACTAGAGCCAAAATTCTAATTATAGTAAGATTTATATTTGTGTTGTACGGAGTATACTATTAATTTGTCCATGCAACAAATGAAACCGATCAAAATGTCTTAGATGTAGGAACAAATCTACAAACCATATGTGTGCCGCATCTCTGACATGAGGCCAAGCGGTGCATATCAGCATTGCTTCAGTCTAGAGATCAGAAAACACTTATTTATGTAAAAAACTGTAGACCACCAAGTGCAAAGAGTTCTTAGAAGTATATGTGAAACGGATGTTGCTCCATATTAGATTTTGAAAAGTTGAGTCATCCACAAGTTGGGATCCTCCTTCTTGATCTGCCCTTCGTGTAATTATTCTCAACGATCGTGGAGTCTCGAGATGTAGTGGTATACTTTCTGATCATGTAGTACATTCATTCTCCAGTAATCAGCTTGGAACACCATCTCCTCTGTGACGCCTAAGGTGAAAGGACCTCCTTTTAGATTGGGACGCTCGAAAGTTAGCCCTTGAGGGAAAAATTCTTTGTCCTTGATTCATAGCAGACCCAAATACTCATGCAACAATAATAGCTTAGTTTATGACGTTGCCCTTGAGGCACATATTTGAATTGGAGTGCGGTGATTAAGTTCATTGTTGTTTCCTGGATATTTGTAGCATGCGGCCCAAGTAGTATGCCATGAGAAGAGAATGAATAGATGAATGAGATACCATAGAAGAGTTACAATTTCCCCTTTTCATGTCACTAAGACCAGTATACCAGCGAGTGAAAAATGAATGTACCCCCTGTATTATTCTCAAAATAATGTTAATAAAACTAGAAAATGTCCTGATATTCCTCTTGCTTATCAAATAATGTAACGTCGCACCGCCATGTTTTTGAGTTACTTCAAAATACAGTGTTCAAAATTGTATTCCCTTATTCATTGGAATATAATGGAACTGATCAGATGGTTATATTGTCCTCCTTATATGTTTTTAAAGCTAATTATATTTCTTTAAGTATTAAGAATAATATTTGAAAAAAATATTTAGAAGGTTAAGATCGTTCATCATGTATCATCCATCCTTAGTACTATTGATTTATTCTACATTTATGAAAATTAATTGCTCTATTGTATTTTAAAACAATATATATATATATATCACATGATTTATATGAATGCATAAAATGTAATAAAAAACAACTAAAGATGTTGCCCGCACATGTGCGCGGGCCCACTGTGCTAGTTATATAAATAAGAAGAAGTTATTTAGAACGTTACAGCCCCATACGAGCGAGAACAAGTGCTCACTCGAAATAAAACAAGACTACTCTCCCGGCATAATAGAACCCAAATGCTTAGCACCCGCGGCGCTCCATAACACCGCTTCGGACTTAATCCGAGCAAAGATCACCGAAGGCATGGTAGAGACATGGCGGAAGACGCGAGCATTTCGTTCGTTCTATATCTCCCAACATGTGAGCATGATGAGGGACGCCAGAGATTTCCGCCGGGTGCCATTGTTGAAGATGACGGAGTCCCACCATTCTTGCATTGATGTAAAGGAGGACCATTGGGTGGTGTCAAATGTAGTGAGGCCAAGCCAGGCAAGTACCATGTTCCAAACGCGAATGGTGTAGCGGCATTTGAAAAAGAGGTGCATGGCGGATTCATCTTCTCGCTTGCATAGTTGACATAGCCCGCAATTTGGCCACCCACGACGTTGAAGGCGATCGGCCGTCCAAACACGGTTTTGGAGAATAAGCCAAGCAAAAGGCTTGCACTTAGGAGGTTCCCAATTTTTCCAAACCGCCTCCGGCATGGTGGATCTCTTCGTTCCCTCAAATTGTGCTTTGTAAGCAAAAGTAGCCGTGTACACTCCGAAGGTGGTAAATTTCCAAGTGATGTCATCGGGCGTGCCCTCCACAGGATGAATCTCGCTTACTTTCGTCCATAGATTAACGAACTCGATGATGTGCTGAGTAGTGACTCCCTCGGCAATGCTGATCTTGGTAATCCAAAAGTCATTTGTGATCCCCTTGATGACGGTGAAGTTTTTTCTAGTGGATAGGGCAAAAATAGAAGGGGCTACCGATTTGGGTTTGAGTCCATCGAGCCATGGAGAATGCCAAAAGTTTGCAATGAGGCCGTCTCCAATGGTGATCACGGTGGCTGCGTAGAAGAAATCCAAGTCCTCCTTGTTGCAAGGGTTTTCTTTCCCAATCCATGCCTTGGAAGGGTCCTTCCAACGAAGCCACAGCCACCGAAGGAGAAGCGCCCTTGCAAACTTTTCAAGGTCCATAATGCCCAGACTGCCTTTGTCTTTTGGTCGACAAACAGTTTTCCAAATGACCTTGCATTTCCCCTCGGAGACTTTCTCGGCCGCCGCCCAAAGAAACGCTCTCTCCAAATTGTTTACCGATTGCAAAATGCCCTTGGGGGATGACAAGCGGGGTCAAGTGATAGATGGCTTGTGAGGTTATAACCGACTTGACAAGGGAGCCCCTCCTAGCCGTTGCAATATGTTTGCCATGCCACGGAACAAGTTTTGAAGCCACTTTATCGAGAAGGGGTTGCACATCAATTGTTTTGAGACGTCTATAGGATAAAGGGAGACCCAAGTACTTAATGGGGAAGGCGCATCGCTGGACGGGGAAGGATTGCGTGATGTCGTCAAGGTCCAAAAGAGAGCATCTAATTGGCGCCGCTTGACTTTTGAGCACATTGGTAACCAACCCCGTGACTTCTCCGAAACCTTCAAGAATGTTGGCCAAGGCTGTAAAATCCTCTTTAACCGGAGCCATAAAAATTGCCGCATCATCGGCATATAAGGATGTGCGAATGATAGGGCCACGACCCCTAAGTCAATGGAGGTCTCCGTTGTCCGTAGCTCTGTCCAAAAGTTGTTGCAAAGGGTCGATTACGATGTCAAAAAGCAGCGGAGAGAGGGATCACCTTGCCTAAGGCCCCTCCCATGGATAATTGGCAAACCCAGAACACCGTTGAGCATGACGCGAGAGGAGGCGGTGACAAGGAGATCCGCGACCCAATTCCGAAATTTAGCGGGAAACCCAAGCTTTTGCAGGAGATCAAGCAAGAAGGACCACCTAATGGAATCGAAGGCCTTCTTGATGTCAAGCTTTAGGAGAATGGTTGGCGTGTTGGTGCGGTGCATTCTTCTCACATAGTTTCTAACACACATGAAGTTGTCATGGATACTTCTCCCTTTAATGAACGCACTTTGAGACTTGGAAACGAGAGTGTCCATGTGAGGTGCGAGGCGCAAGGACGTCAGCTTGGCAATAATTTTGGCCATAGCATGAATGAGACTAATGGGACGGTAGTTGGAGATCTCCTCAACTCCCTCTTTTTTTGGCAAAAGCGCGATGTTCGCGGAGTTGAGCCAATGAAAGCTACCGGTGCGAAGGTCGGAGAATTATTTGACAACATTCATGACATCATTTTTTATAGTGGGCCAACAAGCTTTAAAGAAAGCCCCAGTGAAGCCATCCGGACCGGAAGCTTTGTCGCTTGGCATAGACTTGATGGCTGAGAAGACCTCCTCCTCTGAAAAAGCATCACCAAGGTTGATAAGATCACAAGTTGGAAACCGCAAGGCCTCCCAATTGAGATCCCTGGAGCTGCCCATTAGAAAGTCTATGAATGTAATTTTTTCGCCTCCGACCATTCACCTTGGAGTGGAAGTATTTGGTGTTGGCGTCCCCTTCCTTTAAATTTTTTATGCGATCGCATTGGTGCTTTCTCGACCTCTCAAGCACCGTCAAGCTAATGACTCTCCGTTTGAGACGCTTGTGCCAGTTAATTTCTTCGGGAGAGAGGACTCTAAAGTCTTGAGCAAGATCGAAACGGAGGATGATCTCTAGGGCCATGTGAAGGTGAAGCTTGGCATGGGAAGCGAAGGAGAGGCTCCACTTGCGCAATCTGAAACCGAGCTTCTTTAGTTTGTTGAAGAGCACATGGCATGGGTCGGAGTGCGGGATAGGCTCAGACCAAGCTTCATTCGCCACCTCATGGAAGCCCGACATCTTTACCCAATAATTCTCGGATTTGAAAGCTCGAGGCCTACGGGGACCAACCTCCCCGGCAAGAAGTAAGGGGCAATGGTCCGAAAGCGAGGAAGAGAGGGCATGAAGGATGTGGTTTTCAAACTCGACATCCCATTCGGAGTTGCAAAAGACATAGTCAAGCTTGCTCAAAGTTGGGTTTGCTCTCCCATTGCTCCAAGTGAAACGACGATTTTGAAGGTGGATCTCGTGAAGCTCACAAAGTTGAAGCGTTTCTCGAAAACGATTAATCCAGCTATGGCTCGAGGGTCTTTTTGTTCTTGTCCCTAGCGCGGTAAATTTGGTTGAAGTCCCCATTTGCAATCCAACGATTTCCCACCAAAGGTTTGTGATCAAGGAGCTCAGCAAAAAAAGCCTCTTTCCGGTTGCTTTTGGTTGGCCCATAGACAGAGGTGAGCCGAGAAGAAGTTTCATCATGGATTATCTTGATGGTCATTGAAAGACAGTAAGTGCCCAAAACGATGTCGGAGACACGAATAACACTCTCGTCCCATAGCACAAGGATGCCCCCCCCCCCCCCCCCCTGCCGTTCCAATAGCCGGCCTTTGCGCAAAACCTTTCAAACGGTATCCACCCACAAACGCCGCTGTTGCGGCATCAACATTTTGCAATTTGGATTCCTGGAGACATGCAATATGGCAAGTGGAGGCTGCAATTGTTTCGCTAACAGTAGCACGCCTATCCGGGTCATTTAATCCCCTAACATTCCAGATCAACATCACAAGATCATGTAGATTCATATTGGGAAACAGCACACAACTCCAGGTAAGAAACAAAACAAACGGCTGTCGTACAAGCAAGCTCAGGTTCTGATAAAAAAGCAACAGACTCAGACTCTGGTTCAACTTCATTGTAACAGGACAAGCGTAAGCATGATGGCTTCAGCAACAGACACCAGTTCAGCACAGGAGAAAAAGAGAACAGATGCAACATGATTATGCGGAGCTCCAGATCGCGGCGGTGTAGAAGTAGGTGCAGCGTCATCAAGTTACCAGCAAGGTCTCCTGGTTGAGGGAGTCCTGCCCACCATGGCTAAGCAGCGCCTCCTCCAGAGCCCTGGCACGGTCGCAGTCCAGCCTGAAGAGGGCTCGCAGCGCCGCGATGGAGTTGGAGGGGACCTGTGAGCTGAATAAATTGAGGAATTGCTGAATTGCTTTCTCGGTGACATCTTCATTCTCTCCTGTGATGCCAATACGATGGCAAAGGTTCATCTCGTCCATCTTGGCGATGGGAAGGCCGCGGTGCGCCGCCTTGATCATGATGCTGCTCCTCCGAACAGTGAAACCTCCAGCCAATGTCTTGCGTCTATTAGCCGGAGGAGACGGCTTGGCTCCTGATGAACCTGCGGGGTGGGGAGCAGGGGCTCGACGGCAGCCTTGAACAAGCCGAGGGATGGAGGTGTAGAAGCACTCGATCCTGAGGATGGGGTGACTGGCGGAGTCGACGTTGGCGGGGTGTAAACCATTGGCAAGGTGGAGAAGCCTGGGGTGCACAACCTCGTATGCAGGGACGGCGACGAGGACGGCGGCGCAGCAAAAGCGGCGGCGATGAAGCCCGGAGGGTGCAGGGGCGTGCAAAGGCTCGTTGGGGAGAGCATGCTGGCTGCTGATGTGCTGCTTCCAGAGGCGAGGAGGCGTTAGGTCGTCGAGGCACCCTTAGATAGCGGGAAGCGAGGGAGGACCGAGGTCGGCAATGCCGGTGATGTGGGCGGCATGCAAGCCACGGTGGAGTGGCGCCCGCTTGTACTTGGGGAGAAACTCCTGGATGGGCTCCTGTCACGCGAGGCAACGGGACTCGTCGCGATCAGAGGCAGCACCGGGTCCTTGGGCGGCAGCACCGACGCGAACTCCTGGGTGTCCTGGGTATGCACGACCTCCTGGATGAGCGGCATAGGTTGGGCAGCAGTAGCTTGAGCAGCAGCAGTCTCAGCCACCAGGGTGGCCTCCGAGGCTCCCAAAAGCGCTTGGGCCACGGCAGAGGCAGCGCGGCGCCGGTTGCCATTGCGGCGTCCACCACGATTAGTGCCTCTATCTTCTTCATGCGGGCGCCCGTTCCTGGACCGGCTGCGCATGCGT
The DNA here is from genome assembly GCA_012064385.1 of Puccinellia tenuiflora. Lineage (NCBI taxonomy): Eukaryota > Viridiplantae > Streptophyta > Magnoliopsida > Poales > Poaceae > Puccinellia > Puccinellia tenuiflora. The sequence goes on from QRDG01000115.1 coordinate 1,099,090, forward strand.
TCCCGCCAGCCCAGCCTGCGGTCATCGGCGTCCCTGCCGCGGTGATCACGGCCACCGCCTCTGCGGTCGCGTCCGTCATCGTCACAGTCGTCCTCCCGCCGTGGAGTCGCTTGCCGCGAGAGGCGCTCACACCTGTCGCGGGCGTGGGTGTCGCCGTCGATGATGCCCAGGCGAAAAGGCAGCTCCCTGGTCTTGACCGTCTCGCCTGTGTGGTCCTCGTGGATGGACAGGTGCACGATGACGCGCCGCTCCAGCCCTTGGCGACCCCTGACCGGCACAACGCCATCCCTCGTCGGCTGGGTGACCCAGTTGACAAGGGGAACCTTGCTTGGGCAGCGTGTCCAAGCCCAGCACGCCAGGTACTCTGTGTGCTCCTTCCGCATAGAGCGAGGCTCGATGTAGTCGAGGGAGCAGCGATGGCCAATGGCTTGGGTGACGACGACGTCGTTCCACGCATAGAGCGGGACATTCTCCAAGCAGAGGCGGACGTGGTGCAGCATGTCGACCTGCTCGGCGTGGCTCTCCAACGACCAAGCCCTGACCTGCAGCCTGGCGCCGTTGCCGAACGGCAGCTCCCTGCGCGTGACTGCGTCGGTGCAATGGTGGATGTGGCTGAAGCGGAGGAGGAATGCCTTCGGGAAGTGGCGCACGACCTTGATGTCCCTAGGCAACACTCTGATGACCCTGCATAGGAGCGCCTCAATGTCGGCCGTGGATGCGGGCACGTCACGGTCGAGCCAGGCGATAGAGGCATTGGACGCCAGCAGCGCCTCCTCCATTAGCATCTCCGGCGTGGCGTGGATGACCGAGAAAGTCTCGGGGGTGCGTGTCTCAGGGTCTCCCATCTTGGGCGGCGCCATGCCGTGCTTGGGGCGCGGCGACAGGGGAGGAAAGTCTTATCTGCGGGGAGGTGGAGGGCGGGGCGGGGTCGAGCTTGACGAGGCGTGGAGGTGGCTCAAAGGCGACGGTGGGTTGGTGCAGCCTCGCTCGCGGTGGCCAGAGCAGTAGCAGCGCCCAGTCCCTGGCAGCGCCGGCACATTATAGGGTTGCGGCACACCGCGATGCGGTGGTCATGCTCGAGGAAACGGAAGCAAAGCCTCTGGATCCAGGCTGGCGGAGGCGGGCGCGGCGTTAAGGCAGGCTGAGGCGCACCGCCTATTGATACGTATCAAATGTATATATAATTTTTTTGTGATCCATGATAGTTTTGTGATATTGTCACATGTTTTTACTGTCATTTATATTATTTTTATACATTTTGTCGGACTAACCTATTGACAAGATGCCTAATGCCAGTTTCCTGTTTTTGCTGTCTTATTGTTTCAGAAATTTACTTTTGTAAATATTCTCGGAATTGGACGAAAATTTACGGGGATTATTTTTACGCCAAGACGAAAACGGAGTCCGAAGGGCAGCCTCGGAGGCAACCCACAGGGCACACGCGGGTAGCTGCCGCAGCCTGGGGGGGAAACCCGCGGGTGGGGCCCGCCCCTGCCCTGTGGGCACCTCCTCGGCCCCCTCCGACTCCTATAAAATCACAATTAACCTAAAAACGTCGAGGCGGCGATTATTTTTCAGAAACTCGACCCCGACGCGCCGTCACCGAAAACCCTAGTTCGGGGTCCAATCTGAAGCTGATCCCGGCACTCTGCCGGAGGGGAGATCGATCCCGGAGGGCTCTTCATCGACATGCCTTCCTCCGGGATGATTTGTGAGTAGTCTCACCTTGGACTACGGGTCCATGGCAGTAGCTAGTTGGTAGTCTCTCTCTTGTGCTTCATGTCTTATGATCTTGTGAGCTGCCTAACATGATCAAGATCGATTATTGTAATGCTATGTAATATGTTTGCTGGGATCCGATGGATTATGAAGTTATGTTCAGATTGCGCATGATTCTTATATGAGTAATTTATGTTCTTGCATGCTCTCCGATGTGCGTAGTTACTTTGGCCAAGTGATTATATGTATCTCCAAGAGAGGGTATTTATGCTAGATAGTGGGTTCATGCCCACTTTTGTTCCTGGGCACGAGTGACAGAAACGTCTAAGGGCGAGGGTGTGCTGTTGCTACTAAGGGTAAAACAACGGTGTTAATGTCTATTTCGATATTAGTATTGCTTACTTCATTCACTTTATTTAATGCAATTGTCTGTTGCTTGCAACTTAATACCGTTAGTTGACATGCTGAATAGCAATCCCACGGTGGACTATTTAGACAAAGACGCAGTTGGACTCAACGGTCTTTGTTCCTTGTCGTGATGCATTCATAAATATTATCATGTCCTTTTTGTCATAGCTAAATTGGGTTTGTGTCATGATCTTGTCAATTGCCTAGCTGTAATTCGTTCACCCATCACATGCATATTTTATTTATTTGAGAGACTCCACTAGTGAACCCATGGCCCCCGGTCCATCTTTTTACATTGTTTTCAACCTCATTTACTTGATTTTAATCATCATTACTCCTCTGGTCACTTTTCATATTTTATCTATTTCATCATACAATTAACCGCTTTGTGTTCTGCGAGACCGGAGAGATTGACAACCTCTCCGCCGTCGGGGGCAAAGTATTTTGGTTGAGTGTGTGCAGGTCCACGTCTGTTGAAGGTTAAGCGCCAGAGATCTTCAACATTCACCTCGTTGTTGATTTCAAAGTCCTACTGGTTCGATAAACCTCGGTTCTTTAATTGAGGAAAACTGCTACTAGCTACAATTCCGCCTTCGCTTGGGACACCACCCAACTTATCAATATCCACCATCACCCATCAGGCCGCAGCTCCCGCTCCGCCAGCACGCGCGACGCCGCAGCCTTGGCCCTCTCCGCGTCCGCCGTCGTCTGGGCGAGCTCTCGGCGGGCGCCCCTCCGCCGGCGCCCATCGCATCCTCCCCACACAAGTCCGCCAATGCTGGGGCGTCGCGAGGCCGCCGTCGTTGGACCGGGCGGGCGGGCGGGCGTCCACCGGGACGAGATCGCGCGGGAGGAGGCCATCCGTTCACCGGGACGTGCTCGGGCGGCCGGGGGCCACCGGCACAAACGCCTGGAGCGGCGGCTGCGGCGTCTCCTTCCTCCAGAGCGCGCGCAAGGTCGAAGGCGGCCGCGACGTCTCCTTCCTCCAGAGAGCGCGCGAGGTCGGCGGCGGCCGCGACGGAACCCCTTCCTCCAAAGCGCGCGAGGTGCAACGGCTCCTCCCTCTAGAGTCTTGGGTGGGGGTGCGACTGGGAATCATCCCAACCCCAGTGCAAAAATCTCCGCCGGCGCCCCCCAAGCACGCCGGCAAATCGCCCTGGGGGGCACCAACGGCTGGAGTTGCTCTTACCATGTCGTTTGTAAGCAATCTTTTGGGGGACAGACTGACGTGAACGTGATGTACTCCATTTCTGAAGTTGACCCAAGTTTTTTATTTCCATGTGGGTCATCATGGACAATGGTTCATCATCCAACTTTTTTTTTTGATAATGTCACGTTTTAAAACTTGTGTGCAATTATAGAGCTATAAATTGTCTAACTCCTTGCACACATCACCACACATAAAGTTGCACATTTTTGTACACACTGGACTCCATGTAATTTTTCCGACTTGGAAAAAAATCTATAACGAGTGAGGGAAATAACAATAGTGTTAAATTTGTACCATAGTTTACGGAAATTCACTTGTGCACCCGAGCTCACATGCACCTGTTATTGTCGAGCATTTTTTAAAAATAGTAAAACATTACGAAAAAATCTGAAAACAATTGGTGACACACACATATGAGTTTTTCACAATCGTGCAAAATTTCGGAATGAAATGACAAATTCTGTGCTCTGTGCAAAAAAGACAAAATCTGTGTTTTCAAATTTGTGTTTTTAGATCTAATTCTGACAACTGTATTTGTCTTTTTTATACAGAGCATATAATTTGTGATTTCATTCCGAAATTTTGCACGAGTATGGTAAACTCATATATGTATGTCACCAATTTTTTTCAGATTTTTTCGTAATGTTTTACTATTTTTAAAAAATGCTCGAAAATACCAGGTGCATGTGCACCCGGGTGCAGAAACGCCCCTCCCCGTAGTTTAACTATTTTAAATTAAGCTCCCTATATAGTATTAATAGATATTATTTTTTATTTTATTTGTATGTGACACATCACATAATGGCACTACTTAACAACCCAATATTGACACCCCTCCAATTTCACTTTTTAGTGTGGGGGGGGGGGGCTAAATTGGACAGCCCATTGCCTAGCAAACTTTGAGAAGAGGACACCTTCAAACAACTGATATGCATCGGATCTACAAACATAATTATACACACACAGACACACACACACACATGTCACACAAGGACTTACATGGAAAAACCTCCTCAACTTGAGGGGTAATGTGGCACCCCCATCTGACACATGTCGCTAGAGAAGCGGTCACCCCGTACACCAGCCCAGGATATTTGGGCGCACGTTACGACAATGCAACATAGCAGAAATCATTACACAATCAGGCCCAAAGGGCTACAAATGGTTTACATGGCCATCAAGGCATGAGAAATTGTCATGGCCAAGTATGGCACGGGACAGAGTTTTAACTGGCAGCGGAAGACGACTAAAGCAACGGCTTGGAGTGGCTCCATTCCACAGGCATCTGGCTGGACTACTGATCCTAGCACGCTCTTTCTCCATCTCCTTGCTATGGTAGAAGATGAATCCTCTCAACGTCTGGCCACATGAAAAGCCAGTGTGAGTACAGTGATGTACTCGCAAGAAAATAACCACAAGACATGAACAGTCAAGCAATCAGGCAACAAGTAGCTAGCGACAGAAAATGATCTAAACATGGCAAGTGTCTACTTACGACAGTCCAAAAGGATGACAACATGGCATCACAATAAAACATGGCATAAGCAAACAACGGGAGTACCGCCAGTACAGAGTCCAAGCCAGGTGGGGTTGGATCGTGTACCGGAGATCACACAAAGAACTTACCTTTGACGAATAATGGATGTACCCATTGGTACCAAGTATTTTAACATCACCTGTCATCACAACTAGGCCCAACGGCCTTACCACATCAGTCAAACTGCTAGGCCCACTGGCCTTATGTTTCCACTTTGGGCATGCATGGTTGATGTTGGCTCCCAACGATCAGACCACCATCCCAAACATGGGTAACCATCCACAACTCAAGTAACTTTCCCTGCATCATCTCATTGTTCATTTAGTGAAATCAGGTTGTTCATCTTTCTTTCAAACCGAACTTAAGTTTAACCTCCGGACTTGACAAAGGACAATAGTGTGACCGACACTGAACTGTTACATAACCTAGGAACAAGGCTAGCTGCTAGTTGACACACTCTCGAGAGGTTGCAGTTACCACCCATCTAAATGCACCTTACTCAGCCGACACTTTAGGATAGCATCCTTAAGTCGAACTCAGCAAGACACACTTATATAACCGTTCACGCTACCAAGACACTCCCTGTATAGCTACCGACATAACTCTATGTCTTATGACGAAGTGAATCCAGCACGTCCCCAACTCATGAGCGACGCCCAGCTCCGGAACCTTCACAAGACTAGCCCCGACCACAACTATGCAGTAACCGACTAGACTTGCCAAGTGGGTAGCATCAAATGAGGCTTGATAGGTTACATAGGCTATGCTCTCCCATTTGGGCGACAGTGGTAGTGCTTTCGATGTTCAGATTAGTGGCACTATGGACTGACCCTATCGATGTTTGGAGGGGGTTTCATGTAGTCCAGTTTCATTCAACAACGAGTCCAAACAACAGAGGATTAGTCCAACACAATAAAGGATTAGTCCAACACAACAAGTATAATATCACTTCAACTTAATACCATAAGCAAAGATAAGCCACACGATAGTTCAAGCAATATATAGTTAGTTTGCATCGAACGGGTGACTATAGGGCCACCACTGATCAAGCAAAGAAATAAATAAAAATAGTTAGTTCAATCAATGGTTAGTTTGCATTGACCGGGTGACTATAAGGCCACCACTGATCAAGCAAAGAAATAAATAAATAAAAACAGTTAGTTCAATCAATGGTTAGTTTGCATTGACCGGGTGACTATAAGGCCACCACTGATCAAGCAAAGAAATAAATAAATAAAAACACTTAGTTCAATCAATGGTTAGTTTGCATTGACCGGGTGACTATAAGGCCACCACTGATCAAGCAAAGAAATAAATAGAAATAGTTAGCACAGGTGGTTAGCGTCAATCGGGCGACTGTGGCGGAGATACTTCCGACCAGCGTCACCACAGATCAACTACATAAGTTAGTGGAGGCGTCCACGCGATCCCGTTCCTCCATTCCATTGACTGCGGTGGTTCCCCCAATCCATCGTCGCCGGAATGGGGAGTGGTGCATGGTACCGTCCAACACACGCCACAACTCTACAGAAAAGTAGCCGGTTCAATCCACTTGGGCAGGACCCAACATGTATTTAGTCGGGGTACCGGAACTCAACCCACGAGACATGGGTTTATCGTATTACAGGTATGAAACAAAGTCATGATATCTCATGACGCACAGTTCACAGGTGATAAGCAAACAAATGCACATAAATGCCATGGTAATATGCAACCAAACAATCATCGCTTGAGTGTTGATAGCAAGTGGTTAGCTTGCCTTCGAAGATTGACGCCATTTGGCTTGGAGGTCACGGACACGTCACGGTTAGGTTCTCGGTTTGTCAGTAACGCGGAATACACCTATGCAAGGATACACGGGTGCTGAGCATACAAGTATTTTACAAAAATGTAAAACCTAAACTACCGGATAGATCTTTTCAAACCATAAATTTACAAGTTGAATCACCTCAAACAGAGCTACGGATCAAAAGATACGGTCGTGCAACGGATAGCTATCTGCTGCTTACTCGAAAAAAAACATAGCGGGCTAATTCTGAATCGGGCTGGGCTGGTCGCGTATTTCCAGCAATACGTCTTCTCTTCTGGAAAACGTAAACCTGAGAAAAAAATACGCTTTTAGCTAGCCTATTTGGTACGATCGGGAGCTTCTTTCCCTGGCTCCCGTACGGGAGGGCTCGGGAGGAGGCCGGCCGCCGGCGACAGCCATCTCGGCGGGGGCGGCCGAGGAAGGCGGCGTGGTTTCCGTGGCCTACCGCCGTCGGGGACGTGCATGCGCGATGGGGCGCGTCGGGTGCCAGCTTGCCCGGCTTGACAAAGGCGGTCGCACGGGTGCGTGCTCTACTCTAACCTACTGTGAATTTTGGGGATTTTTCTGAGATGTGCAAGACCTTGGTCATTTCATCGAGCAACTGGTGTGCTCTAGGTTTTCTGTAAATTTTTTAAAGCAAAGTATTGCGCACTTGAGTGATTGTTGTTTTGATGTGTTGCCCTCGTCTCTAAGAACATAGTGGCGAAGCCGTTTCTCTTTTGGCCCTCCGAGTCGACGGGAACGCGACGATGTCGCTCACGTCGCGCTCTGGACGTCCTGGACGCCTGCTTTGGCATGGTCTAAATCTGCTAACCTTAAATCCGGCCTAACCCTCTACACCGTGGTGTCCTGCTCGTCCAGCTCGACCTCCTGTGCCAGCGCATCCCCTCTACAGCGCCGCCGACCGCTAGGAGACGCGTCGCACGCACAGTGCCGCCGCGGGCCCCCCTCGTCAGTGACCGACGCCGACCTCCAAGCTTATCCGTGGCTATGGATTTTCCGTCGTCCAGCTAGCAGGACACACGCTCGGTGATGCGCCGCTGCTACACCGTCGACGCGATGCCCGTCGTCCCGTTGCTGCACCCCGGACAGCTCACCCGCCACCTCGCCATGCCCATCATGGGGGCCTCCCCCTCGAACCCCTATAAAAAGCCACCCCAACATCCTCCAAGCACCACCCCTTCCCTCCCCCTCTCCCCTGGAACCCCTCTACCGTTTTAGTTGCGGAACGGCGGAGCCCTGCTCCGATTCAGCCAAGATCGTCGCCGTCAGTTCATCGACAGTGGCGAGCTCTAGACCGAGCCGTTCTTCGATTAAACCTGCATAGTGGTTCCCCTTGATTCCCTCTACCCCCAAGACAAAACCATTTGCAAAATGGTGTCCCATATCTTCGCCCCCGAATCGCCGTCGGCGAGCTCGCAGATGTATATAGTCTGTGTGTGGAGTTTGAGCTCAATTGGGAATTTGGAAGTTGGTCAAATAAATTGGTGTCCAAGAGTGCCCTAATGGCATGGGTATGCCAAGTGTACTTACTCAAATGATATTGATCTGATATTATGTATATGTTTTTATGTATGGAAGGGTGTCAATTTAGCAAAGTGTCAATGCCATATGATATTTTTAGCTAGGGATTGCTTTGGAAATTGCTATTAGGCATGGAAAGGGAATTACAAAGGAAGTACCCCAAATATTGCTCAAATGAGGTTGGGACAATGGAGTGAAATGTTCAGGAGGTGGAATTATGCATATGACCAAAATTGTAGAATTTCTGGATGAGTGGAAGGTGTCTAGATAATTTTTGGATTGAAAATGGCATAATAGAGAATACGAATAAACTTGGAAATATTGCATGGGACTATGGAATATTTTTCCATGGGAGTGATGTATATGTATGAGGGAACCATTTGTTAGCTTGGTGGAATTTATTTCAAGGTGCAATTGTGGTGGTGGCTTTGGTAGGATAGACGGAAGGGGTTTTGGAATCTCCAATGGAACCAATGTTTGACAGACAAAACAATGGCATGGAAATATGGTGGAGGTTGACAAAGATCGAGGATTATTGGGAAATTTCTAAGAGAGCGAAACCAAATTCAAATCAAAGACCAACAAGTTCAAAGAAAACATTTGAAAATAGAAAAGTTTTTCAAGTGTGATAAAACACCACTAAAATTAGGGACGGATTTTTGGGGTGTTACAGGTAAACAAAGTGGATCAACTGGTCCACACAAGTTCCACTATAAACAACATGGATACATAGTCTTCTATGGAACTTCTAGATATTTACAACATACATCACCACATTGCCAACCGGTAACATAACAACAATAAGAAAGAAGAAGAAGAGAAGAAGAGGCAAGATAATAACAAAGCTTAGACTGTTAGATCAGCATTCACAAACCACTTATCCAAAATTGCACCACTTTTGGTAGACAAGCAAACATATGTGTTACCAACAGACTCGCATAAAATAAGATCAGTCAAGTACCGTTTGCCTGTTCAAACTATTCACCTACCAAAACTGTTGTATGATGAAATTGTAGTAGTCCGACCTGAAAAAACCACACTCAAAGATGATGATACGCTGGCCTGACATTAAAATAATATAACCAGGTCAAAATACTCAGAGTAGCGAACAAGTTCGCCAAGTTTGAATCAAATCTCGTCACGTTTGAGCCTCCTATCACTAGCTCAAAGACAAACGGTCAAGAATCACCTATCTGGACATAAATCACCTCTCCTTCTTGCTCTCTTCTCACTAAGATGTGGTGTTCTCTTGTGTTCACCCTCTCACAATGGTAGACACGTCCTAACTTCTCTCACTTTCTTAAACCCCCAACCACTAAGAGTGATGGCTAGGGTTTTCTTCTATTCCCATATTTCAAGGAGACAACTCAGCCGTTGGATACAAACTGCGATCAACGAACACGCTTGGGACTGGGCTACCAACGTACTTCTATGTGCAGGGATATAGTCCACCAAACTCCCCCTCCCGACATCATGGAGGGTCTCACTGCCTATCGGAAGTCACCCACCCACAACCGGTATTTGAATGCCTTGTCCATGAAAATGTTTGAACGTTAACAATGGTACTTCACTCACACTAAAGGACATCTATCTTGAAATAATTAAAGTGTATATTTTCCATTATTCCTCTTCTGTACTATCTACAAAATGTATGCTACTTATTCACAACTTGTTGGAGTTTGTGCTAAGGATATGTGTTTTCCCCGTCAATTTCTCAGAGCCGCTTTGTTGTACATGGCTTCTATGTTGATATGAACGAGTATACGAGATGGCACACCATGTACTCCCTCCTAGAACATTAATTCTAAGCCCCACTTAGCGGAAATAAACATTTCGCCAAGCAGAACCACAATTGGATTACATCACATGCACAAGTACGACACAAAAGGATAAATAAACATAGTTCAAAATACTTTTATTACATCACAGGGGATCATACATCCCGAATACAGCGGAAGCAAACACTCATCTGAGTAAAGACTACATCAAAGGCCAAAGGCCGGAAAATAAAAGAGGGGACCCGCCCACGAAGGTCTCAGACTGCCGCCTAGGATCCAAATCTACTCGTCGTAGTCGGCGTCGAACTCTACGTAGTAGCCACCATCTGGATCGTCGAACTCTGTTGTCGCTCCTGCATCGGTGAAAACACGGGCACCGGACACCCGATGGTATGAGTACGGGGGTACTCAGCAAGTCTAACGCACAAGAGAAAAAGAAGGTACGATGCACATGCTTTGGGGGTTGAAAAGGCTGTATGTGGACTTGCATCAGCACCACCTAACAACTACAGAAGACACGCTATAACTTGCGTCTAATTAGAATAAGGGGAGAGAGCGCTTGCGCTACTGGGCTAAACTACTCACCAAACAATACCCGTCCTGAGACAACTCCATCGTATCATATTCCCACGAGGAAGAAGTCTGGACACTCACACGTTGATCAAGTTTTAGCAGGTTATTATTTGAATATGGCTATTTACTAGTCAATTTAGCTATTCATGAAATAAGGTGATGTCTATGATCTTTTTAGCCAGCACATTACCCAAGTCGTCCATAACCGCGGACTCGGCTTTTCGAAAAGATTTAACCCTGCAGGGGTGCCCAAATGTAACCATACACGTTCGATCAACCACACGCCACAAAGGCAAAAGGTATCTCAACACGACCTTCCCCTTCACTACTACATTGGATAGAGAGCCACCTATCTGAGACTGATCCACGTGGGGAGCCCGGCCGAAACTCCTTTGCGGGCCCAAAAGTTGCGAGAACGGCTTCGGGAGGATAACACTCATACGATTGCTCCTCCTTCCACACTCGATAAACGAACGCTCCGCACCTATATGCGTCACTCATCCTCATCATTCTTCTTCTGTGATTTGCTCCAAATGGTAAACACCCGAACTAGTTGTGGCTCCCTAACCAATATAGAAGATTCGGTACTGAGTTGCGGGGGGTTCCATAAGTCTTCCCACGTGTGGGTAGGGCGCTCATTCTTGGATAAGCGGAAAAGAACGGTTTTTCCTAGGCGACACTAGCAGAACAAATCATCATAGCTGGCCTTCCGCCGGTGCCTTATCTTTAATTTAATAAAGTGATTCCCACATAGCAAGTCTTCAATTATTAAGATATACCAGCTAAACATGTGATAGACCACAAACAACTCCTAAGCATACTAGTAGATAGTAACTGGAAACAAGCATAGGATATAGGCAGGCATATCAGGAATAACTGGACTTCTATCAGGCTATGCAATTCTAGTAGGAATCGTAAGACACAACAGAACGGAAGTCCTAAAGCATGCAAGACAGGAAATAGGCATCACATGAGAAAGTTGGGGAGGGGCTGCTTGCCTGATGGCTCAGTAGCCTGGTACTGGGCTAGATCCTCGGAGGTGTCGGGGTACTCAGCAACGTCGTCTTCTACGGATAACCCCAAACATAACAAAAGGAAAAATCAATACAAATGCATTCAATCAAACATGATGAGATGACAAAATTAATTATGCAGCAATTTAAGTGCTAAACATTTTAGTAGGCATTTTAAATTAGGGTTTAGCAATTTAATAATCAAATATGGCAATTAGTGCACTTAATTAATTCATTTTAATTGAATTTCAAATTACCCGAAAGTTAAATTAATTATTTTATGCATGCAAAAATAGATTTAAATAGATTGCATTTTTAGCTTCAATTTGATATAAAATTCATAATTTTGGATAAGTAGATCAAAAGTTATGAATTTAACAAGATTAATTATTTAGCAAAAGTTTTATTTATTTTAGCCACTTTAATTAATTCCGAAAATCAAACAAAATTCATATTCGGTTAGTTTATGATTTTATGATTTGAAGACATAATTTTAGTGTAATTTTTGACAAAAGAAACATGTGTTATTTAATTATTGCAAAAACAGGACATAAACTGTTTGTAGGGACCTAGTTGTGAAAGTTTTCGAAAACTGGATTCATCTGCAAAAAGAACAGATCTGGATCTGGGAGATATTTTCGTCACCGAGGTGGGTTCTATGTATTAGCATGACATGTGGGACCCAGGGGCCCACTTGTCAGCGGCCATGCTAAAAGGAGAAAAAGGGGGTGGATTTATTCGGCCAAGGTGGGGATCGAACCTGGGACGGATCGGTGTGTAACAGGGGCAGTGACCAGTCGGGCTGTGCTGTGGATCTTGTCCAAGTGCAGATCTGAAGCAAAAAGAGGCGTCGTGGGGCTGTTAACTGAACCTTAACTAAAACATGTTTCAGTCATCCGGCGTCAGGCAACAACGGCGATGGAGCGCGGCCGACGGTGACCATGATCTGGTGGCACGGGTGAGACATGCGTCCGCGTGTGGTGCAGGAACAGGTGCAGGAGGTGTCTGGGCAGAGGAGCAACTGGTGCTCGTGCCCGCCGATGTGGTGGACAGTGGCTACGGTGACGATGGCGCTCGACGGCGTCCACCCAGAGCAAAAGGAGAAGGAGGACGTCCAGGAGGACGGGATGCGGCTGCTCACCGAGGGCGTCGAAGCAGGGAAGGTTGACGACGGCGAGCGACCGGTGTCGATGAAAAAGGGGAAGGAGACGGGGAAGAAAATCACTGGCGGCTCTGTGCTCCTCTTCGGGTGGACGTAGACGAAGGAGTCGTTCCCTAGCGGCTCCAGCTCCTGGCTCCCGGCGTAGTCGACGTAGACGTAGTCGACCTCCTCCTTAGCCCGGCGCAGACCCCATGGCGGCTCCTCAACGACAAACTCCTCCGGCTGCGGGTGGTGCGGCTCGGGTGGTAGAGATCGGGGAGGAAGAAGGAGAGGAGAAGGGAGAAGAGAGGGTGTGGCGGCGAAGAGGAAAAGAGCTAGGGTTGGAGGGAGAAGGAGGCGCCCTGGTACGGCTTTTTAAGGAGGAGCGGGCAGGTGGAGCCGGTGGCGGAAGTGGCGTGGACACAGGCGTCGGCGACGTACGTGAGAAGAGGGTGCGGGAGAAGAAGAAAAAGCCAAAAGGCCGGCTGGGCTGCTTGCTGGGTCAAGAGGGAGAGGAAAGGAGAGGAAGGAAGAGAGGGAAGCTGGGTTGCGGCCCAGTTCCTGGTTTTTTTTCCAGTTTTTGTTAATTTTCTTTTTAACAGAATTTGAGAAGAGAAGAAAAATAGATAAAACAAAAGTAAAATTTAGGGTTTTAATTTCTCCCCAACATAAAATGTTGGTTAAATTGCAAAACCAAAATAACATTTTAATTTGCTTTGTCCAAAATAGTTTTTGGTTGTTAAATTATTTTGTTTTTGCAATTTAGAAAATAGGTTTTGCATGTGATGACACATGAAATCACCATTTTATTTTTGTTTGTTTTATTTTATTTTTGCAAAACCACAAAAGCACAACAGAGATGATGTCATGATGATGCAATATTTAAAACAAACATGGAAAGTGAAAGGGGATTACTTTTGGGATGTTACAATTCGCCCCCTCTCGAAGGAATCGCGCCCCGAGATTCCTAAGGAGTGAAAAGGTCGGGATACTCGGATCGAAGGTGATCTTCGCGTTCCCATGTTGCCTCTTTGTCGGAGTGGTGAGACCATTGCACCTTGAAGAACTTGACTGACTTGTTGCGGGTGCGACGTTCAGCCTCGTCAAGAATACAGACAGGATGCTCATGATAGGTGAGGTCTTCTTGAAGATCGATCGTCTCGTGATCAACTGCACGGCCTGGATCTTTGAAGCACTTCTTGAGCTGGGACACATGAAAAACATCGTGTACCTTGGATAGCTTTTCCGTAAGTTCCAACCGGTAGGCCAATTCTCCACGTCTGGAAAGAACTGGAAGAGGACCAATGTATCTCGGAGCTAACTTCCCTTTCATACCAAAGCGGTGAGTGCCTCTCAGAGGAGTGACACGAAGGTAAGCGAGATCACCAGGAGCATAGACCATATCTCTGTGCTTGCTGTCATAGTAGCTTTTCTGCCGTGTCTGAGCAATTTTCAAGTTCTCTCGAATGATGCGAACTTTTTCTTCTGCCTCTTGTATGATGTCAGGACCAAAGAGTTGACGTTCTCCAGTTTCAGACCAGTTGAGAGGAGTGCGGCACTTGCGGCCATAGAGAACTTCAAAGGGGGCCATGTCCAAACTTGCTTGATAGCTGTTGTTGTAGGAGAACTCAGCATATGGGAGGCAATCTTCCCATTTCATGCCGAAGGAGATAACACATGCTCTGAGCATATCCTCAAGGATTTGATTGACTCTTTCCACTTGACCACTAGTCTGAGGGTGATAAGCTGTGCTGAACAGGAGTTTTGTGCCCATTGCTTCCTGAAAGCTTGTCCAGAACCTTGAGGTGAAAAGACTTCCATGATCTGAACTGATTTCCAACGGAACACCGTGAAGCGGAACGATCTTTGTGGCGTAAAGCTCCGCCAACTGAACTGCTGAGATAGACTCTTTGACCGGAAAGAAGTGAGCGACCTTTGAGAGACGGTCGATGACAACGAAGATTGCATCATTGCCTTTCTTGGACTTGGGAAAACCGGTGATGAAGTCCATTTCAATTTTGTCCCATTTCCACTCAGGAATTTTCAACGGTTGCAACAATCCAGGTGGTCTCTGGTGTTCTGCCTTGACTCTGCGACATACATCACATTCTGAGACATAGCGAGCAATTTGACGCTTCATTCAGGTCCACCAATAGACTTGCCTGAGATCTTGATACATTTTGGTGCTTCCCGGATGGATAGAAAGAGGAGTGTCATGAGCTTCTTTGAGGATCAGCTCTCTTAAGGTTTCGAGTTTGGGAACCACAATGCGTCCTTCAAACCGCACTGTTCCATTGTTGTCAAGAGAGAAGCACTTATATTTTGCCGTGCCAAGGAGAACATTTTCCTTTATTTTCTTGACAGAAGGATCACGGAGCTGAGCTTCTCAGATTTTGTCCTCGAGAGTGGGAGTGACTGTGAGACTTGCAAGGTAACCTTGAGGAACAATTTCCAGGTTTAGCCTGCGGAATTCCTCATGGAGTTCAGGTTGACTTTCCTTGATCATGAGGTTGTTGCAATAAGATTTGTGACTGAGGGCATCGGCCATGACATTAGCCTTGCCTGGGGTGTAGTTGAGAGTGAGATCGAAGTCTTTGATGGTCTCGATCCATCTTCTTTGCCTGAGGTTCAGATCTGGCTGAGTGAAGAGATATTTGAGACTTTGGTGGTCGGTATAGATTTCACAAGTGTTGCCCATGAGGTAGTGCCGCCATGTTTTGAGGGCATGCACAACAGCAGCAAGTTCAAGGTCATGCGTAGGATAGTTGAGCTCGTGAGGGCGCAACTGGCGAGAAGTGTAAGCGACGACTTGACGGTTTTGCATGAGGACTCCGCCTAGTCCTTGGAGAGAGGCATCACAGAAGACTTGGAAAGGCTTGGAGGTATCAGGTGCTACTAGGACAGGAGTAGTGGTGAGCTTTTTCTTTATGAGCTGGAAGCTTTCTTCACATGCGGGACTCCAGATGAATTTCTTGTCTTTCTTGAGGAGTTCGGTGAGAGGCTTTGTTATTTTGGAGAAGTTTTCGATATAGCGGTGACAGTAACCGGCCATTCTGAAAGTGCATGGTTGCCCCCATGCATGATTTTGGTAATTAATGACAATCTCTATGGACTAATATTTGCATTGAGCTATATTTGTAGGTTGTCCATTTGTTTGCTTGTTCTCCATTTGTTGGAGTCAAGGTTAAGGGAAGAAGAAAAGTTTGTGTTGATCAAGGCTTTGTGCGGGTTGATCATCACTCAAGGCCAAGTGAAGATATGCCGAAGAGAGCGTCTCCCATCTTGGTGTATGGGGGAGCATCAAGTGAATCTTCACCGAAGCGCAATCGAGGAAGGTGGTGTGTCTTGAGAAGATAAAGATCGTCTTCATCGACCTCAAGTGGATTAATGCGCAAGGTAAAGGTATGATCTTGATAGGGTTTTTAATTTTACTGGTCTCATGTTGTTTAGTGAGAGACCGGATTATAGGATAGATAATCGTACTATCAAGAGGGGCTCTCGACCGAATATCGTGATCGTATCGCCATAGAGAGCACAAACCTTTGCATCCATGCTATCATCTTTATTGGTTCTTATTTGTCTCTTATCATGGTGTGGTCTTGGTGCTTGTCGTGCTTGTCATGACAAAGCCAAGTTCACCGAAAACGGTTTTCATATGCGTCTTCTATTGCGGTTTCGGTATTGGAGATTTTGCCGGTTTATCGGAGTGGAAGATTTCTCTCTTCCATTTCTTTGCAAAATCTCCATTGCTTGTTTGTCATTTTCAAAGGTAGCATTTGTCGTCCTCATTCCAACAAAATTGGTTTTATTTCATTCGGACTTCATCTGCAAAAGATGCGGCATTTTCGGTTTGCGAAAAAGAGTTTTTAACTTTCCCCATTTGGTTTTATTATATTTTCTTGGACTATGATGTTTCTTTGCATAATCTTGTTGTGCTCGTTGTGACGATTCCAACGAGTCCAAGATTATCGAAAACGGAGTTCGTGGGTGAAAGTTATTGCATTTCCGATTTGCAAATGGGAGCTTTTACCTTTCCCCATTTATCTTTATAATATATTCTTGGACTATGATGTTTCTCTGCATATTCTTGTTGTGCTCGTTGTGACGATTCCAACGAGTCCAAGTTTATCGAAAACGGAGTTCGTATGCGAGAGATATTGCATTTCTATTTCGGGTTTTTTATTAGACAGATTTAAAAAAAAAAAGAAACGGAAAAAAAAGGGAAGCCGGCCTGGCCGGGCCGAGGCCGGCCCAAGGCCGGGCGGCTCGGGTGGGCTGCCGGCCTAGCTGCCTCTGCCTGGCCGGCCCAGGCTGGGGGCAGGCCGGTCGGCTCGGGCTGCCCCCCGGCCCAGCCGCTCTGCCAGGCCGGCCCAAGGCCGGTTCCAGGCCGGGCAAGCTGCCTGCGCTACTGGTTTCGATCGCTGCCCGACCGGCCTGGCCGGGGCATAGGCCGGCCCCATGCCGGGCCGCCTGGACACGTTTTTTTGCAACTTTGTCCCACTTTTTGAGCTCCAACGGCTCCTTTTTGGAGCCACCTATAAAAGGGTTTTCTTCCCCCATTTTCAGTGTAGATCTCATCCCTTGCTCTCTCTCCTCCATTGTTAACATTTTGAGAGATCGATTTCCTCTAATCCCTCCGATGATTCTTGCCCAAATTTTGGGAAACAAGAGAGGAGATCTAGATCCATCTCTCCACCAATCAAAATCTCCTCTAAGTGAGGGGAACTTGTGGGATCTAGATTTTGGAGTTCTTGGTGTTTCTCCTTCGTTCTTCCTCCTAAATCCCTCCGTAGCATTAGTTGCTTCGGTTGGATTTTGGGGAGAAGAATTTGACCACTTGGTGTGTTCTTGCCCTTTTGCATTTGTTGCATCGAGTTGTGCTCCCCACGGTGATTCGTGGGATTGACGGTTGGGAGCTTGTTACTCTTGGGTCATTGGACCCTAGACGGTGGTGGTGCCGTGAAGACTTCGGCGTGTGAAGCTTCGGCACGTTGGGAGCCCCCAATTGAGTTGTGGGTGTGTGCCCCAAAAGTTGTAAGGGCTCCGGAATCCGCCCCGAAGGATTCCGATAGTGGAAGGTGAACCAAACCTTTGGGTGCGGTTCATCGGAGAATAGGGTGAGGCCTTTGTGGCATCTTGAGTAGGCCTTTTGTGGCGAGCTCACACCCCTCCAACGAGACGTACTCACTTAACAAGGAGGAACTCGGGAATAAATCTTCGTCTCCGCGTGTCTCGGTTATTTCTATACCCGAGCTTTTACTTGTGCACTTTACTTTGTGATAGCCTTCGTGCTTGATGTTTATATTTAGCTATCACCTTGTTGCTTGCCTTGTTTAGCATAAGTTGTTGGTGCACTTTAGGTAAACCTAGAATTTTAGGTTGTTGGCTTGTTAATTTAAACACCTAGTTTTATTCCGCAATTATCAAGCCCCTAAATCAAAAAAAGTTTTAATCGCCTATTCACCCCCCCTCTAGGCGACATCTCGGGCATAGTTGTTCTTTCACATACCTAGGAGGCTTCTGAGTTGCTTGACTGTTTTGGGAGTAGGCCAGTCGAGGATTGCTTGGACTCTTTCTGGATTAACAGCGGTGCCTTCTCCAGAGATGACATGCCCAAGATAGGTGACTTCAGGAAGCCAGAACTCGCACTTGGAGAACTTGGCATAGAGACGTTGTTCTCGGAGTTTTGTGAGGACGAGGCGCAGATGTTCAGCATGCTCTTCGTCGGACTTGGAGTAGATGAGGATATCATCGAGATAGACCACCACGAACTTGTCGAGGTACTCCATGAAGACAGAGTTCATGAGACGAGAGAAGGTTGCTGGAGCATTTGTGAGACCGAAAGACATGACGGTGTACTCGTAGAGACCGTAGCGAGTGGTGAAGGCTGTTTTAGGAATATCTTCTTTCCTGATTTTATTTGGTGATAACCCATTCTTAGGTCCATTTTAGAGAAGACCTTTGCACCGGCAAGTTGATCGAAGAGATCATTTATTCGAGGAAGAGGATATTTGTTCTTTATTGTGCGGAGGTTGACAGGACGATAGTCGACGACAAGACGACTTGTTTTGTCCTTCTTCTTCACCAAGATAGTGGGGCATCCCCACGAAGAAGAACTTGGTTGGATATATCCTTTGCTTTCCAGGTCCTCGAGCTGTTTCTTGAGCTCGATCAGTTCAGGGGGACCCATTTTGTAAGGCCTTTTGGAGATAGGAGCGGTGCCTGGTTCAAGCTCGATGACGAATTCAACAGCTCTGTCGGGTGGCATACCTGGGAGCTCCTCCGAAAAAACATCAGGAAAGTCGCAAACGATTGGGACATTTTGGATTGCTTGTAGAGGATCGACATTTAGAGCAAAGAGCTGGACAGAAGGTGGAGAGTTTGGAGAATAGACTATCTGGCCTGAGGGGTGAAAAAGAGTGACCGTCTTCGTGGCACAGTCGATTTTAGCTTTGTTGGCCTTCAACCAATCCATGCCAAGAATGACATCGATGTCCGAATCGCCGAGGACTATGAGGGAAGCAAGGAACAAGTGACCTCCGATGAGAACTTCATTGTCACGACTTATCTTAGAGGACATCAACTGAGCTCCGGGGGAGTGGACGTTTAGAGTGACACCCAAAGAATCCAGAGGTAACCCATTCTTATGAGCAAACTTAAAGGACACGAAAGAATGGGAAGCACCAGTATCGAAAAGGACTTTTGCATCAACTGAGTTTACTGAGAGTGTACCGAGGACAACTTCTGGAGCTTCCTGAGCTGCATCTGCGTTGAGGTGGTTCACCCTTGCTTGTCGTCCTTGGGGCCTGGTGTTGGTGTTGAGAGGCCTCTGCGGGGCAGGTGCACGCCCCATCGCCTGAGTCGGAGCAGGGCGAGGCTGCGGTGGTGGAGGCAGAAGGTTCTGCGGGCACTGAGGTGAGATGTGGCCCTCCTGGCCACACTTGTAGCAGGTCGGTGCAGGACGAGAAACCGTCGGCCTTGGCGGTGCCGCGATGGTCCTGGGAGCAGGGGTGGGTGGGCGTGGAGCAGACCCTGGAGTACCCGGAACGTAGGTGCCACGTGCGAGGGCACTGTTGGGCACCCACACTCTGCGCTTCTGAGGTGGTCCGACGTTCTTGCCTGAGGAAGAGCCACCTTCACGAGCGTGCTTGCGAGACTCCTCAAACACAGCACGTCCGTGCTCGGCCTTGAGCGCGGTGTCGACAAGCTCCTCGAAGTTCTGCGTCTTGATGAGGTTGAGCGCATACTTCAGTGCCGGGTTGAAGCCCTTGCGGAAGTGAGCTTGCTTCTTGGCATCAGTGGACACCTCGTATCCAGCGTAGCGGGAAAGGTTGTTGAAGACCCGACTGTAGCTGAGGACGTCCATGTGGCCCTGTGTGAGCGAGCAAAACTCCTCACGCTTGCGCTCCATGAGTCCGTCGGGGACGTGGTGACGTAGGAAGCTGGCCTTGAACTCCGGCCAAGTGGTAGTCGTGCCGGGAGCTCTCATGGCCTGGCGGTTCTCCCACCACGAGGCCTACTCGCCGCGTAGGACGAAGGTGACGAAGGGCACGTGGTCGTCAGGAGCCACCCATGCCGTGAGAAGTGTCCTCTCCATCATGCGAATCCAGTCGTCCGCGTCGAGAGGCTCAGTCGGAGATGCGAAGATCCTGGGGCTGAGGTTGAGGAAGTCCTTGAGTGAGACGCGGCCGTTGCCCTTGTTGCGGTTGTTGTTGTTTTGCATCATCTGGTTTGCTTCCGTCTGCGCTAACTGCGCCACCACTTGCGTCAGCTGCATCAACATCTCCGAGAAAGGTGGCGGAGGGGGTGGAGGTGGGTTGCTGTTACCCCTCGTCATCCTGAGGATAACGACAACATTTGTAAGCACCAGATAAAGATGACAGATTTTTCGGAAGGGTTAGATAGCAACAGATAACATGGATAGACATTAGATGCACCGTAAAAGATTCAACACCGGAGTAGGGAAACAAAGATGAAGTGACCGAAGCAACATTTCTTTCACTAATTCACGACTGCAACCTGAAGGTACTACAGAAAACCCCGAACACGTGAAACCCTAATTTTGAAAATTTTAGAAAAGGAGAGAAAAAATTCGTTTCACTTCCTTACCAGAAAAAGGGAGGGTGGGTGGGGAAAGAAATAAAGAGAACATAGTTCCTACTCTCGTGTATAATTTTTCCTGAATAGCTACTAAAATAATTTCTAGACTCAACTACGACCAGTAGAAAAAGGCTCCTAAAGGCGGTCCATGCTCTGATACCAATTTGTAAGCCCCACTTAGCGGAAATAAACATTTCGCCAAGCAGAACCACAATTGGATTACATCACATGCACAAGTACGACACAAAAGGATTAATAAACATAGTTCAAAATACTTTTATTACATCACAGGGGATCATACGTCCCGAATATAGCGGAAGCAAACACTCGTCTGAGTACAGACTACATCAAAGGCCAAAGGCCGGAAAATAAAAGAGGGGACCCGCCCACGAAGGTCTCAGACTGCCGCCTAGGATCTCAATCTACTCGTCGTAGTCGGCGTCGAACTCTACGTAGTAGCCACCATCTGGATCGTCGAACTCTGCTGTCGCTCCTGCATCGGTGAAAACACGGGCACCGGACACCCAATGGTATGAGTACGGGGGTACTCAACAAGTCTAACGCACAAGAGAAAGAGAAGGTACGATGCACATGCTTTGGGGGTTGAAAAGGCTGTATGTGGACTTGCAGCAGCAGCACCTTACAACTACAGAAGACACGCTACAACTTGCGTCTAATTAGAATAAGGGAAGAGAGCGCTTGCGCTACTGGGCTAAACTAGTAACCAAACAATACCCGTCCTGAGACAACTCCATCGTATCATATTCCCACGAGGAAGAAGTCTAGACACTCACACGTTGATCAAGTTTTAGCAGGTTATTATTTGAATATGGCTATTTACTAGTCAATTTAGCTATTCATGAAATAAGGTGATGTCTATGATCTTTTTAACCAGCACATTACCCAAGTCGTCCGTAACCGCGGACTCCGCTTTTTGAAAAGATTTAACCCTGCAGGGGTGCCCAAATGTAACCATACATGTTCGATCAACCACACGCCACAAAGGCAAAAGGTATCTCAACACGACCTTCCCCTTCACTACTACATTGGATAGAGAGCCACCTATCTGAGACTGATCCACGTGGGGAGCCCGGCCGAAACTCCTTTGCGGGCCCAAAAGTTGCGAGAACGGCTTCGGGAGGATAACACTCATACGATTGCTCCTCCTTCCACACTCGATAAACAAACGCTCCGCACCTATATGCGTCACTCATCCTCATCATTCTTCTTCTGTGATATGCTCCAAATGGTAAACACCCGAACTAGTTGTGGCTCCCTAACCAATATAGAAGATTCGGTACTGAGTTGCGGGGGGTTCCATAAGTCTTCCCACGTGTGGGTAGGGCGCTCATTCTTGGATAAGCGGAAAAGAACGGTTTTTCCTAGGCGACACTAGCAGAACAAATCATCATAGCTGGCCTTCCGCCGGTGCCTTATCTTTAATTTAATAAAGTGATTCCCACATAGCAAGTCTTCAATTATTAAGATATACCAGCTAAACATGTGATAGACCACAAACAACTCCTAAGCATACTAGTAGATAGTAACTGGAAACAAGCATAGGATATAGGCAGGCATATCAGGAATAACTGGACTTCTATCAGGCTATGCAATTCTAGTAGGAATCGTAAGACACAACAGAACGGAAGTCCTAAAGCATGCAAGACAGGAAATAGGCATCACATGAGAAAGTTGGGGAGGGGCTGCTTGCCTGATGGCTCAGTAGCCTGGTACTGGGCTAGATCCTCGGAGGTGTCGGGGTACTCAGCAACGTCGTCTTCTACGGATAACCCCAAACATAACAAAAGGCAAAATCAATACAAATGCATTCAATCAAACATGATGAGATGACAAAATTAATTATGCAGCAATTTAAGTGCTAAACATTTTAGTAGGCATTTTAAATTAGGGTTTAGCAATTTAATAATCAAATATGGCAATTAGTGCATTTAATTAATTCATTTTAATTGAATTTCAAATTACCCGAAAGTTAAATTAATTATTTTATGCATGCAAAAATAGATTTAAAGAGATTGCATTTTTAGCTTCAATTTGATATAAAATTCATAATTTTGGATAAGTAGATCAAAAGTTATGAATTTAACAAGATTAATTATTTAGCAAAAGTTTTATTTATTTTAGCCACTTTAATTAATTCCGAAAAACAAAAAAATTCATATTCGGTTAGTTTATGATTTTTTGATTCGAAGACATAATTTTAGTGTAATTTTTGACAAAAGAAACATGTGTTATTTAATTATTGCAAAAACAGGACAGAAACTGTTTGTAGGGACCTAGTTGTGAAAGTTTTCGAAAACTGGATTCATCTGCAAAAAGAACAGATCTGGATCTAGGAGATATTTTTGTCACCGAGGTGGGTTCTATGTATTAGCATGACATGTGGGACCCAGGGGCCCACTTGTCAGCGGCCATGCTAAAAAGGAGAAAAAGGGGTGGATTTATTCGGCCAAGGTAGGGATCGAACCTGGGACGGATCGGTGTGTAACAGGGGCAGTGACCAGTCGGGCTGTGCTGTGGATCTTGTCCAAGTGCAGATCTGAAGCAAAAAGAGGCGTCGTGGGGCTGTTAACTGAACCTTAACTGAAACATGTTTCAGTCATCCGGCGTCAGGCAACAACGGCGATGGAGCGCGGCCGACGGTGACCATGATCTGGCGGCGCGGGTGAGACGTGCGTGCACGTGCGGTGCAGGAATAGGTGCAGGAGGTGGCTGGGCAGAGGAGCAACTAGTGCTCGTGCCCGCCGACGTGGTGGACAGTGGCTACGGTGACGATGGCGCTCGACGGCGTCCACCCAGAGCAAAAGGAGAAGGAGGACGTCCAGGAGGACGGGATGCGGCTGCTCACCGAGGGCGTCGAAGCAGGGAAGGTTGACGACGGCGAGCGACCGGTGTCGATGAAGCAGGGGAAGCAGACGGGGAAGAAAATCACCGGCGGCTCCGTGCTCCTCTTCGGGTGGACGTAGACGAAGGAGTCGTTCCCCAGCGGCTCCAGCTCCTGGCTCCTGGCGTAGTCGACGTAGACGTAGTCGACCCCCTCCTTAGCCCGACGCAGACCCCATGGCGGCTCCTCGACGACGAACTCCTCCGGCAGCGGGTGGTGTTGCTCGGGGAGGAAGAAGGAGAGGAGAAGGGAGAAGAGAGGGTGTGGCGGCGGAGACGAAAAGAGCTAGGGTCGGAGGGAGAAGGAGGCGCCCTGGTGCTGCTTTTGTAGGAGGAGCAGGCAGGTGGAGCCGGTGGCGGAAGTGGCGTGGACACAGGCGTCGGCGACGTATGTGAGAAGAGGGTGCGGGAGAAGAAGAAAAAGCCAAAAGGCCGGCTGGGCTGCTTGCTGGGCCAAGACGGAGAGGAAAGGAGAGGAAGGAAGAGAGGGAAGCTGGGTTGCGGCCCAGTTCCTGGTTTTTTTTTCAATTTTTGTTAATTTTCTTTTTAACAGAATTTGAGAAGAGAAGAAAAATAGATAAAACAAAAGTAAAATTTAGGGTTTTAATTTCTCCCCAACATAAAATGTTGGTTAAATTGCAAAACCAAAATAACATTTTAATTTGCTTTGTCCAAAATAGTTTTTGGTTGTTAAATTATTTTGTTTTTGCAATTTAGAAAATAGGTTTTGCATGTGATGACACATGAAATCACCATTTTATTTTTGTTTGTTTTATTTTATTTTTGCAAAACCACAAAATCACAACAGAGATGATGTCATGATGATGCAATATTTAAAACAAACATGGAAAGTGAAAGGGGATTACTTTTGGGATGTTACATTAATGCATGCCATTTCAAAATCAAATTTAATTCCTTGATGGACCATTGTCAAATTGGTGTTGTTGATGCCAGTAAGTTTTCAATACTGATGGTAAAATACTGAAATGTTTACCAATGCAGATACTAAAAGGCCATGTATTATAACTAGGGCATTGTGACATAGCAAACACCTTCTTTCACCTTTTTTTTCTTAAAAATTGTTGGAGATATGCCGAATAGGGATCCTCACCATTAAGACTAAAACCAGATTGACAGGGTGGCCCATGTGGTGACATAGCCAGCCGGCTTTGTCGGGCGGTCTTGTAAGCTGAAGCGCAGGAGGCCCATCCGGCTTAAGGAAGACTCCAGAAGGCAGCCCAGAAGACCCTGCCTTGGCAAGGAAGACATGGCCCAAGCCGGAAGGAATACGAACTCATCCCTTAGTCGGTTAGGATTCTCCTGTAAGCCTAGTCTCGGATGCCTATATAAGCCGGACTATGGGATGCCTTAGGGCAACCACGAAACAATCTCATTGTAACCGGCACCGTTTTGCCTTATAGTGATTTATAGCAGCACGTAGGATCTCGCCGCCGTTGTGAGATACGAAGCTGGGTAAACTTGTACCAATCCCGTCACCGGAATCGCCTACGTTCTACTCCACCCTTTATTCTTACCGTCGTAGTATGGCAGCCCCATCTAAGATACCTCAACAGTTGGCGCCCACCGTGGGGCCACGGACGTCCGGGGTTTCGTTCCGGGTGGGATCTACCGGAAGCATCGGTGATTCCATCACCATCGGCCTCGTCAGCCAATACGATGCAGCCGGCTCAGGCTACATCAACAACGACGCTTTTCGGACGCCGGCAAAAGAAGATCCGACGGCTTGGTTCATCCTTCCTATCGGCGGCTTCGACATTTTCGTCGGTTTCACCACCGCCACCTTGGGAGCGCTCGACATCAGCTATTGCGCGCCCACAACCCACTCTATGAACATGGAAGACAGATCGGATCTCGCCTTTATTCAAAAGGCGGCCGATCAAACTTTCTGCTATGATGCAGAGGACGAGTTCGGCTTTGCCGATTACTGTCAGGCTCCGAATATTCACTTCGTGGCCAATGTTGAAGGATCCGGATTAATGGGATCCGACACTGATCCTGAGTCGATTTTACCTGCTTTGCAAACAGGAGTTGATTCAGAAGCCGGGTATGTGGATACTACCCCTATGGAGGAAGACTCAGAATCCGATGGCGATGATTTCAGTCGCAAAGTTGCCGCTATCTGTGGTATACCCGTGGCTGAAGTTCTTTTAGCCGGGGATGGTGAGATCCCTCCGGAAAATACACCACCTACGGAAAAGGCGGACGGTCCGAGCATACCCGCCATTGGCGAAGGCTCCGAGGACAAGACGCCAGCCAAAGAAGAGGAGAAGGAAAGTTCGGTAGTTCCAGCTGCTCCAGCCAAAGGTACAACCAAGGAAAAACCGCTGTGCTCTGACAATCTACCCGAGAAAGCCTTCCAGGACAGGATGGAGAAGATTGGCGATTTCCTCGCTCCTCTGCCACCCGATGCAACATGGTCCGAGTTGGAGAGGCGCCGCGTGCTTCTGGAACAGGAGGCAGTTAGGACAGGAGAAAAGACCCTGGAGCTAACCAACAAGCAGACCGAGTTCCTGTGTAAGACGATGGATTACAAAGCAGGAAACACTTTTCATCCACCTCGCGACGAAAGGCTGCACCGTAACCTGGGATTCAACGATATGGCAATTGATCCCGCCAGATCGGTATAAAAAAAGTACTCTTATTCGGTTGACCCGAAAACAAAGATGTGCTACTTCTACACGCCAGCCAAAAACATGGAGGCTGCGCAAGAGATCATGGTGAATAAATCCATCCCTAAAGAAGAGCGCCTCCATTGCTCTTCGTATCTACTCAAGAAAGCGCAAGAACAGCAGGAGAGGTCGGAAATCCACCCTGGCAAGTTGGCAGACGATTCACGTCTTTGCAACTCGACAAAGCCGGCCATTGCTGCTGCACCAGCGCCAGGTGGCGCTCCTGTCGGCTCTAGTACCCACAACAAGGACGACGGCAAGCCGCCTAAGAAGGACGCGCCACCGCATAAAAAAGACGGTGTGGAGTCAAGAACCGGTTCTTCACGTCACCGCGAAGCAGGAGTTGATCCCAACCGCCAACGACGAGAAGAGCGTGAGCGTGAGGAGGCAAAGCGGAAAGGCAAGCAAGATGTCCAACCTCGTCAAGGTCGGCAAAAGGAGCGTGAAGACCCACCTCGTCGCAGTGGTGACAAGCTTTACATGCAACCTCCGCCACCTCCCCCACGGAAAGAGGGCCAGAACCCTCAAAAATAAATACCTCCCCCACGCCGCCAAAGATCGCCTACCCCGCCTCGTCAGAGAAGCCGAGAAAGCTATGGCCGGCATGAGGAGGACCCAAGGCGCAGCAAGTCGATTCACGACAAGCCGGCAGCCTCGGCAGTTGCATATGTTACTTCTTTTTTGGAGAACTAATCATCCATCATTAAGGCGGCACTACATGAGAGATAAATTGTGCCGTCACCCACCCACCCTAGGGGCAAATTTATTTTATGCATATATGTTGGTAAAGCCCAATCCAGTAGCAGCCCAATCTAGTGACTCTCCTTAAAGAAATTCATATTGGTTCCAAAGCTCACATGCTCCTCTTTTGCTTTTAGAAAAATAGTAATCATTCGATTTTTGTTTGAAAAAAATAGGAGTCAAATATATATACATATAAGTTTTTAACATTCATGCAAATTTTCAGAAGGAAATGACATTTGCCGCTCTGTGCAAAAAAGACAAAATCAGTGGCCAATGAGATCTAAAAATATAATTTTGAAAGCACTGATTTTGTCTTTTTTTTTTTTGCACAGAGCAGATAAAACTTCATTCGATTCCGAAACTTTGCACGGATGTTGAAAACATATATATGTTTGTCTCAATTTTTTATATTTTTTTGATGTTTTACTTTTTTTTAAATATCAGGAGTATCTGTGTTCGAGAGTCAAAACGCCTCTCCCCTCTTGCTAGTCTTTTCGTCTTACTTTATTCTTGAAGTATATAGCACTTCTCTGTCTGGAATAGGTTTAGTTAAAATCAAAATTTCTAAATTTTGACTAAATATATAGGAAAATATATCAACATCTATAATACGAAATGCATATAATATGACAATGTGTTTTATGATGATTCTAATAATATTTATTTTGTATTATGGATATTAATATATTTCTCTATATGTTTGATCAAAATTATAAAGTTTGACTTCAATTAAATCCAGAACACAGAGTAATACCGGACAGAAGAAATAAGTACTGTTTATGCCGAGGGTTTGAAATTGCGTCAATTTTTGGTCTGCTACTAAAATGTTTATTAGTGAAAATTCAGCACGAGTACATTACATTTTTTTATGATTTTTCTATTTGTGCGAATAAATCAGGATCTTCCAAACTTTCGGTCCACTTTTACGGAGACCGATTATTTTCATTTCTGCAATACAAAGTTCAAACATTCCTTGTGGTACCAGAATTCAAGTGAAGCAGCTCAGTATATTTCCAACCCAAGAGAAACAAATCGGCCTAAACTCACTTCTCATTTCTGCAATAAGCGAATTTGTACACAACTACACATTAAAAATCTTCATCCTAAAAAGAACCCCCAGAAATCACCACCCAGTTCAAATCTGAATCTAAGCTACGTTCGACGCGCGCCGGCGCTAGGAGAGGACGTCGAAGGCGCGGGCGTTCTTGGCGACCCTGATGAAGACGTCCTCCAGCGTGGTGTCCGCCACGCCCCACGCCTGCACGGGGAACATGCCCCTCGCCGCCGCCATCGCGCCGAACACACCGTCCAGCCTCACCTCCCGCTTCGGCAGCTCGAACTTCTGCGTCCCCGACATGCCGTAGATCTTGGTGGCGCCAGGGGACAGCTCCGCGATCAGCCGCGCCACCTCCTCCTCGTGCTCAACCGCCGTCGTTATCGTCAGGACGCGGGTGCTGCCGTATCTTGCCCTCAGCTGCATCATCATTTGAATTAGCATTGCCAATATATCTGTCACATCTTCTGACTGCAGTGGTCAGATGCTTAACAAGACCGAACCTTTCCAGGTGAGCTTTTACTCTACTAGCATTGCTGTAAATTATAGTGTACATACCTCCTTGGGTGTGCCAAGACACTGGAAGTTTCCACTGACGAAGATCCCGACGCGATCGCATAGCTCCTCGGCTTCTTCCATCGAGTGTGCTAAAATGTCACGGGTTAAGTAATTCAGTTGTTTAAATGCAGATTCTTGTAGCATCCTGTTGATGAGGGTTAACAATTGAAGTTCTGGATAATAAGAGGGGAATTGACTACTTGTGAGTATGATGGTGCATTCTTTCTTTGCTCGCTTGATAACCTTCCACAGATCATTCCTGGATATCGTGTCCAATCCGGTGCTGGGTTCGTCCATGTACACCACCTGGTTAATCACAACGAAAAATCATGGCAGTTATTGCATGCTGAGTTGTTTCCAAGATCAATTGTGTGGAAGGGAATGAAGAAATCATCGTGGGGACTACTTTGGGATTGCCTATGAGCGCGATGGCGACACTGAGCCTTCTTTTCATGCCACCGCTGTACTTGTTTACAGATTTGTCGCCGAAACCGCTGTGAAGAAGATTTACGCTCTTCAGGGATTCTTCGACTGCCTGGATCAAGAGACATCTGATGATAAAATAAAGTGATTTTCAAGTCATGGAGAAAACAGCAGCTGTACATGTGGAGGTATCAGATAGCTTGCAGTAAGTCTCTGAAAACTTGATATTGTACAGTATTCTACATGTTGTTTACTGGTCTATGATTTTAGACTACCTTCATCAGAGCAGCACCTGTGAGATTCTTCATTCGGCCATAGAACAGTAGATGTTCTCTTCCTGTCAGGGTCTCCCAAAGCAAACTGCATATATTTGCACGCAAAATTTTGGTTGGCATCACAACGCTGACAAAAAACATCTTAAGAGAAAAATGCTAGACTGATCACTAGTGATCTTACTCGTGCTGCGGACATACACCTATGTTTTCATATATTTCATTCATATCTTTTCTCAAATCCATTCCATGTATATAAGCAGTTCCATAAGTCGGTGCCACAAGCCCAATCATCTGCATGTATAATACCCATATAACGGGTGTCAAATGTTTTTGTTATTACACATATGATTATGGTATTTAACATTGTTGCGCTAGCTGAAAAAATGACACTGAGAGAAATTGAGGTACTGATGATTCTTGAGAAAATAGGTGAGAAGTTGAACTGTTAATACCCGCTAAACACATGATCACTCTGTCCAAATTAAAATTAGTCCAACAACACAAGCATCGCAGCATTTTAACAGTCACTCACCATGTTGATGAAGGATGTCTTCCCTGCCCCATTGGGACCAAGCATTCCGAAACACTGCCCTTTGCGTAAAGCAAGCGACAACCCTCTGACAGCAAGCTTGTCGGGGTTCCCATTCTTTCCACGGTAAACTTTCTTCAGATTGTGACAGATGATCATATTCTTAGTGTCCATTTCGTTTAGTAATCGTTTCACCACTTTGCGCTGAAAGTAAAATTTTGAAGAATAATTCAGAATTGTCTGCCTAGTGAATAGTTCGGAATATATCATATATGCTTAACATACCTCAAGGAAAACATCAGCCTTGGCCATATCAGCAAAGACTTTCCTGGAACCCTGCTTCACTTTAACTGGTCTCAAGGTTGGCGATGAGTGCTTTGTCGACAGAATTCCGAAGAGAAATAGTGGATGCCATGCAGGTCTATGATCCAATAAAAACGCCACAGGAACCAGGAGTATCCATTCTATAGACATCAGAACCAAAACCTCTTTCATCCCGTTTATCGGGTCGTTCAAGTCCCCCCATTGCATTCCAGGCTTCCCCTTGTGGCTACCTGAAGCTGCATACTCTGCTAACTCATAAACTCCTCGGTAGAGGGAGAATCCGGGAACAAGCTCCATTATTACAAGCCAAATCCCTAAACAAGTAAAACAATGTAGTTCTCCATGAAAATGAAATGAAACAAGTTACATAATTGTAAAGTCTAGAAGAAACTGCAATAAAAACTTACTTGGGAAGGTAGCTTCCTCAATGAACAACTTCAGAAGCGCTTCTCCGAGAAGGCTAGAGCCAAAGACGTAAATGTAACTAATTACTGTAACACATAAACGTTTTATCCAGATTAGGGTATCAAAGAGCCACATATTTGTGGAAATAGAAGGATTGATGTACTGACCACTAGCAGTCTTGACCGATGAGAAAAAAGACGCAAGGAGGATGGCAAAAACAATCTGGAGGTTGATGTAGATGAAAAAGAATAAAAATTGTATGCCGTAACTATTTAATATGAATATGTCAAGACCTGCAAAACAAGAGTTCTTAGCGTGATTTAGAAGCTTATGCACGCATTATTTTTTTATAGCCTCTACGTCGATTGATATACACAACACATTGGAAATTTAAGTTGGGAAATTTGGAGTTAACTTACTACCTATAAATGAGCCGAAAAGCACAAAAAACATCATGTATGCTCCCGAAAGGGACAAGAAGTAGGAATAAGATATCAGCCAATATGGTCCATCCTTTAGTCCATGCATCTTCATAATCAGTCTTAGCTTCTGCTGCTTCTCGTGAACAAGATATGCTAATATTATCTGCAAAGCCAATTTAAATAAATTTATTGAGAACTAACATACACACATTTTATATACCACAGTAGAAGGATTGTGGAAGACAATAGAATTAACTGTGTGGGTACGTAGGGCGGCTGAATAAGACAATCATTGTGGTTCCTCCCCTGCCTCCCGGGTCGCTCACGCGAGCGACTCCGGAGGCCCCCAGAACCCTAGCCGCCGGGGGCACCTTCCCCGTCCCCCACTCCGCCGCTGCCGCTGGCTTGGTCCGCGGTGGCGGCGCACCTCGCCCCCAATGGGGATGGGGTCTCCGGCTGCCCTGGGCGGCGGATCTTGGTGCTCGGGGCGGCGGCTCCGGTAGGCGGCGGTGGGGGAGGCTCGGCCCAGCCTCGTCGACGCGGCGCGGCGGTGGGCAACGATGCGATGCGGTGGTGGGCTACCAGGGCGGTGCTGCTCCTGCGGCTCGTGCCTTGGCGGCGGCCCATGGACAGCGGCGGCGGCGGGCAGTTCGGGATTTCCCCGGCGGCTTGGCCGGCTTGGCGTGGTGGGGGTGGCAGCTCTCCTTCCAGGCCCCTGGTGACTCTCTCCGACGATGGCTGGCTCGCTTTCGTGGTGGCGGCGTGACTACAGGTTGGGTGCTGATTCTGGGCGGCCAGATCTCGGCTTCGAGGATTGGTGGTGGCCTGGCGTGGTGGTGGCGCGGCTGCCACGCCATGGGTGAGCGGTTCAGTGGCGGCGTGGGCGTGAGGTGGCTGTCGAAAAGCTTCGGACGAAAGTTCGGTCCGGTTGTTGCCGGCCGGCGGCGGCACCTGCAGGCGTCGCGTTCCTCCTTGGAGGCACCGCCGTGAAGTCTTCTTCGACCTCTTCATCCTCGAAGCAATCTTTTCAGGTGAAAACCTAACCCGTCGGGTTGGGCGATGAGCGTCGTCCTTGACGTCGTTTTCCTCCTTGGGGGCGTCGCTTTGATAAGCTTGTTTCCTTTCGCGCTTGCCGGTGGGCTGGCCGCTCGCGGCTTCGCGGCCGGCAGTCTGGTGGGCGAAGTGGGTCTTCCGTGTGGTGGTTTGCGCGGCAACGACAATGTGGAGGAGCAATGGTTTGGTCGCGGCAATGGCTTTGTAGTCGGCTCTGTTCGGCGTGTCCGAGTGTCTCCATCTTGGTCTCTCCTGGCTGTGAAGTTGAAGCCGCTCTGTTTCTCAAGCCTATTCATCTTGGAGTGGTGTACGATGACCTGCAGGGACGGACCAGTGGTGAGGATGTTCTTCGGCGCAGGCCCTGCCCATCTCCTCTCTGGAGCTCCTCGGCAGAATCGGAGCTGCCTGCTTTGCGCGATGAGCCATCCCTGGTGTGGGCTTTCGATGACTCTATGGTGAGACCTTCTTGTGGTCGTCCCTCGTTGAAGTCGGAGTCGCTTGCTCGAGGAGAAGTGATGACGATGCCGCCGGAGGGCAACCCGCCGAAGGCCCTCGCGTTCACAGTGTGTGTGTGGTAGTTGCCAGGGTGGCTGAGTGTGCCCTCGAAGCGGTCGTGTTCCATGACGGCTTGCGAGGGTGTTTGTATCGGTTTTAGGCCGGTTTTCCGCTAATTTAACCGATCAATTCCCTTCGACTTTTTTAAATAAAATGAGGCAAATTGGAGGATGGCGTTTTGGCTCCCGGGCTCATCTGCTCCCGGTTTTGTTTCCAATTTTTTTAAAATTCGAAAATGCTTCGAAAAATTCTGAAAAAAATTTTACATGAACATATTGAAGTATTCAACACTCATGTAAAATTTCGACAAAAAATATCAATTTTTGCGCCCTGTGTAAAAAAGACAAATCTGTCTTTTTGAATAGTGGACTGTTCACCTATTTTGTCTGTCAGATATTTGTCTTTTTTGCACAGGGCACAAAAATTTATATTTTCTGTCGAACATTTACACGAGTATTGAATACATAAATATGTTTCCGCACAATTTTTTTCAGAATTTTTTGAAACGTTTTCAAAATTCAAAAAAATCGAAAAGGCACCTGGGTGCAGATGAGCCCGGAAGCCAAAATGAATTTCCGGGCAAATTGCCCGTTTTGTTTCAAAAGACAATAGAATTAACTCACTGGAAGGAGGAGTTGAACCGTCCACGTGAAGAAGAGTGCATCAAGGACGGTGGTGAGGTCCAGCCTGATACTGATTGCAGCCTTTGGCATCTCTTTCAAAAATTGTAGGCGCATTTCTGCATTTTTTCCTTGACGAATCTTTAGATATGCAGTGGATGCCTACAGTACAAATGCATAATGATTACATACTGAAAATTTGCTCATTCCAGAATACTTAGGCTATTGTCCAAGGAAACCTTTACGCTATATTTCCTCATTCCAAAAGTAAGTTACATACTGAAAATTTGCAGGCAAGTGTAATAAGTACCATATTAACCAACCGTGCAACACGCAAAACTGTCATGGGATGGTGTCCATTATCCCTGCTGAAGGTGGAGTTGTACGAGACGAATGCGTGAAAGCGCCCCTTGCTTGTATCAAGAAAGTCGTAACCTGCGGCCGGAGTTGTATCCTAAAATAAGAAAACAAATTGCACGTAGAAGAAGTAGAGCTGCAATTAAAATCAAAATTTAGATGAGGCTAACCAGCAAGGAATTCATTTGATCTTCTCCTCTTATTTGCACCCTTATAACCCTTAAACAAATGACGATTTATCATGGATGAATTATGGCACCACAATGGCAAACCTTGAACACACTCGACGTCTGTTCCATTTCACAAAGGAGATATACATGATCAGAAGGATGTTATCGTACATATATACAATCTGCATCAAGCAAGATACGGAGCGTGTGCTACAACATCAAAGAACGGTATCTCCCTACCGACATCGATGGGCATTCCATCGGAACCTCCTGAAACATTGCGTGGAGGCCATGAACATTTGGGCTGGATGACATACAAGGTCTCGTTGGGCACCAGGCCGGGCTCGACGAACAGCACATGAGCGGGCAATGTGGTCGAACCCTGGAAGGATCGACATGTATATATGTAAGTATACAGAATTCTTGGCAAAAACCTTAAACCTGATGGATAAAAGAACTCACAGGGACTACTTTGGAGAGCTCATCAAGATACTGTGAAGAGTTCATGGTTCCAGACATCCGGAGATAGTCTGAAGCAGGCATCGCTGGGAACAGCCCCCTTCCAAGACCTGCCAAGAAGTGATTTGGGTCAGAGTCAGACAGCTGCTACACTGCAGAAACGCATGCAGAAGAAAAAGTGAATCGTTGTCGTTGGTGTATATTCTGCAAGTACTTTGGGAGAAGCCACGGTTGCGGCCGGTGATGAGCACGGCCACTGGGCCGCACGCGTTCGCGCTGGTGCACGGCGCGGTCCGGTGCGGGCGGCCGCGCACGGAGGCCGGGAAGGTGGGCACCTGCACGAGCGCCGGCCACCTGGGCGGCGCGGGCACCTCGCAGCTGAGCGACTGCGTGGGCGTGGAGTACTGGACGCCGCATTCCATCCTTTCACAGCTCCCCGTGGCGCCGGCGACGACGCAGGCGCAGCCGCACTGGAACGGGGGCCTGCGGAGCTCGCGGTCGACGACGGTTTGGATGGCGACGAGGAGCACGCAGAGGAGCACCGGGAACGCGGCGATCCCGGCGTTGGTCCTCGAGTTCCTCCTCTGCACGTACGATGATGCCAAGGAAAATCGCTCGTCAGCATTTCCGGCGTCCTCGATAAGAAGAAGAAGAAGAATGAAATTCAGGCTCACCGCAGGCGATGGTCAAGAGAGTCACCTACCTGGAAGGAGAGGTTCTTGAGGAGGAGGGCATGGACCTGCCTGCCGAACCTGGCGAGGCCACGCATGACTTGTCACTTGTGTCCTCACTCCTCAGACAGACGTACTACAGATGGAGATTGTTAACAACGCGGGAGTGAGATGAAAGCAAGCCGAAAATCTCCCAGCATTTCGCAGATCTTCCTGTGATATATATATGTATTGGAGATCGATGGAGCCAGTAGCCTAGGTGAGCGTGGCGCCTCGTGGTGCGCGCAGGCAGTCCGTCCGGCGTGAGCATTACGCGTTCTGGCAGCTAGGCTGCCGTGCCGTCCATGGAAGAAGAGCTTGCTTGGATGGTTTCTTCCATGGATCCTGCACGCGCTTCTGACTTGCGCCGAACTCAACGTACGCCGCGGCACCGCCCACCTTAACTCCGGCCGGGTGTTACGCTTGCGTCGCACATACACCAGGGCGGGGCAGCAGTAACCGAACAGAGAAGCGCGCGCGCGCGCGGCCGTTACGTAAGGAGGGGGCTAGATCGAGACACATGTCGTCTACTTGGGGGCCGGCCGGGACTGGAGATATACAATTAATAGTAGTAGTATCCAACATGGAAAAAATCTACTACTACTCCTACTACATTTGGATGAACAAGACAGTTGAGATTTGGATCAATAAGCATGCATCGCCATCGCGTTCACCGTCGCTTTTCGCATAAGAATGGCGTGTTTCGCGGTCACTCTGGCTTAGCACGAGGCACAACGTCAACATGGTCTCCAAGCTTGTTGCCTCAAAAGCATAGTAGCACAAGACGGTCTCTTTGGAGTTACCTCCCATTCTCATTAGCATCTAGCTTGTTGTGAAGAATGGAATGAAAGAGATAAGAGTAGCACGAAAGGGCGTTTTATTACCTAAAAGGTATTACATCCGGCCTCTGCGTAACTGAGATGCATACAGCCGCAACAATCTGACAAAAGTTTCAAAACAAAAAAGACGAAAAAACATAAATCATGAAGAACTCTAATTCGCCTAAGATGTTGGAGGCCAATCCGAAGATCACGCGGTATTCTATGTTAGATAAAAAATATCGCTCGTCGTGATTTACAACCGTGTACACACCTCCATAAATATGTATCGATCCTCCACATATTCTAGTACGAACGTATAGAGCAAATTGGCACACCGATAGAAGACCTACGTGAGAGAAAAAAAATCGTTAAAAACCTTGTCATTTCTCCGCAGCATAAGCGAGCATATTACGACAAGTGCTCCAAGCCTAATAAGAATTTTAAACTTATGGTCAATTCCATGTAACTAGTTGCCAAAAATATTTGCAACACTAACGAATACAAGTTATAACCTATTTGGATGAACGACCATATAGAGAACATAAAAGTTTCACTGAAAGAACAAGTGTTTGATCATCTCATCATGATGAAAAAACACAGACATTATATTTTCATGCCAGTTGTGTTTTATAAGACTGTCTTTGCTTATGATTACTTCTTTGTGAATATACAATGCAATATTTTAATTTTGGATCGTATCTTCATTTTTCTTATTTTCTTGTATTATCAACTGGCGCATCTGGCTGAATAAATGCTCTATACATAGAGTCTACCGAGAGTTTTTCGTTCTCAAGTAGATTTCACCTAAATTTATGAGTCTCTTGCGAGTTACTACGACTAGACCATAGCCAACCGTCCAATTAGGGCATTCCACGCAAGTCTGAGACCAATTAAAGCTTGTATGAATGTCATATTTGATGGAGATGGCTCCAACATCATAGCAATTGTATCGCTATTATGAAGGACGATATTATATAGTGATGGATATTGTTCGAGTGGTGTTTCCTAACCATTTATCTTTTCAGAATCTAACCTCTGATCAATGCTTAATATTGGAAGATTAGAAGCAGAAAAAGTGTTTCTTCATCTCCATCAGACCAGCCCAAAAATGACGGTCACCGGGTTTTAAAACTACCTGGTACAATGCCTTTGAACCAAAACATTTTCTTTTCATTAAGTTTTCCATACACCTTCTTCAGTGAGCAGTTTGAGAATTCACTTATCGAGAAGTGTTGTGTTCTTGACCCGAAGGTCATGAATATCTACCCTTGATCTTTAGTTCCGCAAACCACATTCCATTTAGTCAGTAAATATTTTTTCTCTCTATCTTACTGTCAAAAAAATCTTGATCGAAAATAGTCCTATATGAGACTCTTTTTGGTAGCTGTAAGAATAAAATCATTAGTATATGGTATCATATTACTTATAGTACTGAAATTATTTGGACAAGTTCTTTACCAAGAGATTGTAATTTTTCTTTTCAGCTACTTAGCTTTTTTTTTGCACATAAGACTGTTTCCTCTTTTCTCAAGGATCAAACATTAAAATAATAGTCATAAATATTAAAAGATTTCTGTTCGGGATACGGAGCACTACCTTTTATTAGAACCAGAGTTCCGGGTGTACGGAGCAGAGTTCAAGGAACTGAGATGCACTTGCTGTATTCTACCGCAACGTACGTGAGCCCAACCATGCTGACCAAGCAAGTGACTGATGTGCAAATACCCAGAGAAAATTCGAGATGCTTGCTTCTCAAGCAAACCAAGTGCTAATCCCCAGATACATATAACTGGGTTAGCTGTTTATATGCTAATTAACGGCCATAATATTTTTCCTTGTCGCTGGAACCTACATGGTCAAAGAAGATTAAAGTCAAACTTGTGCACGATTGTATTTTTTTTAACAAATCTGACCCTTTTGAGCAACTAAACACATATATGGCCTCTTCTCAAAACTATTTTTAAATATGGACTCTTGAGTTTTGCGCCAACGAGGATGGAGCCGAACTTATCAAAGTCACATCGTTTTCCTAAGAATTAAAAAAAATTAAAACAGAGGGTCGACGCTAAAGAGAGTACTAGGTCGGCTCCATCCTCTCTGAGCCCGACCTCAGGAGCCAGATTTGAAAATAGTTTTAGAAAGAGGTCAGAATTTAAATTAGTTTCGCTCAGAGGCCATATTTGACAAAAAATACTGCACGACTAGGGGCATCTGAAATCGCCAACTGAATATATCACGGAGACGGAGCAGTATCCTATGCTACTTCCCTTGCAACTTCAGCTGACCACAAGATGTTAAAAACTGTCAACAGATACTGTGATTGTACAGAAAATTAGGCCTACCTCTACCTATTCCAAGAGAACAGCACTCAAGTTATTTATTCTGCAATAACATGACGTGGTCTTCGCTGCTGTGTAATTAAAATTTACTTTCGCTATCCAGAGGGAGCATAATTAGCACACAAGCTTTCAGTATAGCAGTAAAAATGTCGTAAACTTTATATTACTTGCTACCAACTTGCTTTCTGGGAGCATGCAAGGTACGTAGCTGCAAAGCAAATTCAATCAATATCATATTGCCATGGAAAATCACAGAAAAAGGTGGCCATAGTATTTTGTGTAGAATGATCTTTAATGTTTATTATATTCTGTCAGTAGATGAAGCAAAATTCTATAATAAAATTACGTATGTGGATCAAATTTGAGTTATCTTATAAGCATTATAAATTACCAACGTTTTTTAAAAACTTTTTCAACATTGAATCCCCGTAAACTTCACCTTTAATTAATGTCTGGACTCCGAAATCATTTGAATTGTAAACTCAAATTGTTAAAATGGCCCACTTGTCACCCTCACCTATATTCACTAGTTTTGTTTCACGTGGATGAAAACATTTTCACCACATTGCTTCCATGAACAAATAGTCTAGAACAAATTCCACTATTTTGGTAGAAAACCTTCAATATAAAACTGTTGGGGATGGAAAAAAAATTGTGGAAAAAGAAGCTCCGGAAAATATTGATGACATGGAAGCTATGTGGTAGTGATGTGGCAAGCATGTGGGATCCACCTCAAGCAATAGCACTTGTGAAACATCCGATGATGAGAAGTTGATTATTCCCATTCAAGCGGTAATGAAGTCTAGGGTTAATATGTGTATCCTTTTCTAAATTATAAGTTTATGACATATGAACATGGTACATTGTATTTGGCAAATTTACAAGTTAATTTGAGATATACAGATTACAATAATATATTTACAACTCAAGTGCCATACTAAGCAAAAATATACCGGAGTTCAAATAAGCATCAAATACCCTTGACAAAGGAAAAGAATAATCACCTACAAATCGGATAAACTATTTAATTATGCGTTCTCATCAAATGCTTGTGCTCCCTTGGCAACCTTGATGAAGACATCCTCCAAGGTGGTGTCAGCAAGGCCCCAAGCATGTATGCTAAAACGTCCTTTTGCATTCTCAACTTCATGGAAAACGTCTGCTATCTTCACCTCCTGCTTTGGCAGCTCAAATTTCTGTGTTCCAGATATGTGATATATCCGGTTTGCACTCGGTGACAAACGCCGAACCAGCTGTTGAACCTCCTGTTCATGTTCCGATGATGTTGTCATTGTGAACACATAGGTTCCACCATATCTTGCTTTCAGCTGTAAAACATTGCAGTTGAAAATATTGTGAAGTGTTGAATAAAGTGAAATAGCTACACAAAATATAGTTATGACTTATGAGCTTCATACAGGTGAAATTTACCTCTTTTGGATCCCCAATGCATTGGAAACCACCATCAACAAAAATACCGAGCCTATCACATAGCACCTCTGCCTCTTCCATTGAATGTGCTGTCAAAAAACATACTCGATGAATCAAAATGTATTTATTGAAGCAATGTAAGAGATTATTAGGAAAGTTAAATACTTGTAAGAATAATGGCACGGTTCTTCTTTGCTTCCTTCACAACACTCCACAGGTTATTTCTTGATGCTGGATCTAATCCAGTGCTTGGCTCGTCCATGAAAACAACCTAAAAACATATATGCAATTTTCAGTTGCATGTTCCATTATATGTTGTGCAACTGATAACATAATAGGAATAAGATTAATACTTTCGGGTCCCCAATTAAGGAGATTGCAACACTAAGCCTCCGTTTCATGCCCCCACTATACTTCCCCACTTGCTTATCACCGACACCGCCATGGAATAGGTTAACACTCTTCAGAGAGTCATCAGTTGCCTGACAGCACAACATATGTTTACAGTTCAAATATTGATGCATTCATGTATGTTATGATCTGAACTGTTTCTGAATGGCAGAACCATGAGCATACAGCACCGCATTTTCAGGATGAGATAAATAATAATATACATTGGTGCACAAATACAAAAATTGCAAACTGTACCTTCAGTAACTCAGCGCCTTTAAGATTCTTCAGTCTCCCATAAAACAATAGATGCTCTCTTCCCGTCAATGTCTCCCAAAGTAAGCTATATTTCAAAAAAATATCAGCATTTCGGCAACGAAGTGTGCCTGGAAAGGTATACAAAATATTCTGTTTGATTGATTTTGGATAAAGGCCTTACTCGTGCTGTGGGCAAACACCCATAGTTGTGTAGATGGCATTCATGTCAGTCCTTATATCCATTCCATGTACATAAGCAGTGCCAGATGTAGGTGGAATGAGCCCAATCATCTGTGGAGGAAAAATGGAAAAAATATATCAGTAACGACTGAATATATTGTTTTCCCATATCAAAAAATGAGCGCACTATGCCTTGTCACTGTACCATACTGATGAAGGATGTTTTCCCAGCCCCATTCGGGCCGAGCATTCCGAAACATTGGCCTTTTGGGAGGGCAAGAGATAACCCACGAACTGCAAGCTTGTCAGGGTTTCCATCCTTTCCATGGTAAACCTTCTTTATGTTATCACATATAATAGCATGGTTTGCATTGGGTTCCAGCAGAAGCTGCTCAACTACCTCTCTCTGATAACAAGAAATGGCATTATCAATAAAATGCATATATTGCAGAGCCTCCCCTATAAAAATGAATAGGTATCTTTGAGAAATATGCAAGGGATTAACCTACTTCTTGAGTAGCATCGGGGTTCTCCATTTCAAGTATTACTTTAGATCCTATTCGCCCAAAGCTATGCCTCCGGAATGATACAGCTCGTTTTTTAAAGCATTTCAAGAAGGTTAACAATATTTTTCGGAGTCCGCCACGCAATGAAGAGACTCGATCCAAATAAAATGCCAATGGGAGAAGTATTGCCCATTCAACAACCATGATAATCAATACAGTCCGCATTCCATTCACCGGGTCACTCAAATTATCCCACTTCATACCGTTGGTTCCCATTGCAGTTCCAGAGAATGCATATTGACCAAACTCGTATAACCCTCGGTAAAGTGAAAATCCAGGTATGATCTCCATGACTACTATCCAGCCCTCTTTGTATGGGAAAACAAAGCTTGTCATGCTTATGATGTAAAGAGAGTTGCCAAGCATAAATAAGAAAGAAACTTACTGGGGAAACCATTATCCTCAACAAAAAAACGCAGAAGAAATGCCCCTAGTAAACCAGAACCAAATACATAGATGTAACCAACCACTGCAGGAGCATAATTTCAGATTAGTTAATCACAGAATATTATAAGCATTCGTTTTTTACTCTAGATATTAAAATTTCTAGCACGAACCTGTGGCTATTTTGACAGAAGAAAAGAAGGATGCAGTAAAAAAAGCGAGTGCAATCTGCAGATTTATGTAGATGAAGTAGAAAACAATCTGAATGCTGTAGTCATTTGTTGTAAAGAAACGCAAACCTGTAAAGGATAAAACTATTTTAGGAGAGTAGATTAACGTTAAAAACATGCAACTTCTTCATGAAATTTCGAAATATTTACCTATCAAGGAGCCAAAAATGATGAATACAATCATATAGACAGCTGATAGAGCAAGGAAGTAAGAATAAGTTATCATCCAGTACGGGCCATCCTTCAAACCATGCATCTTCATCATAATTTTCAGCTTTTGTTGCTTCTCATACACAAGATATGTTAGTATAACCTGCAAAAGGAATTTTACTAACTCGTCATTTTTTATCCATTTTTCGAACTTACTTACAAATGGTGTTCCTCATACTCACTGGAAAAAGTAGTTCGACGATCCATGTGAAGAATAGTGCACCAAGAAGAGAAGACAGGTCAAATTTTAATTTTGTTCCAACTTTGGGCATATCTTTAACATATTCAAGCAGCATTTCCACTCCACTTCCTTTGATAAATTTGATGTATGCATTGGAAGCCTATATGAAAGATAGTACACCTTGTAATAAAAGTTGAAATACAAATGAAAATCAGTTAACATGAAGGGCAGTAGTTCAAAGCACATACCATGTTAACCAAGCGTGGCACTCGTAATAATCCAATTTCAGAATATGCAGTATTGTTGCTATAGGTAGAGTTGAACCAAATACTAATGTCAAGACTATCCTTATTTGTGTTCAAGAAGTCGTAACCTGTGAACAAAAGCATTTTATACAAGCATAAAATGAATCAATGGTAACACTTCATTGAGCTAGATCAGTAGGTACCTGCC
Organism: Puccinellia tenuiflora; assembly: GCA_012064385.1. Lineage (NCBI taxonomy): Eukaryota > Viridiplantae > Streptophyta > Magnoliopsida > Poales > Poaceae > Puccinellia > Puccinellia tenuiflora. The sequence goes on from QRDG01000115.1 coordinate 1,141,595, forward strand.
GAAAATTCATTCGACTTGTCTACTCCACCCCTTTGTTGTCGATAACCCTTAAATAGTTCGTCATTGATTACTGATGCGCTTTCACGCCATAACGACAAACCTTGGATGCAGTCTACATCTGGACGTTTAAAAGAGCATTGAAAATTTATTTATTAGCAGGCTATGAATACAAAAACGTATGAAAAAACAGCCTCCAATAGCATGTTTTCGAAAAGAAAAACCTCCAATATCCAAATACAGAGGTGTCAAAGATTTCACTAACAAGGAAAATTACTTGCTAACATGTGTTAACTTAGATCCTGGTATTCGAAAGCAATAATTTAAACTCCAGCCACCTGCCCACCTGGCTATATCAGTGTAATGCCCCGGGGGTTTTCCCCAAATTAGAATTTGCTTGTTATTTTATTTTTGCATCATCATGACATCAGCATCATGGCATCGCATGTTTTTGTCCGCAAAAACTATTTTTAATAAACCCTATTTTATTTTTCTAAAATTGTCGGAAAAGTTTTACCGAGACAGTCGTCTCCGTTTTTGAAAATTAATTTGCCAAATTAAATTTTGCAAAAGAAAATAAATATTTTTTTTTTTTTTTTTTTTGAGGCCTCTCTGTGATTACAGTTGTAGTATCTGCTCGGACACACAGGAAACACACGCCACACGCACACCACACACACGCACACACACTCCACCTATGTGTCTAAACAAGACCTACAACCTATAACCCAGACTACGTCCTGAGAGACTTGGCCGAAGCCCAGCGCTTCGGTGACCAACGGGCACGTTGACCTCGCCTGTGGCACATAGACGTGAGGCAGTAGAAAACCTGGGAACAGCCAGTGCCTGGCTGAAAAAATCCCGTGAGACACCCCACAATTCGCTCCAAACTGGAGTCGAACCTGGGTGGGCAGGCCGAACAACCTCGAGCCTTGCCAGCTGAGCTACGCTCGCTCCTCAAGAAAATAAATATTTTTGAGTTAGAGAGAGAGCAGCCCAGCTAGCTAGGCCCAAAAGCCCAGCAAAGCAAACCCTAGAGCAAACCCTAGCCAGCCCCCTGGTCTTTTTCTGTTCCTACCCCCTGTGTTTTGCAGCCGCCCTCCTCTTTTTCCTCCTTTTTCAGTTCAAGCCCTTCCACCTCACGTCTTGGTCCTTTTTTTTTTTAGGCCCCTGCCCCTTTTCTTTTCCTTTCTTTTTCCTTCTCTCCCTCTCTCTCTTACCTTCTCTCTCCATCGCACCCGCACCCGCTCCCCATCCCCTTCACTCTCTCCTCCCGTGCCCGAGCTCGATTCCGAGATGCTCCCGGCCCGCCGTCCTCCAGCACCTCCGGCCGCGGCCTGCCCCGCCGTTGGCCTCCCTTCCTCTTCCCCGCGCGCCGTCGGCCGCGTCCTCCAGTCCCAGCTCCTCTTCCCCGCCACCTCCCTCCTCCACGTCGGACGGCTCCCCGAGCGTCCCGTGCTCCTCCGCCCCTCCCCGTCGACCTCCGGCTGCTCCTCCTCGCGGCGCGCCTCCCGGCCCGACGCCCTCCTCCGCGACCAGCCTCTCCACCGCCGCCTCGTCCCCACACCACGCCCTCGTCCTCCCGGCCGAGCCGCCGCCGCGGTGCTCTTCTCCGGCCCGGCCGGCCTCCACCCGCGCCTCCCCGAGCTCCGTCCCCACCTCCCGCGCCTGCAGCTCGCTCCCGTCGCCTCCCTCTCCTCGACCTCGCCCTCCAGCTCGCGCCGGCCCCTTCTCCACCTTCCCGTGCGGCCCCTCCTCCCTCGAGCTCCCCATCTGCAGCTCCCTCTAGCTCTGGCCTCCCCGAGCATCCCCGTGTCCGTGCACGTCCCCTGCGTGCTGCTGCCGTGACGCGTTCTGTCTCCGAGTTGACGTGCTTGCTTCTGTGCCTGTCCCCGACGGCTTGTCTCCGATGCGCGTCTTCGAGCTGCTGTCCCGCCGTCGTGGCCGTCTCCGCGTCCGTCCCGACCCGGTGCTGCGATCCCCGTCTCCGTCCGTGTTCCCCGATGTTTCCCGACGGGAAATGCCCCGTTCCCGTTTTTCCGTCGTGAAGCCGGTTCCCCGATTCCATTCCCGTCGTGAAGCCTCCCCGACGCCAAGTTCTCCGTTTCCCCGCCGTGAAGCACCGTGAAGCCCGGAGTTCCCCGATGCCTTCGTGAAGCCCGATCCCCGTCCCCGTCGTGGAGTTGCTCCCCGATGTCTCCGGTGCGCGAGTTCTTCGTCCGTGATCCCCGATGACGCCGACAAGATCTTCCTCGACGACCGTGAGGATACGACAAGATCTTCCCCGACCGGAACCGCCGAGTTCTCCGATGCCGTGATCCCCGACATCGTGAACCCCGTTGACCCCGAAGCCGGAACGCCAAGGTCCGCCACGACGACGACCCAAGTACGACTACTTCCCCGACGTCGACTACCTCGACTACTTCGACTCCGGATGAACGACTACTTCGACTACTTCGACTACAACGACTACTTCGACTACAACGACTACTTCGACTACTTCCTCTCCGAATCCGAAGTTCCTCGTTTCCGATGTGCGACCCCAACCCTAAATCCCTATATGCCATATATATATGCGATATCTTATAAAATCATGCATGCTTAATTAACATCGCACCTTATCCATTTAGTCGAATTAAATCAATTTAATTATGGGATTTGTCCGGTGCATCTATATTGTGCTCCGATCCCATTTAAAATGTTTTGCCATGTGTTAGGGAATAAAATTGGACAACCTTTAATTTGTCATGCATCATGTCATCAACATGCCGATTCTTTTGCCGTAGTAGTAAAATGCATCTTTTATGTTTCCGGTGTTCGTTGCTTCTTCGGGAATAGGACGTTGAGTTGATGTGAGCAACGACAGGTTCTGCTACCTCCACCGGATTGCAGGCAAGTGATACTCCCTTGCTATCTTTGCTTGTTTTCTGTCTCTTACTCGTCCTATCTTTTGTTCCTTGCTAGCCTTATGTCGCGATGCTTGTGTCTCGATCCTATATGCATGTTTCCCTTGCAGCCATGATATGCCACCACCCCCACATCCTATTACCCTGTTGCTTGTTTACCTTGTTAGCCTTGCGAGTCCTAGTGCATGCTTAGGTGCCTTGCTTCAGTCCTGTTATCTTTTTGTCTAGTCCTGTTGATAACATGATAGCTAGGCTCAACTAAAATGGTAATCTTTAATTTCTGTTGCGATGGGAATAACTTAATAAAGATAAGGCACCGGCGGAAGGCCAATCGTGGTGATTTGTTCTGCTAGTGTCGCCTAGGACCCGAGTTCTTTTCCGCTGATCCAAGACTGAGCGCACTAACCACATGTGGGAGTTCTATGGGCCTCCCCGCAATCTATTACCGGATCCTCAAACTTGTCCAGGAGCCACAACTTAGTTCGGGTGTTTCCATTTGCGCGCGATTTACGATGATGATGTGAAGGTAAGATGATGATGGTTACATGGTTACTTACGGTAGGGCTTGCGGCATGGGCGTTTACCGCATGTGGAAGGAGGGGCAATCGTATGAGTGTTACCCTCCCGAAGCCGTGCGCGCAACGGTTAGGCCCACCTCGAAGCTTCGGCCGGACTCTCAAGGTGGATCAGACCTAGCTAGGTGGCTCCCTGGACTTGTTTGTAGAGAAGGGAAGTATTGCGTCGAAACCTCCACCGGTACACCTCTAAGCGAGTGTTTCGATGCGTGTGGGTTCATTGGTGCATCCCTGCAGGGTTAAATCTTTTCGAAAAGCCGTGTCCGCGGTTATGGACGACTTGGTGAAATGCGCTGGCTAAAAAGATCATAGACAACTTGCACCTTATGATGATAATAACTTGACTAGTAAAATAGATTACTTGAATAATAACCCATAAAACTTGTCCACCGTGTGAGTGCCCGGACTTCTTCCTCGTGGGTCGAGGATACGAGGGAGTCGTTTTAGGGCGGGTTTTGTTTGGTGAGTAGTATAGTTGGTTCTTTATGCGCTCTCTTACCTTGTCTCTGATAGACGAATGTTGTAGCGTGTCTCTATAAGTTGTTAGTGCTGCTTGCCGCCGCCTCAATCGCTAACCCTCTTTCCCCAGAATTCCAGCTTTGATATCTTGTGAGTATTACTTGCCAGTACTGTTTTATAGTACTGACCCCTTCGGGGCTGCTATTCCAATGCAGCCAACAGGTTTGAAGTGTGACGACGTTAGCTTGGGAATCCCTCCGGCTTGGCCTGGGCAGGGATATGGTGCCTTCGTTTATCTTCAGGACTCTTAGTCCAATTTGTTTCTTGTCCGTAGCCGGACGCTACCCGCTTCCGCTGTTCTTTTGGATCTTTGTATTGTATCTTTGGTTCTTGACTCTGTGAGTCGTTGCTGTATATATGTTCTTTTGTGGGTTCCATCGAGAACTGTTGTAATGTTATCACCATTCCACCCGCATAACGTGTGTGTTGCGACGTGCACGTTATGCCTGGTGGGCGTCCTTTAGGATCGTTATTACGCGGATTTGGCTGGAACGCTCAAGTCTGCATAGTACCGATCTTGGGGCGTTACAATCAGCTTAGAGCACTTTATGATATTTGAGGAGACATGGTCAGCTCATATGTTCCTTCTTTTATAAATGTAAGCAGACGCACAGAACAGTCAAACAACAGAGCTAATCAAAATAGCAATAAAGATGAAAACACACTCTAATAATACCACTTTACCAGGTCCAATGTTATTTTTTTTCGCGGAAGCGCAAAAGCTTTGCGTTTTGATGCATTGATAGAAAAGAGAATTATATACAAGCTCAAGCATGATTAAACACCACATCATACAACGTGACAAACTAAACGGCGGTGGCGATCAAGCCACAAATGCCGATCACTCCAGCGGTAGACCAGGAGTGATCCTCAGCTCGAATGGTTCCAATGTTATAAATGCGGTCAAGTGCTGTTCTCAATTCAAATAAAATCTTACAAGCATGAGTAGTAATCATTTTCTTTGTTGAGATCACGAACACAAAGTATTAATTCAAAATGTCCATGGCTGTCTACTTGCTTCATCTTAAATAACTCGTCATTCAGAATACATGTATTTCTTTCCTTGTATGCAGTATGTCTTGAGTGAAAAATGATGATGTCAACAACGGAAAATGCTACTTACTGAGTTGAAGAGGTACCGGCCCAGCATTGACTGAAATTGTTTGTGATATGTTGGACCGACACTGAGGTTGGACAATATACAAATTATTTCCTGGGACAAACGCTGGCTCTAAAAGCTGTCTAGACGATGTCGGCGAGTCAGAGCCCTGAGACACGGGAACAAAAAGATTCAGACATTTAACAACAACAAAAAAACATCATGCCACAACTGTATAATCTAGGTGCCCGGAAGAAACTCACGGGAACAATCTTGGAGAGTGCATCTAGATAGTCGGTGAAATTCAAAGAGGAAGACAGAGCAGGGAACAGTTGAGCCGAAAGACCTGCCGTTGACAAGCAAACCTGAATTATGAAGGTGGACAGATGAATATATAGTAGGTGTCATGTGCTAGTGTACCACGGTAGATAACATACTCTCGGCGAGTGAGCGGTTGGTTCCGGTGATGAGGAAAGAGGTGGGGCAGGACCCGTTGTCCCGGCATGTGGGTTCAGGCAAACCGTCGAACGGCTGGGAGGCCGTCCTGACGGCCCGGAACTCAGGCTGGGGCACCTGGACCAGGGCCGGCCACCGCGGCGGGCTGGGGATCGGGCAGGTCGCGACCTGCTCCAACGTGGAGTACTGGATGCCGCACTCCGTCTTGCTGCAGGTCCCGTCTGCGGCCGTGTCAACGCAGGCGCAGCCGCAGCGGTACTTGGGCTTGTCGATCTCGCGGTCGATGAGGCCCTGCAGCACGACCAGCAGCACGCAGAGGAGGATCGGGAAGAGGGTGATACACAAGTTCGTCTTCAGGTTCCTCTTCTGCAGCACCCCACCCGGGCAGAGCAAACAAAGACAGCCAAGTCAAATGTCAATGCGCCAATCCGCGTATCCAAGAAACGGATACTAGGAAGAACCGTGTCAATTCGCAACCATGTCGTGGATAATCGAACGACAGAACAGGTAAACAGAACAAGAAGAAGGTGGGCGACCTGGAAGCAGAGGTTCTTGCGGAGGAGGGCGTTGGCCTGCGTCGAGAAGCCGGCGGGGGCCCTCGGACCGGTCGACGAGTCCATTGCTGGATTTGGAGGAGAAGGTCGAGAAAGGCGAACTGCCAAGTCGCAAGGCTTGGTCGTCTTCCCCGAATTTTATAGCCTTCGGCCTCCTTTGTCGCCTCCCGCCAATTCTGCCTCACGCCGCCACTGTGTGCTCCGGCCGCGGGGTGGGTGGTTGCCTTGTCTCTGCACTGCAGCGTGTCTGGTGCAATTCAGCGGGACTACCAGGGTGTAAATGCGATTATATACGAGGTCTTTGGTTTGACTTGTCAAGTTGTCACAACTCACAAGCAGCTATGGGACCCCAGCTATCAATCTGCAGGCTCGCGATATTAATATATACTCTTTATCGAAAAAAATCAATCTGCATACTAAATGTGCACCTGTATCATGTATCAGTTGATGTTGAGAAGCCTAGAATATATATATTTCTAAATAGAGATATCCAGGTCTCTTGTACTAATTTTGTTGCCGAATGTGTTTTGGCTCCCGACTCCCGTGATCCTAACGTAAAAAAAATTACGAGTAAAAAAACTAAAACAAATCTCGGATGTAGTCAATTGTGTATACCACAAATATGTAAAGTGTCAATTTCAATTACTTTGTATTCTGAGGTACCCAAAAATGACAAATCTTGTAAAATTTGGAAATCCAAAAATATGCATACTTTGATTCACACTTTTGTTATTTTTGTGTAGCTCAGAATACAAAGTATTTAAAATTAATTTTTTGCACGTTGGTGGGATAAACTATTGACTACATGCGATTTTTTTCAATTTTTTAAAACTCGTATTTTTATTTTTAAAAAGTTGCAGGATCACTGGAGCCCGCAAGCACGTCCTCACATACTTCGAGTGAAAATAAAAAGGAAGGGAGATCCCTACATCGATTACTAGGGAAGGGAGGAAATCCTAGCTAGTCATGGCATTTGAGTAGGAAAACTTCAGAAGGCAAAATCGACTAAATGAAATCGAAACCAGTGGCATTTTTTTTTGAGCGGAAGGAGAGCTCTATATATCATTCATAGCCAATTTTACAGATTCAGCCTGCACAATATCCGTCACAGCCTGCGGGACATGCCCCATCCAGCTGTAACCGTGGCCGGACCTTCTCGCTACATTAGCGAGCACAAGAGCTGCAGTATTACTCTCCCTGCCTATTTTCACTACCTCAAACTTGAAACAGCTATCTAGGATAGATGTAATATCCTCATACGTTCTCCAGATACGAGACTTGCCCTGATTCCTTCTTCGGATAGCATCAATAACAACTCAACTGTCGGATTCCAGAACAATGGCAGAATTCTCGGGACACTGAATACTCTGCAGTCCCAGGAGACAAGCCTTCACCTCAGCTTCAACAACACCCTGACATTCGATATTAGCTTCATTTTTTGCCCAAAGAAACTTCCCTTCATGATTTCTACATATACAAGCAGTATGGCCAATACCTTTACTAGAGAAGCGTCCACATTGATTTTTATCCAGCCTTCAGTCGGAGGCTTCCATAAGGAAACTTTGTTCTGTTTCCTTTTTTCAACATCAGTGATATATCTGCCATTCGACAGGATCCCCTCCGAGATCATTGGTTCTTTTCCTTTTCCATTGTTCTTTGTTCTGCAATTCAGATTGAGATCATGCAAGTCTAGCGTAGTTGGATTTGCAATACGATCCGTGAGTCATATGAGGTTTAATTGGGGTTGTAACTGAGATTTTTCTTTAAGCTGCAAAATAGGGTTCAAGAAGTGAGTTGCAACTTAAAAAAGATGTTCACACAATAAATAATTATTTACACGCACGCAGTACAAAATTGTGAGTATGATATCAGTTGTATGAGAATCAACTAATTCTTAGTTGAATAAGAATTAGCCACACTTATAAACTTAATTAGGGTACCTTTCCAATTCAAACCAAAAGAACTCCAGTAAACATGTCTCAATTGTCCATGAAACAAGCTTAAAATCCGAAACCCAGCCACCACCGTGTATGAATCTGGAGCGGGCACCTATGCAATTGTCACTGCTACATAAATACTGCGCAAGTTGCTCAGGCAACAACTTATCTCTAAATTCTAAGACATAACAACGAAAATCAATTGCATAGCCAACCAACGTATGCGTGCATGGACTTGCTCCCTTTGTTTAAGCGACTCTGCTATTTCCGCGCAACTACACACAGTCTCCAACTTCATCTCCAAGTATCCAATTTTCCGTACAGTTTGACCATGAGACCCAATTCAAACTAATTAAGTGTGTGCAGCTTGGCAGAAGGCTATCTCCTACGAACTTTGATCGCGACCTGCAACAAAATAACTGATCACGGCACCATGCATCAGGTCAATGACATCGAGTCTATTGTTTAAACCCCAAAACACAATGACTTGTTTGCACGTGTGAAAGGTCATCTGATCATCTCCGTCCCAAGTCTACATCAGTGCTAGAGGTTTGAGACCAGATTTGCTAAGAAAACCACAACGTTGAACACGTATACTTGACAAAGCTTGGGCGTCTTTGGATCGCACGGTTAAAAACCGCAGGAACACGAATAATATAGGAATTCCGCATGTTTAACTGTGTGAAATAGAGGATTGTAAAACAGAGAAAAACTGCAAAACTAGTCGTTTGGATGAGACGAAGGAAAAACAAAGCAAATGCGGCTCAATCCTGCACACTCGAGACTAAAAAAATGGTTTGAGTAGATGTTCAAATTTCTATGGAATCGAGTCATAGAAATCCAATCCATAATAAATTAGAAAGATCATTCCTTTGATCTAAACACAATCTATAGAAAGAATACTAAGTGTTGAAATCCTACAAAAAATCATATTAAATTCCTATAATCCAAAGAAGCCTTTAGGGTCCGTTTGGGAGCTCCATTTTTTTTGAAGTATTCTGGTAATACTTTAGTTTCTAAAAATATTGAAGTATCAAATACTTTAAGGCGTTTGGGTCCAATGAATACTGTGTTTTATAAACTAAAGTATTGTACAAAAACAAGAGTTTTTTGCCATAATAGAAACTTCAGTCCGGACCACTCTTTTTGTAAACTGCAGTATTGGACAAAACTGAAGTATCCATTGCCCAGGCACTCAAATACTTCAGTATTGGAATACTGTAGTTTTAGAAACACTGAGCTGCCAAACTAGGCCTTAGTATTAATAGGTATTATCCCTTTCTCAAACACACCACATTCTAGAAAACATGCCACAGAAGACTAGATATATTGTTTGTGTGTTTGATTTGGTGGCGCGTTTTCTCAGATACACGACATTCTAGAAAATGCGCAGTTTTGAGCTATATTGACACACCAAAGATCGTTGTGAACCGGTGCAACCGGTAATGACTTGACAACATATCTTGCCTTTGACATATTTTTTATTTAAATCTTGAAGATGTAAAATGAGTTTATCTATTTGGTTTTCTATAAAAAAACCCGGAAAGTCTACAAATTAGATAATCGGAATACATAAATCGTCTCTTACTAAACAAGTACAAAACATAACTCCGCTGAGTTGCTCCCAATTTCTTTTTGTATGGGTAAGTACATAAACTATTTTTTGCAGGGGTGTACAATTGCAAAAATCAACAATATAAGGCATTCGGATGATCCATAACGTAGCCACTTCACCACGTAAATATCTAGTGTTAATCAAAGAATTGTCCAAAAAAACTAAATATGCAGCTTATATTTTGAAAAAAAATAGTGTTTCTACCGTGTTGCTGACACGAGAAGCTGCGTCAGGTAGAGTTGGGTAACACAAAGATGCATCTAAACCCTCAGTGTTGTAGCTATTTGTAGAAAATTCCAAAGAAATATCCTCAGTCAGGCCTGTCGTGTGGTCACGAATTTTCGGAGAAGGTTAGACAACCCTACATTAGCTAGCGGTACCATCGTGTGGAACGTTATTGGCCAGTGGAGAGCTGACCTAACAACTAGCTGACCATGACCATAGTTTAGTTTGATCCTAAGGCTAATGATGCTAATGCAAGGCGCAATTCAGAAAAGTCAGCTCAATGATAACGCGCATCAAGGAAGATCGCGGGTGCATGTGCAAACGCGGTTTACAGCTTTGAACGATGGCATTTAAATTGATTTTTCGTTGGAGGCTTGCTGCAGGACTTTGCACCATGCATGGTTTTGAATTTTTTATGAGAGGAGATATAACTTAACATTTCGCAAAGGGGAAGGTTGACAATTACTTGATCGGTCCAACATCCATTGTGTCAACTGTTGCAAGGATATGAGGTCCAATCTGAAAAACAATGCTCATTTTTCTTTTATGAAAAGAAAAAAGAGAGTGTACAGTGGTCGTACCTTAGGGCATCTGTATAAGAAGTACGATTTTGAGAACCGCCACTTCTTTTTTTGAAACAACGAGATTCCTTTGGCGTTTGTCTAATCTTTAGACGAAAACCACCACCTTTTATGCTAGTAAATTAACAAAAACTAATTGGTTGCTGATCATAATTTTCAAAATGCTATATGCATGTGTGGTCCATTCGTTCCAAAAGCACACAACTTTTAACTCCTCATATTATTTACACTAGACATTGCAATTGTTGTCAACTTTCTAGCGGCATTTTGATCCGGTTAAGAACTTTTCCGAACCTCTACGCACAAGAAAGATAGTACGAGCTTAGTAAGCTTATTACTATAGCTACTTGCCACTATCTAAAGCAAATGTTGGCGTATGGCTCATAGAACGAGAGGTTGTTGTCAACATGCTAGAGTAACGCTTAGGCCCAAAGGCAACCCATGAGATGCTTTACAAGAAACCTAGAGGCTCAAAAAAATTAAAAACAATTGTGAGAACCGAGAGGCATAGTGCACTACATGCACATTTACGGTTACCATGGTTACCCGGAAAAGCCGGAATTGTTCAACGAATTTTGAGTTCAAAATGTTTGACTTCAAATGGAATAAGCAAACATTACGAAAGCGCAGTGCAAGGACCCTATCACACGCTCTACTCACTTGTGAAAACTTAACCTCGGGCAGATTGACAATCAAACTCAAGGGCATGAATTTAAGGGCCTTTGATCACAAATAGACAGTCGACCTCGTTATAAACACAGCCTAGGCAGAAATTCGAGAATCACCAACTATTTCCTCTGTATTTTATACTAAATTAATCAGTGACAACTAATATGCTAGCGGAGGGAGTATATGTTGACGCATGATTAATTTCTATTCGATCGTCAGGTGCCAAGCTCGGCAAATTAATTAAGGCCGGAGCCCACAGTGTGAGAAGAATATTTGACTTTGTGGCATTTCTGTAGTTACATTGACCTACAGTAAGAGAAAGCCGGCCAGTACGCTACGGACCGCAAACAGGAACGGCGGACTCTGGGGGAAGGCGGCACCACAACACCCGACGCACGCGTGTTGGTCCAAGGCCACACTGAAATCAAACAAAAACGGTGAATTCTGCTCCCGGTTTGATTTGTTCGAACTACAATAATGAGCTATGACAAGGACACATTGCATTCAGTCGTTTCCCTGAATCCCTTCATTTAAATATGAGCAACCGGGGTCAATTACTTGATGCTTACGAACGTCCTTAGATAAGTTTTTTTTTCTTTGAACGAGTGAGATAAGTTCTTGGTCGCCTCATTATTTGTGTGGTAGGAGGATAGATTAATCATGTCAGCTGGATGCACTTAGTTAATTACTAATTAGTTTGAAACAGTGTTTCTTAGTCAAATTTGTATTAGCCGTGTTGGGAGCTTGGATGCTTGGAGATGAAGCTAGGATGCAGATACAGCCATCAAATCAACGTACCTCACTACCTTGGTTTACACAATCAATGGGAGGAAATCCATGCATGGAACTACCCAGCATGCTTCATAAAAAAGTTCACACATATAGGTAGTTTGGGCTAAGGATGTGGAAACACTGCTTGAGACTTTGAAGTTAAACCATTGATTGAACCCCTAATTAAAATACTACTACTCAACACTCTTAGGTTGTGTTTGGCATTGCGGTATATTATCATAATCATATTTTCCCACTCGGTTTTTCATGTTTTAATTTTTACTGGACTCATTTTAGCCAACTTTTGTGGAGATTATAAAATAAGCAATTCGGTTTAGCAGCCTGAAAACGAGCCTCAATTCGAGTTATGTTACATTTGAACTAATTATTGTTACATTTGAACTAATTATAGTTGATGGAAGTTAGGTGCTTGAGTTGAATGCGTAATCCGGACAAAATATATCAAGACATAGCGTCTAACAAAATAAATTAGAAAAAATCTGGCAGGCAAGACATAAAATCACAATGGAACTTTATAGAGCCTATGGCATGGGTAACCGAGTCAGTTGTGGCGAGTGGTCGAAGATATATCCGATGGTCTCAACGGGTTTCGACGTCATTTGTACTATGTCGATTTAGTAAATGGGAAGAGAAGTGCTTATATTTAAAGCTAACCCTGAGGTTACATGATAATCGCAGAAACCAAAGAAAAAATCACAGTGTCATGAGGACAACCGTCAGAGATGCTCTAGGCGATATACGCTATAATGCAGAGACTAGGGTGCAACTCGCATCTCCTTCACATGTGCATCATGCACGATCCACCTAACTAAATCATGAATTATTTTCGCAAAAATAGGGCATCGTCTTTGAGTCTACAACGAAATTATTAATTCCCGTTCAAAGCTATTGCGCGTTTGTATATGTATGCACCTTGATTTTGTTTGCTCGGATCAGCGCATCACCAAGTGTATATCATCTCCTGGCTCGTCATAGTGACACATCGGACGGATCTATATTATCACTCGATCAAGTTGACCTGCAGAAATTCAACTCGCGGCGTCTCCATCACATGCGCATGATGCATGAACGATCGATCCACCTAACTAAAATTAACATGCAATCGTGTTCGCAAGCAAAAAAAAAAAAAAATGCATCGCCTTCGAGTCTCCAATGAAATTATTAAATTCCGTTCAAAGTTATAGCGCGTTTGTATATGCACCTTGATTTTGTTCGCTCAGAGCATATCATCATGGAGAGTTAATTAGCTGACTCTTCTTAAGCCATCACCTGGCGCGTTGTGAAATGATGAAATCAACTCTGCAGTGGCTGAGAAACTCCCAGGAAATTGCGCAACAACACTAGGAGTTCTTCGACTCCAAGCAAGTAATGCGTCAAGAACCCGAATTGGTTAGCTACCACATGTATATATCAGTCGTCAGCACGTTCTACTACTATCCTCGTAATGATCCGAATGAAAGATCAAGCAACTTAATAGTCAACTACCACTCCCATGTTCCTAAATATAAGATGTTATAGGTATTTACATATTGACTAGATGTGGAGTGAAATGAGTGAATAAATACACTAAAACGTGTCTAGATATATTTAGATACATGCGAATCTACAAAAAAGGCTACAACATCATACATTTAGCCGAAGTCAACAATGCGAACCGTTTCCCTACGCCCCCCGAGAACCATAAGAGGCGATTAGGGTTCTCGTCGCCCGTCGGTGCCGCCGTCGATCTGCCGCGCTTATGTGGCCTTCGGGCCATGGAGGAGCGGTGGATCTCGGCCATCGTCGGCGGGAGGGTTCCGTTTTTTTTTTCGTTTTACTGTCCAGATTTGCTAGGGTTGTGCTCTGTTGGTGGCGGCGGCGCTTCTTGCAATAATGTCTCCCGGCTTCAGCCCCATCTCGACAACGACGTCGAGAAGCTTGTGGGAGTGGTGTGGTTCTCGAGGACTTCTTCTAGCAGGGGAGATCTCCGGATCGCCATGGAGTTTCATCGGCGGTTCGTCCTTCTTCTTCTGCTCCGAAACGGATGTGCTCTTCTTGACCCATTCGGCGGCGCGTCGTCGACATGGTCTGGAGGCTGAAAACGAAAGGCATCACAAGGATCTCGTTATAATTTTTGTTTTTCTTAAAGCATTTTGTACCGTTCGGTGTTTTTTAATGTCAGTGTGCTTTTCGCAAACCAAAACAAAAATGTTGCTAGCTAAATGGAAATTTCACGAGGCGCACGACCACACGACGTTTTATACGCGCCGCCACAAAACAAAATTCGTCGGAGAGATCCTTTTTCGTTGAGATCTCATTGTAGAGACGTTCCTAAACTCCGAGGGCTATGCAAAGTTGTCCCAGTTTCACTCGTCGCGTGACAAGGCTCACGTGGATTCTCACGTCTGACCTCCCGTTTATCGCGCTCACGGCAGCAGGCAGCGGGATACCGTTACAGGAAAGGAAATATGTTGCGTTTACCCAAAGGTTGTCGATGTTTCGAATAAAAAACAAGGCTTGTCGATGTATGGCTGCTTAAAAGGCCTGTTTGGTTGCCTGTTGGTTGTTTCTGACTCCCGACATGGCTCCATACGAAAGAATATCCGGTGGAAACCCACTTTCAGTGGAAACCGGTGAAAATCATGAAAAAATTGTATTTAAAACTTCTAAAAAATTCTTAACAAAAATGCATTATGTTGGGAACGTAGAGTTCTATAAGCATGCAAATTTGTAAGTTGAAACTCAAAATTGTTTTGCAGCTATGGAAATGACAAATTCAGCAATGAATAGTAGCAAAATGAATAGTAGTTGTACACATTACTATTCATTGCTGATTTTGTCATTTTTGTTGCTCCAAATTTTTTTTGAGTTTCAACTTGCAAATTTGCATGCCTATAGAACTCTACGTTCCCAACATAATGCATTTTTGTTAAGAATTTTTTTGAAGTTTTAAATATATTTTTTTCGTGGTTTTCACCGGTTTCCACTGAAAATGGGTTTCCACCGGATACTTTCTCGGCTCCATACTGCCTGCCCAAGTGGAAATAAAAGCACATCACACAGTAAGTTTGGTTGTCTGCATTGCTTTTACCTGGTGTGAAAGAGAATCGCAAGCAGCGAAGTTTGTTTATAACTACGTGCAATGCTTTAGCCGTAAAGTCCCTTTTGGTGCCGGACATATTAACAAACCACATTGGGGGTCGCTAATCCTTTATCCGGTCAAAAATCTGGTCGGCACCGCGAACAGGGCCTCCAACTTTGGGGCTGCCTTCGCGATGACGGACACTGTTCGGACATGTCTACTGACAGGCTTGGCCCGCCTGTCATCCTCACACCCGTCCCTTCCGAGGGTTTAATGGCGGAGCAGCCTTACGAAGCGGCGCTACAGCCGACGCGGCGGAGACGTATCGCCCGCATTAAACCGGCGAGTCGCCTCTCCACCCATCCATCGGTTCCCGCGCGCGCCACCGTTTCCCGCCATCCTTTCCGCCGCTTGATACGTCTCAAACGTATCTATAATTTTTGAGTGATCCATGCTAGTTTTGTGATATTGTCACATATTTTTACTGTCATTTATACCATTTTTATGCATTTTGTCGGACTAACCTATTGAAAAGATGTCAAGTGCCAGTTCCCTATTTTTGCTGTTTTTGTGTTTCAGAAATTTACTTTTGGAAATATTCTCGGAATTGGACCAAAATTTACGGAGCTTATTTTTACGCCAAGACGAAGACGGAGTCCGAAGGGCAGCCTCGGAGGCGACCCACAGGGCCCAGGCGGGCTGCTACCGCGGCCTAGGGGGACCCGCGGGTGGGACCCGCACCTGCCCGTGGGGCACCTCCTCGGCTCCCTCCGACGCCTATAAAATCAGAAATAACCTAAAAATGTAAAGGCGCCGATTATTTTCCAGAAACTCGACCCCGACGCTCCGTCACCGAAAACCCTAATTTGGGGTCCAATCTGAAGCTGATCCCGGCACTCTGCCGGAGGGGAGATCGATCCCGGAGGGCTCTTCATCGTCGTGCCTTCCTCCGGGATGATTTGTGAGTAGTCTCACCTTGGACTACGGGTCCATGGCAGTAGCTAGTTGGTAGTCTCTCTCTCTTCTGCTTCATGTCTTATGATCTTGTGAGCTGCCTAACATGATCAAGATCGATTATTGTAATGCTATGTGATGTTCAGATTGTGCATGATTCTTATATGAGTAATTTATATTCTTGCATGCTCTCCGATGTGCGTAGTTACTTTGGCCAAGTGATTGTGTGTATCTCCAAGAGAGGGTATTTATGCTAGATAGTGGGTTCATGCCCCCTTTTGTTCCTGGGCACGAATGACAGAAACGTCTAAGGGTGAGGGTGTGCTGTTGCTACTAAGGGTAAAACAGCGGTGTTAATGTCTCTTTTGATATTAGTATTGCTTACTTCATGCACTTTACTTAATGCAATTGTCTGTTGCTCGCAACTTAATACCGTTGGGTGACAGGCTAGATAGCGATCCCACGGTGGACTTTTTAGACAAAGACACAGTTGGACTCAACGGTCTTTGTTCCTTGTCGTGATGCCTCCATAAATATTGTCATGTCCTTTTTGTCATAGCTAAATTGGGTTTGTGTCATGATCTTGTCAATTGGCTAGCTGTAATTCGTTCACCCATCACATGCATATTTTATTTACTTGAGAGACTCCACTAGTGAACCCATGGCCCCCGGTCCATCTTTTTACATTGTTTACAACCTTATTTACTTGCTTTTAATCATCATTACTCCTCTGGTCACTTTTCATATTTTATCTATTTCATCATAAAATTAACCGCTTTGTTTTCTGCGAGACCGGAAAGATTGACAACCTTTCCGCCGTTGGGGGCAAAGTATTTTGGTTGAGTGTGTGCAGGTCCACATCTGTTGAAGGTCAAGCGCCAGAGATCTTCAACATTCACCTCGTTGTTGATTTCAAAGTCCTACTAGTTCAATAAACCCCGGTTCGTTAAACGAGGGAAAACTGCTACTAGCTACAATTCCGCCTTCGCTTGGGGCACCACCCAACTTATCAATATCTACCATCAAGCAGTTTTCTGGCGCCGTTGTCGGGGACTTTAGAGCTACAGCAAGGGTAGTCTCATACTCTCAATCTCTTTACTTTGTTTTTGTGTTGCTTGCTTTATATTTTGTTTAGTTTATTTTCTTGTTTCAAAATTTTAAAACCCAAAAAAATTAGTGTAGTCTTTAATTCTGTCTGGTTATTTTATCCTGTCTTTATGTCTAGCTTTACCACTTTTGGTATGCCTTTCTTAGCCGAGTTCTTTTCCTTCAAACAAAAGGGAGAAGAAAGTTTTAAAAATGTTTGGGATAGAATTTCAGAATTACATCAAAAGATCCAACCCATGCTTATTATGTGTGTTTTACTGAGATGCTTTTATTATGGACTATCTGATGCATGAAAGCATGTTTTGGATGTCATTACTGGAGGAAACTTTCTTGAAATTGATGAATTAGAATCCCTGAGAATTATAAAAGGCTTAGTTGTTTTTCCCACCAATGAGAAAACTAATGGAATACATAGCAGATTAGATAAAATAGAAAATATTTTATGTAATCTAAATTTAAATGGAATAGAGGTGAGCTCTAAAGATTATCAAATCCTTGAAATAAATGGAGATTGGGAACCGTATATCCTTATTTAAATAAATGATCAAAGGTTCCTTGCTTATTGTGATATTGGTTCTATAATGTCAACTATGCCTAAAATGGTTTTCGACGCTATGAATTTTGGAGACTTATTTGATTACCCTTTTTGTCATTCTCATTCTGATGGTAGCTCTTCAAAAATTTATAAAATAGTTAATAAAATCCTTGTCACTTTTAAACATAAGACTGCTTTGGTTGATTTCTTGGTTCTTGAGTCAAAGGCTCAAGCTAATATTGTTCTCGGAAGATCTTTCATTCGTTCCGTGGGAGCTTTTATTGATGTTAAAAAGGGCTGCATACGTTTTCGTTTTCCCATTAGGGGCAGGTTCTCCTTTCCCCTCAAAGAGAAAAAAAGTGCTTATTGAAGGAAAAGTTGCAATGGATTTCGAAAAAACTTGATATTTGGCATTGCGCCTAGCTAAAAGGCGTTAAAGAAAAGCGTTTGTTGGGAGGCAACCCATCTTTTATTTTTAGTTTTATTTTTGATTTTCTTGAGTCATGAAGTTATTACCTCTGTAGCAACTTCATTGTATCCTTTTCTTTTGGTTTTATGTGCCAAGTTTAGCCTCTAATGCATTGAAAGTGCGAGGTATTGTGTTTCTGTCCAAAAACAGATTATGTGCGCCTGTTGCACGAAAATCCTAAAATCGCCAGAATCTTATCTTTTTCTGATAATGTTTTACAGAAAGCCTGATGCTTTTATCTATCTTTCGTTAGTTTTAAGTTTTTTGATTTGAGCTGCAGAAGTGCCTCGAAAAAATCGATCTTTACAGACTGTTCAGATTTTGACAGATTCTGCTTTTATTTTGCATTTGTCTCTTTACCATCGTCATATGTGATACTCTAGGGGTAGAGTGCCACATTGAGGCTTAGTAAACAGTAGCTAATGTTTAATGAAGTTGGTTTGCAATTTGTCATGAGTTGAACACATGTGCATTTTAATTTATGAGCACTAACCCTCTAATCAAATTATGAAATTTTTTGTGTGAAGGGAGTTTTTAAGTTCCAAAGGAGAGGAATATGAAGAAATCGAGGATGGATCAAAGCTAAAGCTTGGGGATGCCCCCATGGCACCCCCTCTGAATATCAAGAACTATCAAGAGTCAAAGCTTGGGGATGCCCAAGGCATCCCCTAATCTTTATCGACTATCATAAGGTCGTCTTCGTTGAACTTTTATCACTTTACATATTATGTGCTATGCTTGGAGCGTCTTTTTACTTTCAGTTTTGTTTGTTTGTTTGCTGGTCATATCTTTGTTGGATCCTAGCTTTATTTGTGTGGGAGAGAGACACGCTCCGCTTTTTCGTTTGAATACTCTTTTGCTTCGCTTATATCTTTTTGAGTATTCTTAGCTACTGTTTGTTTTCTAGTAAGCTCTCGCTTTTAGCTTTTATCTTGTTTAGAGCTTCTAGTTGTTAAGTTAAACTCTCTTGTTCTTCACTTATACTTGTTGGAGAGTTGTTGTTGAAAAATTGCTTGAATTGTCAATGCGACAAAATGTTGTTTGTGTGATGATAGAATAAAATGAAAAGCCTGCATAGTTTTGTAGATCATGGTGTGGATACTTGATGCTTCTCAATTGTTTTGAGATGTTAAGTTGAATGCTTAAACTTGCTGGTTATTTGAGTGGAATTGATTAGTAAATAAATATGGTTGAAAGCTTAAATTGTGTGGTTTTTCACAGTTGTTAATTCATAGTGCTAATCTTTCCATCAAAAGAATTGTTTGGTCAACAAGGGAGACGGTGTAGAGTTTTTATGGTTATGACCGGTAAATGTCTTATGTTGTTCTGTTACCGGTTATTGTTAGATGTTTGCTTCAAATACCGTATTTGATAAGCCTAAAAATTCGTACTGAGTGTATGGTTCACTCGTGCATCCAATCCCCAAAGCCAAACTTTCTTGCCAGCTGAGTCCACCATATCTACCTATGCATGGTATTTCCTACCATTCCAAGTAAATTTGTCATGTGCTACTTTTAAAAATTCAAAATACTTCTTCTTTGTGCCTCTGTTTTTAAGCTCATGAGGGAGCAGTAGAGAGCTAGATATAACTTGTGACAAGCGAGGTCATTTCCCCCCTTTCACCCGGTGTTGATGGATTACGTCTTCACTTGAATCAACCCGAGAGCAGCTTAAGCAAAAATATAAATATAACTCACAATTCTCCTCCACGCAATGCAAATCTGAGAAATCAGCCCAAACATTGGACAGTGGTGAAACCAAGGAGAAAGAAGAGCGTACTTGCTCTTCTAAGAACCAGCTGCTCTCACAAGTCTAAAAACCTTGCTTGTCATGAGGGACTAGATAGTTTCTCTCTTGTGACGTCGTTGGCGAAAGCATGCATACCTCAAAATCATTGTACTTCTGTTTTAAAAACCAAAAAGCTCTAGCACATGACTAATCGATGCTTCCCTTTGTAAAGGGCCTTTCTTTTACTTTTAATGTTGAGCCTGTTTTCCCTTTTTCCTTCTATCTCCACAAAAGCAAACATCTAGCATTGACCCTGGGTATCGTTGAGCATATTACATTATCAAGATTAAACATGAATCTTTATATTGACTTTATCTATAAGATAAGCCGTTGGAAGTTGAAGCTCTTTGCTAATGCTTACATCTTCCTTTGTGTTGATTCTCAAACACTTTTGTCATGAAATTATTATCCTTGTGAATTAGTCAAATATGTTGATCACATTGTTTTCATGTCTTTGATGTACTATTTATGAAAGGTTTTGCTTGGATGATTCAACTTGTTTATTCATTGCTTTCTTGCTATCAATTATAGACAATTGTTTTGTATCTCTTCATTCACATATTTTGATTTGCATTACTATCTTGATCAAGAATGTGTTGGTTGCATGTCTCATAAAAAATTATTTGTTATCACTTACCTACTTGAGGACGAGTAGGAGTTAAGCTTGGGGATGCTGATACGTCTTAAACGTATCTATAATTTTTGAGTGATCCATGCTAGTTTTGTGATATTGTCACATGTTTTTACTGTCATTTATATCATTTTTATGCATTTTGTCGGGCTAACCTATTGACAAGATGCCAAGTGCCAGTTCCCTGTTTTTGCTGTTTTTGTGTTTCAGAAATTTACTTCTGTAAATATTATCGGAATTGGACCAAAATTTACAGAGATTATTTTTACGCCAAGACGAAGACGGAGTCCGAAGGGCAGCCTCGGAGGCGACCCACATGGCCCAGGCGGGCTACTGCCGCAGCCTAGGGGGGACCCGCGGGTGGGACCCGCCCCTGCCCGTGGGGCACCTCCTCGGCTCCCTCTGACGCCTATAAAATCAGAAATAACCTAAAAACGTAAAGGCGGCGATTATTTTCCAGAAACTCGACCCCGACGCGCCGTCACCGAAAACCCTAGTTCGGGGTCCAATCTGAAGCTGATCCGGCACTCTGCCGGAG
Organism: Puccinellia tenuiflora; assembly: GCA_012064385.1. NCBI lineage: Eukaryota > Viridiplantae > Streptophyta > Magnoliopsida > Poales > Poaceae > Puccinellia > Puccinellia tenuiflora. The sequence continues at coordinate 1,162,603 of QRDG01000115.1, forward strand.
GGGAGATCGATCCCGGAGGGCTCTTCAACGTCATGCCTTCCTCCGGGATGATTTGTGAGTAGTCTCACCTTGGACTACGGGTCCATGGCAGTAGCTAGTTGGTAGTCTCTCTCTCTTCTGCTTCATGTCTTATGATTTTGTGAGCTGCCTAACATGATCAAGATCGATTATTGTAATGCTATGTGATGTGTTTGCTGAGATCCGATGAATTATGAAGTTATGTTCAGATTGTGCATGATTCTTATATGAGTAATTTATGTTCTTGCATGCTCTCCGATGTGCGTAGTTACTTTCGCCAAGTGATTGTGTGTATCTCCAAGAGAGGGTATTTATGCTAGATAGTGGGTTCATGCCCCCTTTTGTTCCTGCGCACGAGTGACAGAAACGTCTAAGGGCGAGGGTGTGCTGTTGCTACTAAGGGTAAAACAGCGGTGTTAATGTCTCTTTTGATATTAGTATTGCTTACTTCATGCACTTTACTTAATGCAATTGTCTGTTGCTTGCAACTTAATACCGTTGGGTGACAGGCTGGATAGCGATCCCACGGTGGACTTTTTAGACAAAGACGCAGTTGGACTCAACGGTCTTTGTTCCTTGTCGTGATGCCTCCATAAATATTATCATGTCCTTTTTGTTATAGCTAAATTGGGTTTGTGTCATGATCGTGTCAATTGCCTAGCTGTAATTCGTTTCACCCATCACATGCATATTTTATTTACTTGAGAGACTCCACTAGTGAACCCATGGCCTCCGGTCCATCTTTTTACATTGTTTACAACCTTATTTACTTGCTTTTAATCATCATTACTCCTCTGGTCACTTTTCATATTTTATCTATTTCATCATACAATTAACCGCTTTGTTTTCTGCGAGACCGGAAAGATTGACAACCTTTCCGCCATTGGGGACAAAGTATTTTGGTTGAGTGTGTGCAGGTCCACGCCTGTTGAAGGTCAAGCGCTAGAGATCTTCAACATTCACCTCGTTGTTGATTTCAAAGTCCTACTGGTTCGATAAACCTCGGTTCGTTAAACGAGGGAAAACTGCTACTAGCTACAATTCCGCCTTCGCTTGGGGCACCACCCAACTTATCAATATCTACCATCACCGCTTCTCTCCGCTTTCCGCCGTGCTTTCCCGCCGCTTCTCGCCGGCTATAAAAACTTCGCTCACATCTCGCCGTGCTCACACCTCGCCGTAGAGAACAGAAGCACACCGCCGCCCCATCCAGCAACATGACACGCACCCTCCTATGGGCCACCCTCACCCTGACGGTGCGTCGGCGTTACGCGGCGGAGGGGGAAGCTCCTCCTCCTCCCCCTCCTCCTCCTCCTCCTCCTCCTCCTCCTCCTCCTCCGCCGGCAGACGACGACGAGGCCCTGGACTTCGAGTGGGAGGAGGAGGGTGAGGAGGACCCTTTGGAGGAGCCGGTGCCGGTGCCGGTGCCGATGCCGAAGGAGGAGGAGGAGGACCGGTGCCAGAGGAGGAGGAGCACGAGCAGGTGCAGGCGCCACCAATCTGGCCGGAGCAGCACGCGGCGTACTCCTTGTTCGTCACGGCGCGTGAGGAGGATGGGCGCCGCCAATTCCGGGACTTCGTCATGGCACGCGTCGTCGAGCTGTCGCTCCAGATGCTCGTCGAGGACGAGTACATCCGCTCCTTCGCCGAAGCCCAACGCAGGCGCACGAGGAGCTGAACACGGCAAGGGCACTCGCTCACAGCCGCCTTGTAGCTAACGCCTTCTGCCGGGAGCTGGAGATGATGAGTCGGGAGGCTGCGGCGGAGGACCGGGCTTTCGCGCCGAGGGAGCTGCAGGCGGAGCAGGCGGAGAGGGAGCAGATGGCGGAGCAGGCCCGACGGGCGATGGAGAGTGCCGGGCGCGCGCAGAGGCGTCGGCGTCAGCGGGAGTGCACCCAGGCGGTGGAGCAGCACCGGCAGATGCTGAAGGCCAGAGTGGCCAGGTCGGTGAGGCGCTTGCGTGCGAATGCTGGCAGCCTCAACATGCCTGGCTCCCCCCTCTTTCCATGAGGGGGCGAACGATGACGAGGCTGGCCCTAGCGTGCCACCTCCGCCCGGCATGTTCTAGACAACTAGTGTAGGTAGTTTTAGTTTAAGTTTTTGTTGTATCACCTCTTTTGCAAATGATATCGTCGGAATGGAATGAAATCGCTTCCTTTGGAAATGTTGATCAATTTTAGTTTAGGGGGTGCCGATGCGGGAGGGGGAAAAAAGCGTCGGACAAGTGTCCGGCACCCCCCCAATTGGGCCTCCAATGGAGGTGTGCTGGACACAATTTAGGCACCCCCGGTAGAGATGTTCTTACTCTCACACCACCGCGGTGCAGCTAGAGCAGTTCACCCGTCTTTGGATCATCATGCAGGACGTGCACCTTTTGCCATCGCCGGACAGCAGGGAATGCCTCTGTGGTATACACATTGGCCTCGGCTTACCGCTGTCAGTTCCAGGGTTCGGCTGCTCCTTTCCGCTCAACAAAATTCTGGTGAGGGCATGCGGAGGCAAAGTGCAAATTCTTCGCATGGATGGCACTACATGGCAAGACCTCACTGCAGATAACTTGGCTATCTGAGGCTGGCTGCATGATCCAATTTGCAAGCTTTATAGAATCCACCCACAGATGGTGCAACACATCGCACTAGAATGCTCATTCTCGAAAAAGGGTGAGGGAGTAAATCTTCACTTGGAATGGGCAGACTGGGACTCCGCCGCAGACCAATGAAAAAAACCTCAATGAGTTGTGGGATAAGATGATTGCAGGAATCCCCAAGGAGCGAAGACGGGAGGCCAGCGGATTGATCATATATTCGATCTGGGTGGTTTGGAAGGAGAGGAACAGGAGGACCTTCCAGAATGTTGCGCTTCAACCGGACGCGGTGGCGGCCATGGTAAAGGTGGAGATCGCGCAGAGGGCGTACGCGCACACACAAGACACAGGAGTCACCTAAGATAGGGTGGGGTGTGTGGGGTGGGTGGGCGTGTTCTGGGAATAGGTCCGGTTCAAAGCTCGCTCTGAGCTTCATATGTACATAAACTCCTTTATTCTATCTAATCGGATGGCAGTACGATGGCCGGTTAGTCAAAAGAAATTATCTCACACCACTTCTGACGGGGGTAGTGAGTAGAGCGACGGTGTAGGTCACGTGGAGCTGCAGCTAAGACGATAAAGAGGTTAAAAACACATACTAAGAGCATCTAATTCCTTATAAAAGAGGGAAAATCTTAAAATAACCGTCTCTTCGTTTCAGATCAAAAGATTGTCCAATTGAGAACTTTAAACTGGATTGATTCCTAAATTTCTGTAATTTGAACCAAAACGATCCTACCAAATCTCATGTTCTCAGTTGTCGGTACTGCGTCCCCTGAGGTGCCACGGGTGACCGGTTCCTGGGCATTGCAATACCATGGAAGCAACACGGGCCCCCGCAGGAGGCGAGGGCCCACAACCGGTGACACCACACGAGAAAGGCCACGCGGCGCCTGGGCGTGGTGGGCCGGATCGCGGTGCAGATCTCCTGCAACCCCTGTAGGGATCGCTTTCCCAGCATGACAGCGCTTGGCAGGAGTACAACAGGACAAGGCGCGCTGCCCACTCGGCGTAGCCAAGACCCGCCACGCGAGGGACAACAAAGTACCTCGCTGGCGCCACTTCCACCATGGGGCAACACCTCAATGCCACTTCGACGCGTGCCCTGCCTTGTTGGCACATGAGCAACCCGACCATGTGTGGTAACCCCTTGTGTATAAAAGGAGGCCCATGGTCAAAAGGAGAGAGGGGGCTGACAAGAGAAGAAGATAGTCTTAACAAGAGCAGCAGACTCGGGGGCTAGAAGGAGTGAGCGCCCGGGAACCCCCGGCGGTTACCTCTGGCTGGCCTTCGAGAGATAGCTAGGTGATAACCCACAAGTGTAGGGGATCGCAATAGTCTTCGCGGGTAGTATAACCCAATTTATTGATTCGACTCAAGGGGAGCCAAAGAATACTTAGAGGTCTTTGCAGCTGAGTTGTCAATTCAGCCACACCTGGAGAAGCACAAGTAACACGAGAGAGGTGAAAGCAACAGTGATTTGAGAACAATAGTAATAGAAACACAAAAGAAATGATGGAGAAATATGGACTGGGGTTCATAGTTTCACTAGTGGCGGCTCTCCTAAGCAAATAATCATGCATTGGGTGAACAAATTACAGTTGGGCAATTGACAGAATTGCACTAATTAATTAATTATGACAAAACATTCAGTTTATCAATCATACGTAGGCATGTATTCCATATATAGTTGTAACTACTCGCAATGAGAATTCGCACAACATCTTTTGTCCTGCCATCCGGTTTCAGCCGGGCCAATTAAGGAACAAATGGCAATTAAGGTGTTCCTTTTAATAGAACACCGGAGCAAAGCATTAACACACAATGAACACATGTAATCCTCAAGTTACTAACCATTCCCATCGATGTCCCCGTTTCTGTCACTCGGGGTCTCCGGTTCCGGACTAATAACAGGTGCATACAACTTGTAGATACGATCTAAGCATCAATTATATTCATGCAAATATAACGCGCCCAAATCTAAGATCATGCCACTCGTGCACTAGTGACAAGCATTAAGCATAACAATATTGCAGCAACAACAATTCATAAACATAAATAATCTGATCATAACGTGCCAATCCATCGGATCCCAACAAACACAACGCATATTACATCGGATTGATCTCGATCATGTAGGGCAGCTCACGAGAACATGGTATTGAACAACAAAGGGGAGAGAGTACCATCTAGCTACTGCTACAAACCCGTAGTCCGCGGGGGAACTACTCACAACTCATCCCGGAGGCAGCGGTGGCGGTGAAGATGGCTCCGGGGGCCAATCCCCGTCCCGGCAGGGTGCCGGAACAGGCAATCTGACCCCCGAAACTTGTCGGCGATGGCGGCGGAGCTCTGTATCGTATTTTGGAAAATCCTTCGGGGGTTAGGGTTTTTGCGTCAGGGATGATTTTATAGGCGTCGGAGGCACCCGAGGGGGTGCCCGCGGGGCAGGGGCGGTGAAAGTGCATGGTTGCTCCCATGCATGGTTTTGGTAATTAATGACAATCTCTATGGACTAATATTTGTATTGAGCCATATTTGTAGGTTGTCCATTAGCTTGCTTGTTCTCCATTTGTTGGAGTCAAGGTTAAGGGAAGAAGAAAAGTTTGTGTTGATCAAGGCTTTGTGCGGGTTGATCATCACTCAAGGCCAAGTGAAGTTATGTCGAAGCGTGCGTCTCCCATCTTGGTGTATGGGGGAGCATCATGTGAATCTTCACCGAAGCGCAATCGAAGAAAGGTGGTGCATCTTGAGGAGATGAAGATCGTCTTCATCGACCTCAAGTGGATTAAAAGCGCAAGGCAAAGGTATGTTCTTGATAGGGTTCCTATTTTACCGGTCTCATGATGTTTAGTGAGAGACCGGATTATAGGATAGATAACCGTACTATCAAGAGGGGCTCTCGACCGAATATCGTGATCGTATCGCCGTAGAGAGCACAAACCTTTGCATCCATGCAATCATCTTTATTGGTTCTTATTTGTCTCTTATCATGGTGTGGTCTTGGTGCTTGTTGTGCTCGTCATGACAAAGCTAAGTTCACCGAAAACGGTTTTCATATGCGTCTTCTATTGCGTTTTTGGTATTGGGGATTTTGTCGGTTCATCCTTATGGGAGGTCTCACTCTTTCAATTATTTGCAAAATCTCCATTGCTTGTTTGCTATTTCCAAGGGTAGCATTTGTCGTCCTCTTTCCAACAAAATTGGTTTCACTTCATTCGGACTTCATTTGCAAAAGATATAGCATTTCCGGTTTGCGAGAGAAGGTTTTACCTTTCCACATTTGGTTTTATTCTCCCTTGTTGGACTATGAAGTTTCTCTGTATATTCTTGTAGAGCTTTTCGTTGCGATTCCAACGAGCCCAAGAACATCGAAAACGGAGTTCGGATGATCAAAATATGTTTGTGTTTCGTGTTGGATGTTTTTCTGCAGTTTGGCCAGCTCAGGCCGGGCTCAGGCCGGGCCAAGGCCGGCCGCTTCGGGTTCCTGCCCAGCCAGACCGGCCCCAGGCCGGCCCTAGGCCGGGCTGTCAGGGCTGGGAGCTTTTCTGCCCCCAACGGCCACATTTTGAGGCCCCATATAAAAGGGGCTTCTTCCCCATTGTTTCAATAAGTTTTTCTTGCTCTCTCTCCTCCATTGTTGCAAATCTTAAGAGTTTGATTCCTCCTAATCCCTCCAATGATTCTTGCCCAAATTTAGGGAAACAAGAGAGGAGATCTAGATCCACCTTTCCACCAAATAAAATCTCCTCTAAGTGAGGGAAACTCGTGGGATCTAGATTTTGGAGTTCTTGGTGTTTCTCCTCCGTTCTTCCTCCTAAATCCCTCCGTAGCATTAGTTGCTTTGGTTGGATTTTGGGGAGAAGGATTTGACCACTTGGTGTGTTCTTGCCCTTTTGCATTTGTTGCATCGGGTTGTGCTCCCCACGGTGATTCGTGGGATTGAAGGTTGGGACCTTGTTACTCTTGGGTCATTGGACCCTAGACGGTGTTGTGGTGATTCTTGGGAGCCTCCAATTCGGTTGTGGATGCGTGCCCCAAGCTTAGTGGTGTAAAGGCTCCGGATTCCGCCTCGAAGGATTCCGATAGTGGAAGGTGAACCAAACCTTTGGGTGCGGTTCATCGGAGAATAGGGTGAGGCCTTTGTGGCATCTTGAGTAGGCCTTTTGTGGCGAGCTCGGGAATACATCCTCGTCTCCGTGTGCCTCGGTTTTCTCTATACCCGAGCTTTTACTTATGCAATTTACATTGTGATAGCCTTCGTGCTTGAAGTTCATATCTTGCTATCACCTTGTTGCTTGCCTTGCTTAGCATAAGTTGTTGGTGCACATTAGGCAAACCTAGTATATTAGGTTGTTGGCTTGTTAATTTGAACACATAGTTTTATTCCGCAATTATCAAGCCCCTAAATAGAAAAAGTGTTAATCGCCTATTCACCCCCCCTCTAGGCGACATCCGGGCATAGCTTGTTCTTTCAGGCGGCCCACGGCCGCGGCCCCCCTCTCACCCGCGGGTGGGAGCCGTCCCAAGGCTGTGGGTCCCTCCCGGGGTCGCCCTTCTGGCTCCATTCCTCATTTCTTGAATAAAAAATCGTCGTAAATTTTTGTCCAATTCCGAGAATATTTCCAGAAGTAACTTTCTGCAACAAAAACATCACAGAAACAGGGAACTGGCACTGGGCATCTTGTCAATAGGTTAGTCCAATAAAATGCCTTGAAATGATATAATAATGTAGCATAAACATGTAATAATGATAGGAATCAAGCATGGCATGATCAAAAATTATATATACGGTTGACACGTATCACTAGGGCAACACTCTCTCCATTGTAAATGTTCACCGCTCCACTATAACCAGACAAGCGGGACGTAGGGTGTTACGCGACGATGCAGCCTGAACCTGGGTAAAACTTTGGTGTGTTTGTATCTCTTGGCCCATCCTACCGAACAAATAGGGGGGTGCCCCGCATCCCTTGTGTCCGTGCTTCGGCACGCGACATCAGTTTTAGAGTGGATTTTTAAGTGAACTTTAAAGTCACATGATAGTTGGCGGGAGGAAAGTTTTACGCCCAACTAACACCGGAACGCCGTAAAGAGAACTCCGGCGAGATCATGCTGTCGATAGAGGGCACCTTTTTTTACAACATCCATACGGGTGTTCTCAGGAAGACGATCAGCTAGGAGACGGTCGAATTGACGACGGCTTCCTCTCTTGGCCGGCAGTACTCAGCGGCCTCCTGGATCCATCGTTGATGGCCTCGAGGTACTAGGCGAGATACACTTGTCATCACTGCACGCCCCAGGCGTAGACGCGGACACTGGCTGCATGGAGGCGGCGTCCGTGCGGTGGCGGGCGCCTCTAGCACGCGGAAGAACAGGGCGAGCGAGTCTGCGACTTTTAACGCGCGGACGGACCTGGCAGGCGAGTCCACGACCTTCTCAGCATTCCCCTCCATGTAGCTCGTCCTCGCACTCGCAACACCGAGTCTCGCCGACTTAGCCCAGGCCTGTCCCGCTCCCAACATCGTACAGTTCCGCTCTTGGAGAAGTTGATGGCGATGCCTGGCGTGCTCCCAGACCTGGCCTTCTCGGTGTTGATGGAGCACCTAAAAGGCGTTGATGACCTCAAGGCTTGCGGGGCGTTGCCACGTGTTCGGGGCATTGACTTAGCAATGCGGCTGGGATGCATGGGATGGAGGACGGGAAAGAAGACATAAAAAACCACCTGAAAGGTGGACCCATGTGAATAATTGGTTTGCAGCCCTGATTTTTGCGGTGTTTGAATCTGTCATTGAGCGGTTGTTTCTTGTCTCAGCCGCCTCCCTTTAGGTGCACCAAGTAGCCTCAAGTCTCAACTCCCAATATTACTCGACATTGAGCGGTTGTTTCTTGACCACATTATTCACCTTGGACAAGATAATGAACTCATATATTTGAAGGTGCATCTTGCAACGGAATCTTTCATCCATAGAGGTACTCGGATAAAGATAGGGATTGAACTCATCTCTTGCCTTAACAAATGCTTTCACGATACTTTGTTCCAATACTTGTAGTGGAGCTTATGAACATTGTTCTCTTCCTTTTGCGCATAGGATCTTCCGTGCTAGCTAGCTTGCTTGTTTCATCCTACTACAATGTCTCTTCACGCCACTAGTTTTTCTTGCCTTTACTTAGAGCAATGGGAGTTTCATCCTCAAAATCTATGAAATGCAAGAGTATAGATGCAAACAAGGGATAAGTGCACATAGCCGAAGAGGAAATCAAAAGCAATGCTACTAAGAGATAATCATTTGAACAAAAATTGGTGATAACTAAAATTCCTATGAGCGAATCAACACCAAATTATTCATACAAATATCTCTATGTAAGGGGACCATATATGCCATGAAATGATTGGAATAGCATATGAATATGTGAAAACCTAATAAATTTCACAATCTCAAATATTCGTATAAAGCGAAGCAAAAGGGGATTATAGAGGGGAGAACCAAAACCATACCCGAATCAGACATCATCCTTGCCCTAAATCGGCGAAGGATGCACCAATTGACTTGAGTTGGGTAGAAATCCACAAGGCACCAACAACAAATTGAAGCTTCAAATCCTCATAACAATGGATAAACGTGGTTGGAGAAAGGTGGAGATCGGGACATTATCTTTTAGATCCAGCCATGTGGAGGGCCCAGGAGGCAGGAGGGGACGAAGTAGTGAAAGACATAGAAGTGATGGCTACCACCGACAAGTTTCTTATTGTCCACGTGCTGGAACATCAGACTGTCGGGCCAGAGGCTAAACCATTTTGACACAAATAGTTCGGGTTGTGCCAGGAATCAGTTCGAGGTGGTGAACCACTCCGAGGCCCCAGTCCAGAACACTCAAGAGCCCCCAACGAAGCCCGGACAACTCCGGGCCACCCAAAAACAGCTCCAAACAGCATTCGCACTTGGATTTTCACGCCGCTTTCAAAAAGGCCACATATAGAGGCATGTGAGACTTATAGTGGATTTTTTAACCTAGGTTTTTATAATAAATACAAGATTTCTAGCTGGCAAAAGTTGTAGTATTGGCATACATCCAATTAACCTTATATCCATGTATTTACTACCGAGATTTTTGTAGCCAGGCAGGATCCCGGCTGTACCTGCGGCAACACACTCATGCATCAAAACCTGACAAACACAGCTGGCTCGGTTTCCGGTTCTGGACTTCTGGTCTTCTTTCAGTTTCAGGCGGCCGTTTTCATGTGCACCCCCTTATAAATAACCCAAACCACCTTCCGATCCACGGGACGAACTCCTCAGTACAAAAAAAAAAAAGAAACTCCTCCGCCTCCCCCCCACCCCTCCTCCGACGATGGAGCTCCTGAGCGGCCCGGCGCTCGCGTGGCAGCAGTACTGGTCGCTGCTCCGCAAGAACGCGACGCTCGCGTGGCGCCACCGACGGTCCTCCGCGCTGCAGCTGCTCTCCTCCCTCGTCTTCATCTTCCTCATCTTCTGCATCGACCGCGCCGTCCGCTCTCGCTTCTCCTACACCACCGCCTACCAGAACGTGCCCGACCCCAAGGCGCTCGTCGCGCCGCCCATCCCGCCCTGCGAGGACAAGTTCTTCGTCAAGTCGCCATGCTACGACTTCCTCTGGAGCGGCGGCGGCAGCGCCCGCGTCGCGGGCCTCGTCGAGGCCATCCGGAGGAACAACCCCGGCCGCCCGATCCCCTCTGACAAGGTGAGGACTTTGACTCGATTCCTCCGTTTTTTTTTTTGAGTTATTCGTAGCTCGATTTATACGTGGGTGACGTCGAGTTCGTTGCTCACACGTTTCTTGTGAAGATGTTTGGGCGTTTTCTTCAACGGAAAAGATTTTGGATCGGAATTGTCCGTGGGTTTTTTGCCAAAAGAAAACCGCGTGAAATTTTTCCGAACCTATTGAGGAGGTGATTTGATGAGGTCAGGAACGAGTTTTTTGGAAATATACTGCTATATATAGCACTGTGATTTGTTCCCATGTGCTGAACGTTTTCATTGTTTTACTGTTGGGTACACAAGTCACTTCTTGTTTTATCCTTTAAGACAATTGGAGCAGATTGGCTGATTTGACGTTGAACTCAGATCATCATGTAGGTTTGATGTTGACGACTTCGGTATGTGGTTTGCTTCCATTTGGCTTGCAGCACTCGAATGCAACGGTGGGCACCCACTTTAGAGGGTGGAACTTACGAGTTTTCCAAGGAAATGTTGAAGCCTAATTTGTTTCGATTTGGATGCATTAGGGGTCCATTTGGAATAGTTAATTCGGTACTCCCTGCGTCCGGAACGTTTTGGATGCATTAGGGGTCCACTTGGAATAGTTAATTCGGCACTCCTATTTTTTCCCAACCGGGCTACACCCATTTTCCATTAATAGTTTCTCGCTCGGTCGCATAATATAATATTATATTATGGTATGGAGGGAGTAATTCGGTGTTGACTTGTCTTGATGTCATTTTCGTGCCACTGTTTGATTTCTTGATCCGTGCACACAGCTCTTTCTTGGAAACGAAGACAGTGAGGATGTACATTGGACTGTAACTAAATATATTACTAATAAGTTTTAGGAGGAGGTTTTGCTTAGAATAGACGATGATATCAAATGAATGGTATTGGATTCTTACAACCCACCATGCACTTATTTGTTATTGCCAACACAACCTCTTGTTAATTAAATGTATGTATATGTTGAATCAACATGTGTATAAAAGTTCCTGCCCCTTTTTGGTTGGGAGTCAAACCTTCAAGTGTCCAGTATTGTCTAAAATAGTGTACATCAATTCAGCTGCTGAACTTTTTTTGTTTTCTTACGTAGCTTGAATAAATTATGGTATTGGGCACAATATAAATTTTAACACACATATAAATTTTAACATATAATTTGCTGCCACTTGCTCGGATTTTGCGGTAGACTGCAATATATATCATGTGGACTAGTTACAGTAGTTTTGTTTCTTCTATGTTACTCAAAACAACTTCGCAGGTTCACTCTTGAATTGATTATTACTTGACATGCAACAATACACGTTACCTAATTTGTTTATGGTGAGTTTCTCAGGTCTTGGGTTTTAGGACTCCGGATGAAGTTGATGCTTGGCTTTTTCAAAACCCGATGCGCTGCCCTGGTGCTTTGCATTTTCAAGATATAAATGCCACTCAGATGACATATGGTATTCAGACAAACTCCACTCCAGTAGCTCGAAGAGGGACATATGAGGACCCCACCTTCAAATTCCAGATACCGCTTCAAGTTGCAGCTGAAAGGGAAATGGCAAGGCTGATTATTGGAGGTATTGCTGCTTACATGGTCCTTTATGGAAATCTTTTATTCCATGTGTATAAATACTTAAATAGTACGTAGCACCACGGTTTTCATACCCTTTGACAACATTTCCTTCTGGTCAGTACTTGTGTAAGTTTTTGACCAATTATCTTTCAGATTATTTAATGTATGCTGCATAGATTAATGTTACATGTATATTGTTTGCTTTTGTTTTAAGTAGTACTTGGAAATAACAATAAATTTCATGACTGACAGATCCAAATTTTAGCTGGACTGTGGGTTTCAAGGAATTTGCTCACCCAGCAACTGAAACCTTCTCTACTATAGCCCAAGCAGGGCCAACTTTCTTCCTTGCAATTGCAATGTTTGGATTTGTTTTCCAAATCAGTGCCTTGGTGACTGAGAAAGAACTTAAGCTTCGTCAGGTCCGAACTTTTCTCGTCTCTCCACATGCGTTTTATGATTTATGTATCTTCATGCTTGACATGACGATTAAGTTTTGTACCAAATCACAGGCTATGTCTATCATGGGGCTCTATGAATCATCTTATTGGTTATCTTGGCTTACTTGGGAGGCCTTTCTTACATTACTTTCAGCACTTTTCACCGTGCTCTTTGGGATGATGTTCCAGTTTGACTTCTTCCTGAACAATAGCTTTGGAATCTTATTCATCTTATTCTTCCTCTTCCAACTGAATATGGTAAGCTCTAAGCTAATCTGAATTCTTACTTTGCTTCTTTCTGTTTGAAGTGTTAAATTTCAGAAAAGCATGCTTCCATGAATGAATTTTGTTTAGACATTTTCTGATCTCTATCAGAGTCTGCAAACAATGTTCTTTCCTTTAATTTTTCTTACATGGCTTATTCATGATATTTGTCTGCAGCTTGGTTTTGCTTTCATGATATCCACATTTGTAGCAAAAGCAGCATCAGCTACTACCGTTGGATTTGCAATATTCATCATTGGCTTCTTGACACAGGTATAGATTGCTTAATCATTATCTTACAAATCCAGTATTTCAAGTTGTCAGAAAATATGCAGACCCCTTTTATTACTTCCCTATGCAGCTTGTTACAACCTTTGGGTTCCCATATGAAAATTCCTATGAGAAGTACTACCGGACAATATGGTCCTTGTTTCCTCCTAATGTTTTTGCGCAAGCCCTCAGTATTCTAGGTAAAGCAACAGCAACTCCTGAAGACAAAGGTATTAGCTGGAATCAGCGTGCAACGTGCCAATCTTTTGAGACGGACTGCGTCATTACAGTAGTATGTACAAAACTTTTCTCATTAGAGAGGTACTTCAGTTTATGCAAATTCAGCGCTGATTTTTTGCAAACATCTGGCAGGATGACATCTACAAATGGCTCATCTCCACATTTTTCTTGTGGTTTATCCTGGCGATCTACTTCGACAACATAATTCCAAATGTCAATGGTGTTAGAAAGTCAGTGTTCTACTTTCTGACGCCTTCATACTGGACTGGGAAAGGTGGAGGCAAGATGCGAGGTCAGAGTTTATTCAATTGTTTAGTAGTTTTTCACCTATTTTAATTGTATTGTGAAATTACTTATTCATCTGATTGATCTATTCCAGAGGGAGGCCTTTTTAGCTTTTTTGGTTCGAACCGTCCAGCTGATGATGCTACCCCTACTGATGAAGATGTTCTTACCGAGGAAAATCTGGTAAAAGAAAAGGCTGCAAGCAATGAGGTTGATCCTGGTGTTGCAGTTCAAATACGCGGTTTACGGAAAACATACCCAGGAAGTTTTAGTATGGGTTGCTGTAAATGCAGAACAACTAAGCCATTTCATTCTGTCAAAGTAAGTTCTCAGTGATCTTCTTCCATAAAAGCAAGCAAATTTTGCTTCCTATGATATTAACCACCTAATAAATCTCTCAAGGGATTATGGGTGAACCTTGAGAAGGACCAGCTATTTTGTCTTCTTGGGCCAAATGGAGCTGGGAAAACAACTACAATCAGTTGCCTGACTGGAATCACACCAATTACAGGCGGTGATGGTAAGTATCATTCCCGAAAGCAACAGTTTGTGGTAATAACTATGAATATGCTAACAAGCCACTTTGAACATTTGACAGCATTGATTTATGGTCATTCTGTTCGAAGCACTGCGGGTATGTCTAATATTCGCAGAATGATTGGAGTCTGTCCGCAGGTTGGTGTTTCGAACATTCACTTATTATAATGCAGGTGCTCTTGAAGTGTAATGGAAGATAAATATATATGTACTGTATTACTTTGCAGTTCGATATCCTGTGGGACGCATTGACTGCTACGGAGCACATGCAGTTGTTTGCTAGCATCAAAGGGTTGCCTCCATCAACAATCAAGTCGGTATGTTTCGAAAGAACCTATCAGATAGTACTCTCCAACACCTCCAACACCCTCCATGGTTTTGCATATTGATCTTTCTATGTTCATTCAATGCAGGTAGCAGAGCAGTCACTAGCCCAAGTGAAGCTCAGCCAGGCAGCTAATGTTAGAGCAGGTAGCTATAGTGGTGGAATGAAACGGCGGTTAAGTGTTGCGATTGCTCTAATTGGTGACCCAAAACTGGTTTTTCTTGATGAGCCGGTAGAGACCTGTCAAATATTTCCATCAGTTCACTTACTGCACATACATTGTCACATGTCATTCTAACCATGTATATCATCCTACACAGACAACTGGCATGGATCCAATAACAAGGAGGCACGTGTGGGACATCATTGAGGAGGCAAAAAAAGGAAGAGCTATTGTCTTGACCACACATTCAATGGAGGAAGCTGACATTCTAAGTGATCGAATAGCTATTATGGCAAAGGGGAAACTGCGGTGTATTGGAACTTCAATAAGGCTGAAGTCGAAATTCGGAACTGGATACATCGCCAATGTGAATTTCTCTGGAAATGGCCACACACAGAGCCCTAACGTCAACACTAATACAGAGACCCCAGTAAATCCTAACATAGAAGCGGTCAAGCGGTTCTTCAAGGAAGTATGTGCCTTATCATTAAAATAAATACCATCAGTGTTGGTTTCTCTTATTATGTGGAAATTTAAACCATATAAATTGTTTTTGAACAGAGGCTTGATGTGGACCCAAAAGAGGAGAGCAGGACATTCTTAACATTTGTCATCCCCCATCAGAAAGAACCACTTCTGACGGTAATACCTTGAAACCTAAATTATGGCGTACATCATTAACTAAATTTATGACACGAAATACTTTTTTGACAAACAGAGGTTCTTCGGGGAACTCCAAGATAGAGAAAGGGAATTCGGGATATCAGACATTCAACTTGGCCTCACGACACTTGAAGAAGTATTCCTAAACATTGCAAAGCAAGCCGAGTTGGAGAGCTCTACTGCCGAAGGGACACTGGTGACACTAAACCTGACATCTGGGTCCTCAATTCAGGTTTTCCCTCACTAATCCTATCAACATATGTGTACTTGTGAACATGAATCCCTGAGATGCAGTTAGCTGCCATCCAATATGAGCTTTGCATGTGTGGATATCCCTGTAGTATGTAGAGCATTCTGAACATCTCTTTGATTTCGCCAACGTTGGCAAATTTGTCCGACAATGCAGATACCAAAGGGTGCTCGTTTTGTGGGCATTCCTGGAACTGAGACAGTGCAGCATCCAAGAGGAGTCATGGTGGAGGTTTTCTGGGATCAGGATGACAACGGGTCACTATGCATATCTGGCCACTCTGAAGAAACCCCTGTGCCGGCAAATGTTGAGCTGACGAGGCCACCTTCGCTTTCGCGTAGGGCCTCAGTGTCTCGTGGAGGCCCCGTAGGGTACATCATCGACCAAAACCAGGTCCCAACAACAACATGAGCTTGAATGCAGTGGGACGGTTCTCATGTAAATTGTTTGAGGAGTGATGATAACTATAGGAAGGCTGCCAATATATATTTTGTTTGTACTAGAACATTGTGTTGTAAATTTCCGACAGAGTGCTGTAAACGTGATTGGTCTGCTGTTTCAGGTTCCTCTGTGGCTTGTTTCCTGACTCATTTGTCCTGGAATCTTGGCGCACCTGGTTTCCTTGTACACGGCCACACACACCCGTAAACTGTCACGGGTGGAAAACAAAGCAAAAGTCCTCAAGCGGGGCCTAAAGGGACACATCTACATCCCTAGTCGCGGTGACAGTTCATTTCTTTAGTACAAGTTCCACACTTGCAGTTCTTGAGGCAAACGATTATCGGGACTCATGACCTGGCTAATCTGAATGAATATCCATAGATGAATCATTTGATGCTGCAGGACTCAAGTCATGGCTTGCTGTACAAACTATACCATCTGCAAAGTATCCTGTGCCACTATCTTGCTGCAAATGGTACGGTTGCAGGCTCTGTTGGGCAGGGCTGGACAGTGCATTGCAAAAGACCATTGGATTCTTCGGTTGCAATCATTGGTTTGTTTCTGCAAATAAGCTGGGTGATCAGGGCCTGTTGGTTGCTTGTGTTAGGGGTGTACGTTCAAGCTTGAAGATTCTGAATATGTGATCTTGGTGAAGCCAAGGGATCCTCACTACCATACTCAATCTCATGCTACACATAAGAAGTTATAAACATAAGCAGATAGATAACGACATTATGACATCTATACCTTTTATAAAGCAAAACCCCTCTAAATTCATTTATGATTTTTCTATCTCAACATGCAATCTATCCACATCATCCGTTCTCTTAGCCTATCAATTATCCATGTCATCTTCACTAATATTTATTAATCTTTGTATGCAAAATCCACATCATCAATCTTTTTAATTATTTAATTGTACATGCTAATAATTTTTAATACACATATTTTTTTGTTGAATAAATTTAGTACCACGACTGTAACAAACTTTATTTTACATATTTGTATAGAGAACGTAATGTATCATATTTTTCATACCCTTTTATTTATTAAAATAGATTCCCGCTGCAAAGCGTGGGTATCTTCTAGTTACTTCAGAGAATGGAGCCACAAATGTGCAACTATGAAGCATCCTTGATTGGTAAGTGGTTATTAACTAGCACACATGTGAGTAATGTGAGCACCTCAAGTATCAAGTAAAGTTGTTGCAATCAGAGAAAGTCTGAAAAGAGAAAGGCGGACCTGGATGTGGGAAGCTATGTTGGAAACTGTTATCGTCAAGCCATTTTCATTATGTTGCGACATCCTTCATCTGTAGAGCTTTTCATGGACAAATCAAAATGACTGCGCGATATTAGACTGCTCACGATCGGTAGTAACTTAGAGTGGTAACATACCGATATTACTAGTCTATGTTACTAGTTTCATAGTGGGAAGTAACATATATGTGATAACATAGAATGATGTATTTATTACTTTGTCACTCATATTGTATTGGGAAGCGCTATGTGATGTGAGAGAGGCGTTTTGGAGGCCGAGCTCCACTAGTAGGGACTGGCCCTATTGTCCCGGGCCATGAGGGTCATTTGTCCCGGTTGGCCAACCGGGACATGCTAGGGGGGACTAAAGGTCTAACCTTTAGTCGCGGCCCTGTTACCAGCCGGGACAAATGGCCCTCAACCTGGCCGCGCTGGGGGCACAAGCTTTAGTCGCGGTTCGTATAACGGGCCGCGACTAATGATTCTCTGCCGCGGTAGAAATTTGGGCACTTTCTGTGCCGCGGCAGAGAATTCATTTTGTTTAGGGTTTAGGGTTTACTAATGATTCTCTGCCGTAGCAGAAATTTGGGCACTTTCTGTGCGCGGCAGAGAATTCATTTTTTTTCTTTTATTTATTTATTTTCTTCATTTCAAAATAGTTTTCGTATATTTCTACGGTACCACATACCGTACACGTTCGTGCATACATAAGATAACTTGTCTTATGATCGAGCATACAAATATATACAACTTTGATAGTTACATGGAGATCAGAATTACCGGGACTAAGCTCGTCTATTCGATTACACGGCCGGGGATCATCGGTTGCGCCTATTATTCACACTAAAGTCTCCGGCGTCGTCTACCATCTCGGTTATCAAAAATCCCGCCAGTTCCTCTGCAATTCCTAGTACGCGTTGCTCTGGTAGGAGTCGATCCCGCATTCTGTCGAACTATATAAGAAAAGGAGATCAATATGAACATCAATCATGATAACAAAAAGTGAGGGTAATAAAATAATGTTGTGAATGTATTGCTTACGTCGACTCTATAATCTTTGTGCTCAGTGGTAAACGTGCGAATGAACTCGCAAAGTTAGTATCCACATATATGCGTCCCCTGTGGCTCCCTCGTGCACTTTACGAGAATATAATTCAATCAAAATAATAATCTAGCATCATAACTGTATTGAAATTAGAAGTAAAGAGATACGCGGTCATATCTCGTACTACTTACTGAGACCGGAGTAAACGTCAGCTTCTCACTAAAGGAACCCGTCACCACCCTCTTGAACAGGTTCCAAACCCTGCCCGGCAAAGAAAATGAATGAATAAATGAGTTAATTCATTACCTGATATCTCATGAAATCAACGAAAGAGACTGATATAGTGCGAATATTACCTTTGGAGCATATCCTGCATGTTGCGGAACTCTTCCAGGTTTCTCTTTAATGGGTCCATGACTTCAACTATTCCCTTATCAACTCGAATGTTTAGCAGAATCCAGTGTAAGCTGTACACGTTTATATATACGTCACTAACACTCTTAACATCGAGTAAGCAAAAGTGAATGTGTACAACGGAATAAGACCCTCAGTTGAAGTTGTAAGGAAACAGTATGTGTTCACAGAAATTTTGCTCCGTTAGAAACCTTAGAATGTTTTCCGCCGTCTCGTTGGGTTTCGTCAATGAACCCAACATTATAGATCTTGCTTTTACAAGCATGCATCTTCATTCTGCATAATGGAGTACAAAAGGATATAATGAGGATAATTACATGCAATGAACTGAACAACTGAAAAACTGAACAACTTATATGTAGACAATGAATTCAACAACTTACAGACAATAGCAACTCATGAGAGATTTGTCGAGGGCGTCGAAATTGTATAACTGGAAGAGTTCTGAAAACTCAACATGGATCACTTCGGCTCGGAAGAAGTACTCTTCTTGGACTTTCGCCACGATCATTGTTCTGTCCCTCTTTACCTCTCTCAAGTACCATGCATGCAAATTCCGCATGTGTGTTGGCATGTCTTTCAACTTCTCATTGCTAACCAAAGGCTTCCCTGGGACATATGTAGGGACTACATCAGCGTTGGGTAACTTGTTGTCTTCGAAACCCAACAATTCAGCAACAGTCACACCCATAGCGGCCGCCAACTTAGCAGCTTCTGCCATATCCTGCTGGAGCACCAGGGGAACGTCTTTGGATAACACCTTGAGGGGTGGGATCGATTGTTTGGACTGTTCTCCGAGCTGGGGAACGTCCCTTCTTTTCCCGCTTGCACTTTTACTTGATTTGCTCCCGCTTGCACTTTTACTTGATTTGCTCTTCTCCGCTTCCTTCTGAAGTGTGCGTAGATAGTCATCTGGCTTATGGTGCAAGTCATATTGCGATTTTGTGTTCAGAAAATCAAGTACCCACGCCTTTTGCTTCTCGATGTATACCGGGGCGGGCGCGGGTTTCTTGTTTGCAAAATGCACATCTTTTTCGGCCTTTGCGATCGCTGCGTTTTCCTCGTCAGTACGATCGTAAGCTCTGACGGGAAGATTCTTATGAGGTACTCTTGGGAGGGGCGATATCTGTCATTTTGGGCTGCTGCGTTGTTTAGTACTCTGCGACCGAGCATGCTTCCGCTTATTGTCCTTAGCGGGCAAAGGCGGCGGCGAAGACGGCCGACCCAAGTCCGGCGGCAGAGATCGAGGTGAAGGTGAACTGCGACGACTTGGAGGCGGTGTTGGACTCGCGCTGTGGTGGTCGTAGTCATGGGGTGGGATTCTTGGAGGTGAAGGTGACCTGCGACGACTCGGAGGCGGTGTTGGCCTTCGCGCCGAGCCTGGAAGCTTGATGTTGTTCTTGTCCCATAGAATGATACCACCCAGTACTTCTCCGATTGTCCTCTCACCTTCAGGTCCAGGGATGTCAAGCTCCATTGAGTCAAACCCCATTAGGATTTCATCCACCCCGACTTTAGCATAGCCAGCTGGAATCTCACGGCCATGCCAGCGTGCCTCAGGTGGACAAGGTAAAGCACATCCGACCGCCACCTTCAGGGATATGTTCTTCACCTTCTGATGGATCTCACAAGATATCTGCTCCTTGATTCCATCCACGGGGTAGCCGGGACCTCCATCTATCATGCGTGCACCGTCAGACGGGACCTTCGATTCAGCCACGCTGCTTCTCCGCAGAGATGGGCCGGCGGTAATATCGAGTGCAGGATCTTGCTGGCGTTCTCCTCTAAGTTCATCAATCTGCTGCTGCTGCTTGTCAATTCTTGCTAGCAACTGGTTGAACTTGTCTCCCTCCTCCTCCTCCCGTCGCTTCTTTGCTCTCGATCGGCTTCTATAAGTATCTTTGTCGTTGGGAAACCCATACTCCCAGGGATAACTAGGGCCAAGGCCTCGTGTTCGTCCTACGTGTTCGGGATTCCCGAGGACCTTTGTCAGCATGTCTTTCTCTCTATCGGGACGAAACTTTGTTTTCCCCTCTTTAATTTCTTTCACCACTTTCAGCCATGTCTCCCTGGGTATCTTAATCCTGTCACTGCAAACAAGGTCCCCTGTCTCATCGTCATACTCACTCCCATGCGCAAGGAACCAATTTCTTGCCCTCAATTCCCATTCGTCGCGAATTGGTTCTGGAATGATCCCTTTAGCTGCAGACGATCCCCCTATCACCAAAGTGGCAATTCTGGGAGCTCCTTTGCTTGGCGCAGCGTTGTTGACTGCTTTATACATAAGAACGGCAACTGCAGCGCTGCCGTCACCACGCGCTGGCGCGGTCGTCACTACGCGCTGGCGCGCCCGTGACTCTGCGGAGGGTCCAGAGCCCATGTGCGCTCTGCCGCGGAGGCAGAACCGGCTTCGTGAGGAAAGAAGCCCTCGCGAGGCTGAAAGCCTCACGGAGCCTTTTTGCTTGGTCCCTGGAGATGCCCCCTCGAGAGGAGATCCCTCGCGAGGGAAAAAACCCTCACGAGGAGGAGAGGTCCCTCGCGAGGGGAGAAACCCTCACGAGGCTCGCCAGGCTTGGAGAGCCTGGTCCTTAGCAAAATCATCTGAAGAATGTTGTGGGCCCTAGCAGGCCGGCCCGTGGTACCCTGGTTTCCACTGTGCCGACAAGAAGATCCGGGTCGACGACATCACCCGGATTCCTCACCAAGTTGCGCGTCCCGGAAGGTAGCACCTCCCAGTGCCAGCCCGGCGGCGCCCAGTCCCGCACATCGCCCCTCTGATCCAACAGGGACATCGTCGCCGAGAACAATAAACTAAAAACACCTAAGTCAAAATTTCTATTTCTACACTAAAAAAGTAATACCAATTTAACTTAGCAAAATTTCTAAAGTACCAATTTAACTTAGCAAAATTTCGATTTCTACACTAAAAAAGTAATACCAATTTAACTTAGCAAAATTTCTAAAGTACCAATTTAACTTAGCAAAATTTCTATTTCTACACTAAAAAAGTAATACCAATTTAACTTAGCAAAATTTCTAAAGTACCAATTTAACTTTGCAAAATTTCTATTTCTACACTAAAAAAGTAATACCATTTAAACTTAGCAAAATTTCTATTTCTACACTAAAAAAGTAATACCAATTAAACTTAGCAAAATTTCTATTTCTACACTAAAAAAGTAATACCAATTAAACTTAGCAAAATTTCTATTTCTACACTAATAAAGTAATACCAATTTAACTTAGCAAAATTTCTAAAGTACCAATTTAACTTAGCAAAATTTCTAAACTTAAACTAACCTAAATCTAAAAATCAACCTAACTAATCTAAAATTTAACCTAAAAATCTACCTAATTAACTGATCTAAAATTAAACTAACCTAAAAATCAATACCAAAAAAAAACTAACCTAAATCGAGCGGCGCCGGCTCGGAGGATGTACGGCGGGCTCGGGCGGCGGAGGAGGCGATGGCGGCGGGCGCGGAGGAGGGCTCGGGCGGCGGAGGAGGCGACAGCGGCGGGCACGGAGGAGGGCGCGGGCGGTGTAGGAGGCGACGGCGGCGGCGGCGTGTGCAGGCGACGACACAGGCGGTGGCGGCAGGTGGTGGCGTGGGCGGCAGGAGGTGAGGTGGCGGCGGAGGCGATGGGCGGTGGCGTGGGCGGCAAGAGGTGACGGTGGCCGGTGGATTTCGGCAGCCTGGCGGCGCTTCTCCTCCAAAATGGCCTCCGGTGTGTCGCGGTCTAAGCCACGCACCGGGGTTCGATTGGTATATATACCACCACACCTTTAGTCGCAGGGCGTGGCTCAGGCCGCGACAAAAGGTTGGTCTTTAGTCGCGGGTTGAGCCACGCCCCGCGACTAAGGGGGGGGGGGGGGGGGGGGAGATCCCGCGCGCGCACCACATACTTTAGTCGCGGCTGGTGGTACGGGCCGCGACTAATGGGCTCGAAATTTGCGCGCGCTGGGCCAAAATTGCGCGCGCGCACTGTTTTCTCAGTTTTTTCAAAACATTTGAATATTTGAATGAATTTGAGAAAAATTTCAACATGAAAAGTGCTTGAATTTGAATAAGTAATCCAAATTCATTTTCTGTTTTATAAAATAATTATTGTAACTCTACAAACTATTAACAATTTTGCCATTTTCAATTAAAAAAATGGATTAACTAATCCAAAACAATTTTGTGGGTTTGGATATAAGTGCATATAACCCTAGGTTTGGATATAAAAAAATACTTAGGTATTTCAAACATTTCATATAAGTTCCTGCCGATTTCGGTGGAAGTGGGTCGGATTTGAACTATAAGTGCCGCATGGTTTGGTCATGATTTTTTGCAAAAATCACTTTTAGATCCACAATATATACTTTCTTTTAGCCCAAATAGTGGATCATTTGGTAATAACTAGTTCAACGACCGAATACAAATGAAAATAGTACGGAATGACAACAGTGGATCATTTGTCCTAACAATCTTAGTCATACTCCTGTCTAGGCCTATAATACTCATCCTTGTAGTCACCGTCGTCGCTGTCATCGGACGACGCTCGTGGCTCCAACCTCGACGGGTGAGCACGCCTGGACTGGATGTGAGGGTAGCGCAGGCGGGGGTTATCGCCTGCCGTGATGTAGTCCTTGATGCTCTGGAGAGTCCGGCCGCCCCACCATAGCCGACGGCCGGCCTTGTTGAAGTTCGAAGGAGGCAGGTCGTCCTCCTCGTACCTGGCGAGCGCCCTCTCATGTCGATTGATGAAGAAGGCGTCCCAAGTCGGACGGTAGTCGGGATGCCAGCGGGGATCCATCTGCTGCTCCGGCGTGAGCTCGAGGTAGTAGTGGTTCGTGATGGCCGCCCGGCGCGCCACACCTTAGGGAACAGGAGGGACCGGCACGCCTCCTGCGCTCAGCCACCAGACGGCGGGGACGCGGTAGCCGGGCAGGCAGGGGTAGCTCGAGGCGCAAAGCGGCTTCGCCTCAGGGTAGGTTAGAGTGGGTACGGTGGAAGCCATGGGAGAGTGATGAGGTTGCAGATATGAGTTTAGATGTGATATTGCAATGGCGGCCAAGCCTACATATATATAGTGAGAAATGGTGGGAAGACGAAGGCGGGAAGTGGTGGAAAGCGCGGGAAGAAGCACACGGATCGTGTGTTTCCTTCGAGCGCTTGTGAGCCGTTGGATCAGAGGTGTGTTTCCTTCGAGTGCTTGTGAGCCGTTGGATCAGAGGTGTGTTTCTTTCGACGCTCCTTTAGTCCCGGTTCCAGCTACCAACCGGGATATATAGTGATAAATGGCGGGAAGACGAAGGCGGGAAGCGGTGGAATGCGCGGGAAGAAGCACACGGATCGTGTGTTTCCTTTGAGCGCTTGTGAGCCGTTGGATCAGAGGTGTGTTTCCTTCGAGCGCTTGTGAGCCGTTGGATCAGAGGTGTGTTTCTTTCGACGCTCCTTTAGTCCCGGTTCCAGCTACCAACCAGGACTAAAATGGTGAAGAGTTGCCCTATATAAGTACCCACCATGAGGAGGAAGAGGAAGAACAAGAGCACGGCAACAACAGAAAGAGAAGACAGAGGACTCCTCTATGCACGAGCTTCTCGAAGATGTCGTTGGGCAGTGACCTATGACATCTTCGAGGGGCTCAGCATAGAAGCGTTCTCTCATTGCTAAGAGGGTTCTATCTAGAAATCTTTCAGTTCATCGACCGAATACAAATCATTCGGATTCCCTACATACGTCCTACGGTGCATATGATATGTGGGCACTCTCTAGCCACCGTAGGGCTGTATGCAGGTGAAACCGTGTGTTTTGTTCTATCTAGAAATCCTTCTGTTTATCGACCGAATACAAATCATTCGGATTCCATGCATACATCCCGACGGTGCATATAGTCAAAACATACGGTTTGTATTCGCATATAGCCATTATTACACATCACCAACATCCCTATCTAGTGTTGTGGTTTTCTTCTGCGTCGTAGCCATGGAGAATCTTCATCATTTAACAGGATGCATGGGTCAGTTTTCACTGTGAAGGGCGGAATTTCATGAAACTTATTATAATCTTCTGACATGTCTGTCTTGTCATCCACTCCCACGATGTTTCTTTTCCCTGAAAGAACTATGTGGCGCTTTGGCTCATCGGACGATGTATTATTTTGCTAATTTCTTTTTCTCGGTTTGGTAGACATGTCCTTCACATAGAAAACCTGAGCCACATCGTTGGCTAGGACGAATGGTTCGTCCATGTATGCAAGAATTTTGAGATCCACTGTTGTCATGCCGTACTTTTGGTCTACATGTACCCCGCCTCCTGTCAGCTTGACCCATTTGCACCGAAACAAAGGGACCTTAAAAGTAGGTCCATAGTCAAGTTCCCATATCTCCTCTATGTACCCATAATATGTGTCCTTCTACCCATTGTCGTCTGTTGCATCAAAGCGGACACCACTGTTTTGGTTGGTGCTCTTTTTATCTTGGGAGATCGTGTAAAATGTATTCCCATTTATCTCGTACTCTTGGAAAGTACATATAGTCGAAGATGGTAACCTGGCCAACAAGTACATCTGATCTCCAACAGTGGTGTTATTCATGAGATGTGTCTGCAACCAACTGCCGAAAGTCGCCTCGTGTTCCCCTTTAATCCAGGAGTCAGGCTCCCCCGGGTTTTTGGCGCGTAGAATATTCTTGTGTTTCTCGATATACGGAGCAACCATGGTGGAATTGTGTAGAACTGTGTAGTGTTCTTGAGTGAAAGAAAGCGCATCCCTACATACCGTTGTTTTCCTTCCTAGTGTGCCTTTTCCAGTCAGCCTCTCCTCATACCGAGATTCAGGAACACCAATCGGCTTAAGGTCAGGAAGAAAGTCAACACAAAACTCAATGACCTCCTCTATTCCATAGCCCTTGGACATGCTTCCTTCTGGCCTAGCACGGGTATGAACATATTTCTTTAAGACTCCCATGAACCTCTCGAAGGGGAACATATTGTGTAGAAACACAGGACCGAGAATTCTAATCTCTTCGACTAGGTGAACTAGGAGGTGCGTCATAATATTGAAGAAGGATGGCGGGAACAACAACTCGAAGCTGACCAGACATTGGACCAAATCAATCTGTAACCCTGATAGACAGTTGTGGATCGATTACCTTATGAGAAATTGCATTGAGGAATGCACATACCTTCACAATGGCTAGTCGAACATTTTCCGGTAGAATTCCCCTCAATGCAACCGGAAGCAATTGCATCATAAGCACGTGGCAGTCATGATACTTTAGGTTTTGGAATTTTTTCTCTATCATATTTACTATTCCCTTTATATTCGACGAGAAGCTAGATTTGACCTTGATACTGAAAAGGACTTCAAAAAAGATTTCCTTCTCTTATTTGGTAAGAGCGTAGCTGGTAGGCCCTTCAAACTGCCCTGCATGCATCTCGTCTCGTCCTTTATGACGTTGCTGATCCTCCCATGCTTCCGGTGTATCTTTTGACTTCGCATACAAGCCTAGGAAGCCTAGAATATTCACGCAAAGATTCTTCGTCAGGTGCATCACGTCGATTGCAGAGCGGACCTCATGGACTTCCCAATATTCTAGCTCCCAAAATATAGATTTCTTCTTCCACATGGGTACGTGTCCGTCAGCGTCATTCGGAACAGGTTCTCTGCCATGACCCTTTCCAAAGATTACATTTAAATCCTTGACCATACCAAATACATCAGCACCACTACGGGGGACAGGCTTCGTCCGGGTTTCTGCCTTGCCATTGAAATGCTTGCCTTTTTTCCTTAAGTGATGCCTGGGCGGAAGAAAACGACGATTGTACGGGTACACATTCTTCCTACATTTATCCAGATATATACTTTCAGTCTTATCTAAACAGTGTGTGCATGCATTGTATCCTTTGTTCGTCTGTCCTGAAATGTTACTAAGAGCAGGCCAATCATTGATGGTTACGAACAGCAACGCTCGTAGGTCAAATTCCTCCTGTTTGTGCTCATCCCACACACGTACACCTGGTTCGGCCCACAACTGTAAAAGTTCATCAACTAATGGCCTTAGGTACACATCAATGTCATTGCCAGGTTGCTTCGGGCCTTGGATCAGCACTGGTATCATAATGAACTTCCGCTTCATGCACAACCTAGGAGGAAGGTTGCAGATACATAGAGTCACGGGCCAGGTGTTGTGACTGCAGCTCTGCTCCCCAAAAGGATTCATGCCATCTGTACTTAGACCAAACCATAAGTTCCTTGCGTCACCTGCAAAGTCCGGGAAGTCTCTCTCGATTTTTCTTCACTGCCGACCATCAGCGGGGTGCCTCATCATCCCGTCTTTCTTACGGTCTTCCATGTGCCATCGCAACAACTTGGCATGCTCTTTGTTTCTGAACAAACGTTTCAACCGTGGTATTATAGGAGCATACCACATCACCTTGGCAGGAACCTTCTTCCTGGGTGGCTCGCCCTCAACATCACCAGGGTCATCTTTTCTGATCTTATACCGCAATGCAGTGCATACCGGACATTTATCCATATTCTCGTACTTCTCACCACGGTAGAGGATGCAATCATTAGGGCATGCATGTATCTTCTGCATGTCTAATCCTAGAGGGCAGACAAGCTTCTTTGCTTCGTACGTACAGGCGGGCAATTCGTTATTTCTTGGAAGCATCTTCTTCATTAGTACCAGCAACTTTTCAAATCCCGAGGCAGTCACACCGGTCTCTGCCTTCCACTTCAGCAATTCCAGTGTGCTACCCAGCTTCTTCTGGCCATCTTCACAAGTTGGGTACAACAATTTGTTGTGGTCCTGTAACATCTGCTCGAACTGCAACCTCTCCTTTTCTGTGTCGCAGTCTCGCTTTGCATCAGAAATGACCCGACCAAGATCATCAGCGGGCTCATCTGCTGCCCGTTCTTCACCTCCTTCTTCTTCATTGTCTTCCATTGCGGTATCAGCATATTCAGGGAACATAGATCGGTAGTTGTCATTATCGTTCTCTTCTTTATCGCCGTCTTCCATCATAACCCCTCTTTCTCTGTGCTTGGTCCAAACATTATAGCCGGACATGAAACCGAACCGAAGCAGGTGGCTCTGAATGACTCTTGAGGAAGTTTAATCCTTATCATTCCGACATTCAACACATGGACAACACATAAAACCATCCCGCCGCTTGTTCGCCTCGGCCACAACGACAAAAGAACGCACGCCTTCTCTGTATGCGCCAGAGCGTCGGTCACCGTACATCCATGGATTGCCCATCTGCATCATGCAACTTTATATCAAATGCAATCACGATGCTAAAATTAGTACCGCATGGTCTAAACGAGAAAGTAGTTGCTAACCTTTTAGGACACTTGGAAACAAAGAGGAGGAAGCTTAAGTGTGGCTCGGGCACCTCATATCATGTTTGTCTTGTGTGAACTCAAGTGGCGTCGCTCTAACAGACATTTCACCGAACACCTCTAGTGCATATGAAGAAAAAAAACTAGCACACCCACACCACCTCCAACCATGAAAAAAATGAGAGAGAGGGGGGAGAAGGGGCGGCTGCAGCCATATATATAGGGGCCAGCCCGTTTGTCCTGGTTTGAGATACAAACCGGGACAAAAGGGGGGGGGGGGGCACCTACCCCGCAGCGGGCCGCAGACCCCTTTAGTCGCGGTTCGTATCTCAAGCCGGGACAAAAGGTTCCTAACGACCCGGGACAAATGGGCCGCCGATTTTGGGGTGATTTGGCCGGACCTTTAGTCGCGGGTTGAGACACGGCCGCGACTAAAGGCCCGGGCGAAAGGCCTGTTTTCTACTAGTGCTCCATGGAGCTCGGTTTTCATACAAATTTAAAACCGCATTGTTTTGTTTCAAAAAATTCTGAAAAAATTATGGTCGTATATAATATTGTGATCCACCACTGTGAAAATTTTCAATCAAAAATTCCTTGTATTCTGTTCTAGGCAAAAAGATAAATTTGCAGATCTGAATCGGTGAACAGTGCTGACGTGAGCATACCCTCCGGGCACCCCACCATTGCCGTACCCGATGCGGCCCAACCGAAGGCCCACCTGGAGGCCCAAGAGAAGTCTAAGAAGGCACAACTTGGAGTACAAGGAAAACTCATGTAAACCCTACCTGGCTACATATATAAAGCCAGGTAGGGGCACCCTTTAGAGGACAGACAACATACGGGACAACAGACTAGACACCACCCGCCTCCGGCGGCAACATAGAGAGATCCAATCTCCACCACCATAGCCTCCGGGCCACCTTGTAATCGTCGTCATCAATACAGATCAGACAAGCAGGACGTAGGTCTTTACCTCACAATGAGGGGCCGAACCTGGGTAAATCCTTGCTTGTCAGCCATCCGACACTACCAGCGCGCCAACTTCTCCCTCTATACGAAATCCTAGGTATCATACCGATGGGATTTGCCGTGGTAACCCCACGTCAATTGGCGCCGTCTGTGGGAAGAACGCACACTGGATCGCGGTGTCGGCGGCTTCAATCTACATCAACAACGGCGGCAACTCGCCGCACCAGATCAGCGCACGGGGATCTACATCAGCAATACCCTTATACGCGACTGATTAAATCTACACGATCAAGGTTCATCAACGCGCTCGTTGGATCTAACTCTGACGACGCACATCACCAGGCCGGATTAAATCTAGTCCTCGCGAGGGCCGCGCTGGGCGGCATCCGTAAGCCGGCGTTAAGATCTGAAGGATCGAGGCGCAGAGAAGACAGCAGAATCTGCCCAATGCGAGTACTACTCAGAGAAAAAAGACTTCTGTCACGCAAAGATTCAATCAAGCAAGGAAAGAAAGAAGACAAAGCAATCCTAGTACAACTATTCCATCACGTGAAGGCCATGGACCAGCTAATTATATTACTTTGTTCCTCACGCGGATCGAGAAAAGGAATCAAAGAGATAGAAGCTGCTACGTTGGTTTCAGCTTCACATGCAACGCTCCAAGGAAAAAAGAAGAGGCGATTCAGCAGGTGGAGCACGTAGGCCGGGCAAACTCGGCGCATCATCACGTCTAAATCCGGCGACTTCGATCATCACCGACTCACCGCCATCGACTCCGCCCCATTACGGACAACCGCGACCGACATCGACCCGTCGCGGACAACTTCAGCCTATCGCGACCGGCTTCATCGGCACCACGATCGTCTACAACTTCGCCCAGTCTAACTCGGACCGCGCCGTTTTTGACGAGCCGACGGTCCGTAGATGTGCTTCACGTCATCAACAGCGAGGCAATCAACAGGCAGGCCGTTAGGTCGGGCGGACTCGACATCCCCTCCTGGTACACCGACTCCGCCGTGGACATCAACAACACGTCGTTCCGGCTTAATCGCCATATAGCCTACGCGTTCTCAACAGCTAAGTCATTTTCATATTTATTTTCTTCAATCAATAAGGCTGCTTAGCCATATACGTATATAACCTGTTTTGGCCGCAACCGACACTCGGGGGCTGCGCCATACATAGTGTACAAAGATTTTTTTCCTTTCAGTTATTGCAGATGTACTACTCGCTGATTCGATAAAGTCGGACTCGGGGGCTGGACATTGTCGCCCCCGTATAGCCAAGCATCGACACCTTCAACGTCACATCCACTCCGCTGCGTCGACTCTGTCCGCCGCGTCGAGTCCGCTACATCCGCTTCGCAAAGAGCCCGCTCCCTAGAAGGGTATTACGTACCCTCGGGGGCTGGCGTTTCGACATCAACAACAACAACAAACTACTCCGTCTCAACGACTCGATAAGATAGACTCGGCGGCTGAACGTTGCAGTCGCCCCTTGAGTCCGTCGCATCTACTCCGCCGCGTCGACTCCGGTCCGCCGCGTCGAGTCCCTCGCATCTACTCCGCCGCGTTGACTGTGTCTGCCGCGTCGAGGTCGCCACATATACTCCGCCGCGTTGACTCCGTCCGCCGCGTCGAGTCTCTCAGTGACACCCGATACAACATCGCCTCAGCGGCACCCGATATTACATCGGGTCAACGACACCCGATACTCAGGGGCTGCTGTACAGGCCTTACAACCACATCGGCTCAGTGGCATCCGATAACTGAAAGACTAAAGGCACAAGAAAGGTTGTCGACTCCGGTCCAACCCAAGCAAAAACAAAGTAAATTCCCGAGATGAATCAAACACAGCTGACCCTCGGATGCTGCATTTACCGTGCAAAGGTAAGTCCCACCGATTCATCGTGTAGGGCCGGGACTGACAGCAACAGCTGAGGTGCCTGACAAATGTGCCGCGCCAACAGGCGTGATGAAAATCCCGACGGATGCGTTGGGTACCCTATAAGCTCAGTTCGACTCTGTAAGACCTCAGATATGGCCGGAGTCGAATGGACAAGCTTCCGGATTCGAGCCCGGGGACTCGAGTCTGATGTAGGCTGGTAGAGTTTGTGCCCAAGAGCACTTAACTGGTCCCGATACTGTCGAGCGAACCAGGCCTGCCATGTAGAGCATCCCACGACTAAAGCGCCCTGCGAAACGGGTATGAAACATACCATCTAAAGCTAGAAGCTATCTACTCGACGTATTACCGAGTTGGAAGCACCCGTCAAAACAGCAAAGATACAGACTCTACGAGTCATACACTCCCATCGGGAGCGCACTCGCGACGTGCTCGACTACGACAAAAAGCAAGGCAAATTGAGCCTATGCCCAACTATAAATAGTTGAACATAGCCTCGGGGGCTACTCCCATCGGGAGCGCTGGTCGCGCACCCGACGAGAATTGACTATATTACAGTTGCGAGTCATCAACATACCAGACGCATCGACTACGCCGACTCGACATGCTGCTCTGAGTCTCTGCCCGATTCTTCGAATCGACCAGACACTCGGGGGCTACTGACATGGGCATACCCTCCGGGCACCCCACCATTGGCGTACCCGATGCGGCCCAACCAAAGGCCCACCTGGAGGCCCAAGCGAAGTCTAAGGAGGCTATGGCCCAGATCAGACAAGCAGGACGTAGGTCTTTACCTCACAATGAGGGGCCGAACCTGGGTAAATCCTTACTTGTCAGCAGTCCGACACTACCAGCGCGCCAACTTCTCCCTCTATACGAAACCCTAGGTATCATACCGATGGGATTTGCCGTGGTAACCCCACGTCAAGTGCGCAATCTTAAAAATTTAAAATCTGTCCAGATTTCTTTTTTTTGCACAGATCAAAATATAACTAGTTTGTGGTTGAAAATTTTCACATTGATGGATCATAGTATTCTCCACCACTATGATTTTTTTCATAATTTTTTGAAACAAAAATTTGCGGATTCGAATTTTTTTAGAGACCCGAGCTCCATGGAGCTCGGGCTCCATTTGCACTTTCCGTATGTGATGGTAACTAGCTATGTTACTCAAATACTCTCTTTCCTCTTTAAATGATGGCCACTCATCATTTTTGTATGAGTGGAATCTATGTTACCACCTTAGTTACTTCACTGTGCCTAGCCTAGTAGCCTTACAGCAAAGAACAAAATAAATGCATACCTTTAATATAAGCAACTGCCGCAGAAATTGGGCCCATTTTTGAACCGGTATGGGGTTGAAACGGACGCGGACACCAGACCGTTTGCGGTACCACGTTGGTCCTCCAGAACAGAAACACGTGCGAGCAGACCAAATGAGTTGCCCCCGTAAGGCCATGGCCCACACTGGACACATGCTTCGGCTCTCCACGCAGGCTTGGGTTGTTCAAGACCTCCACGGAGACGGATGCAACAATTCCAGGACCTCCGCATAGATGAATGCCTGTCGCCGGTGCCGCAAGAACGCCTAGGCGTCGTAGGAGGCCATTGTGTTGTCGAAGCGGGAGCGAGGAGGAAGAACGCTACGGAATCCAATGTCGCCCGCCTCGCCAACAAGCAGGCCCGTGACAGGATCCTAGCCGAGCACCCCTCCGACGACGATGACAGCTCCTCCTCTGATCCCTACTCCGTCTTTGAGAAGTACTACACACCTCGGCACCGGAGTAGACAAGGGAAAGGGTAAGGCTCCGCCGTAGATCCTCTTAGTTTTCTCCATCTATTTACTAAACTTGCCTATATTTAGTTGTAGTTGTCCGTCTCTTTTGGTGAACTTGTCCAACCCATGTGATTAACTTGTCAGTTTGTTTTAATCTAATATGGTGTCCCTATATGTTGTCGGTGATCTACATTTCATGGGCTGTATGGATTGTAGGGAGCGATTGCAGACCCGGACATTTGAGGGTTGGCCAGCCCATATCCATGGTGTTCGAGAACATATAGGGGGTCAAAATTGTCCTGTCTGGTTGGAGGTGCTCTAAAGTGACTCTGAGACATCATGCTCACATCCGGTCACCAGATTACTACATCATGCGGGCCTGATTGGCGTGTAGGACTGGAATTAAGATTCGCGAGCTAAACGAGTAGCGCATGACTCAGATTGGCTCGTCTTGAACTCGACGTAACGAGTCAAACTGAGTTTTGGATTTGAACTCATTTGTTGACCATGCTAAATAAGCGGAGTTACAAGTTACTAGTTTAGCCCTTTCAAATACAAAGACGGGTAGTCGCAAATTTCCAATATATTTTGCACCGATAATGGAGTAGACCTGCTATCTTGTAGCATTAGTCTACCCTCTAAGTAGAGATGTGGAATTGGACATCATTGTTCTAGATCTAAATTAATAGAAGCATTACCAATAACAAAAAAGCTCCCATTCTAACACTTAGAATAAGTACTCACGAGCTCACCTAGTCAAACCGAATTTTAGATTTGAATATTAGACGAACTGAGCTAACTCGTTGTTTTAGCAAGTTCGAACGAGTGGACGTGAATGAAGACAACCAAATACGCAATAAGCATATGGTTGCCTCACTGGCCCTACACATGTCAGCCTCCTTCTTTCAGATGCAACGAGCCCAAGCACACTTGCTGAGGTCACTCTTTTGCTTTCATCGAGAGGAGACGGGATCCTCTGCAAGGATCCGTTTTGGCATGCAAGTAGTAAGTAGCTTGACTTGGGCACTACAAGTCTGCAAGCAGGCAGCAGTGCTATCTTAGAGCATCTCCAGCCGTTGTGCCCCCCGGGAGGCATTTTTTCAGTCTCCTGGGGGTGTGCCGGCGGAAATTTTGCTTTAAGTTTCAAGATTTTCCCAGCCGTGCCTCCCACAACAAATAGCAGAGGACGCATGGCGGCACGAAGGCACGGACGTGTGGCGGCACGGAGGCGCGTGGCGCGAGCTCGTCCTGGTGGAGGCTGTCGTCCACCATCGCAGGTTGAGGGTGCCGTCCACTAGCCTGGGCCTGTTTATTTTATGGTGATCCAAATCCGGTTATACAGATAGGGCCGCCAGCTTCTGATGAGCAGAGCCTGAGCGACGCGGTACGGTACGAGTTGTAACTGACCTGGACACGAATAGTTGCCGACCTTGTTTAGGTCAGGACCACTATAAATACGTCTTGTAAGCCGCCGCACGGGATAAACCACATATTGTAAATCCCGGCGCGTTTGTAACCTCACCCGAAATAGTGAAGTATTTGAAAGGATCGTATGGGCACCTAGAGGGGGGGGGGGGGGGGGCGTGAATAGGTGCTACACCAAATTTTAAAACTTTTTCGATTTTAGGCTTAACACAAAGGTAAATTCTCTAGATATGCAACTACGGTGAATTTACCTATATGACAAGCAAGCAACTACGACTAGGCAAGAACACGATACAAGTAAAGACAACTAAGGGATAGAAATAACCGAAAGTAGAAGCACGCGGAGACAAGGATGTATTCCCGAGTTCCTCCTTGTATCCATGACCTCTTCTTGGGGGCCTCCGCAGCAGCAGAAGAACTCCCAGGAACACTAGCAGAGGGATGAGACACACCTAGAGCACGGCGGCCAGAAGAAAAGGTAGTGAGGTGAGCACTCTTCCGGTTCATCTTGACCCGTCAATGGGGCTCACAGTTCAGCTCCACATCAATGTCCTCCACATGATCACCAAGAGGATACTTGGCCTTGATCAGCTTCATTACATAAGGGGCATAAGGAGGCACTTTCTTGTGTATCACGGCATCATATATCTCATGGAAAATGTAGTCCATCACATCAACGGGACACGCATTGGGGCGGAGAGTACCTTGAGTGGCTGCCTCATAAGCATAGTGAAGGAGGTTCACAAGCCATCCTCTAATAGCATCATTGTTGCCACCACTAGGAGCAATGGATTCGTGGAACATGCGCAAGAGAATGTCATAGAGAGGTAGAAGACCGGAGGTGGTCCCAACCCCTTTCTCATCAGAATAGAGCGCCTTCAACTTGGACTTGTCATACTCGGAGCCAACGACGTGCATACGAGTCCCCTCATTAAGGTGAGATCCAGTGAAAGGATAACCAAGAATACATGCAAACTCTCTGAAAGTGGAAGTGAGCCTGTGAGTATCAGACATCCAAATCATCCCAATGTTGACATCATCATCAAAGATCACCGTGGAAAAGAACTGCTGATCACGTTGTAGTTACATTCAGTCTCCATGAGGCGACGCAGCCCCAAGCAGTCAACAACCCTGATAGCTGTCCCAAAGTAGTCGGCCTTCTTCATGAGGTGAGAAAAATCTATAGCCTTCATAGGGCACACTTTCTTCTTGTCTGACATCATAGCATAGACTTCCTTGAACAGGATTTCTTGATCATAACTCCAGAAGCAGTTGTCAATGGTAAAGTCACGTGGCTGATCATAAAAGTCAGTTCGATGCCATTCAACAAATTCAGTTCTTTTCATGTCACTGATAGCCAGCTGCACGACTTTCTTCTTCTTTCTTTGTTCATCAATCTGCGCACGGCGTGAGGCCAAAGTCTCCTGATTAGACTCAGACTCGATCTCAGCAGAGTGAGGGCGAGGGGTGCGAGAGGTTGCATGCTTGTGGCGACGATGAGAGGAACCACCTGCAAGAAGATGAATAGATAGACAGGAAAGCATAGATGAGCTCTCATGTCCGGGAGGCCAAAAAGAAATAGCAGAGAAAAGAAAGCACGAATTTCTGTCAGGTTCACACCGGATATTCCAGCTCAGACGGGGCGGAAATTCCGTTCCGCCGGAAGTTCCGGCCCAGATGGGGCGGAAGTTTCGGACGGCCGGAAGATTCGGCCGCTGCACACCGGAAGTTCCGGCCTTGTGCAGCGAGCGGAAATTCCGTGGAATCCGAATGAAATTGCAAACTACTTTCAAATCGCTGCTACAAACAGGGAGGTCTAGCCTAGAAGAGCATTTCTACCAAAGGAAACGAGCCAATTCCTCCTAAAACATCTAGGTTAAACGAATTATGAGTTCGTCCTAGATACGAAAGTAGAGGGAATTACCGGCATCCATGGCAAAAAAAAAGTGGTGGAGAAGGATCCCCTTGTCGAGGAGATGCAGATCTGGCTTTGAACCGGCGGATTCCAGGACGGGAGCGTCCCGGAGGAGATCGTTGACGGCGGGTGGTTTCCGGGTAGGAGAGAGAAACGGGAGAGGCGCGGGGGTGGAAGAACTACTCGAGCGAGCCAGTCCACCCCGCGGTCGTCCCCATATGGTGCCCGAAAACTTAGACCGGAATTTCCGGCCTGAAGGGCGGAAGTTCCGGCCCCCGGAAGTTCCTGCCCCTTAGGGCGGAAATTCCGGCCTACCGCTAGAGAAACTCCAGAAAAAATAGCCACACACAAACTGGACATGAGCGATGGAAAGCAAAGGTTCAGGGATAAGGTGGGGCTTAGGACAAGATATCAAACTGTCATAATATGGTACGACACTCATAATTGCAAGATAGAATGATAAAAGCCAATTATGAGTGCTTTTCCATGAGGCGCACATAGTGACACATATAGGTCTAGAAGAGCCAAAAACTCCAAATAAGGACCAACTACTCACATGAGGAGGTCCGTGGCCGAAGCCACCATATATGCGTGTGAAAGAGTGAGACACCGCGAAGATGTATCTTGGGTTCTCACTCAAAACTCATCATTTTAAGCTCACAATTCATGAATTGGATATAGAGTAGATAAATGAATTCATTAATGTAGGCATCATGGGGGGAGGGAGAGCCCAATAGTTAGGACAACACTCCCCCTAAATCCATGCCTACACCTAAACCAAGATAGAAGTTGAAACTATAGGTGTGTATGCAAGATGGTCAAGACAAGCTCCTTGAATCCACGATATTTAGCTCATTCCTCAAATAAGTGAACCTTGCTTCATCAAGTGGCTTCGTGAATATATCGGCAAGTTGGTCTTTGGTTGGCACATATGCTAGCTCAATATTTCCACGAGCAACATGATCCCAAATGAAGTGATGACGAATCTCAATATCCTTGGTTCTTTAATGTTGCACCGAGTTGTAGGCGATTTTGATAGCACTCTCATTGTCACACAAAAGAGGCACTTTATCACAACTGACACCGTATTCCTTTAAAGTTTGCCTCATCCACAACAATTGAGTGCAAGCACTAGCGGCGGCCACATACTCGGCTTCGGCGGTGGAGAGTGATATACAATTTTGCTTCTTAGAAGACCAACTCACCAAAGATCTACCAAGAAATTGGCAAGCCACGGAAGTTGATTTCCTATCATCTTGATCACCGGCCCAATCCGAATCCGTATACCCACTAAGAGTGAAAGATGAATCCCTTGGGTACCACAAACCAAACCTTGGGGTATGAACCAAATATCGTAGGATTCTCTTGACCGCCAACATGTGGCTTTCCTTAGGAGCCGCTTGATACCTTGTACACACACCTACACTCAACACAATATCGGGTCTAGATGCACAAAGATAAAGCAACGAACCTATCATGGAGCGGTAGAGCTTTTGATCCACATCTATACCCTTTGGGTTAAGTTGTAGATGGCATTTGGTATCCATAGGAGTCTTCTTCTCCTTAGCATCGGCCATATTAAACCTCTTGAGCATGTCTTGAATATACTTTGCTTGGCTAATGAAAGTCCCTCCTCTCAATTGCTTGATCTCAAATCCAAGGAAGAACTTCAACTCACCCATCACGGACATCTCAAACCTATCGGTCATAAGCTTTGAAAATTCA
Organism: Puccinellia tenuiflora; assembly: GCA_012064385.1. Lineage (NCBI taxonomy): Eukaryota > Viridiplantae > Streptophyta > Magnoliopsida > Poales > Poaceae > Puccinellia > Puccinellia tenuiflora. The sequence goes on from QRDG01000115.1 coordinate 1,200,162, forward strand.
TCATTAAAAGCTTTGTTAGATGAGCCAAAGATAATATCATCAACATATAGTTAGCATACGAAAAGCTCCCCTTTAACCCTCTTAGTAAAAAGAGTGGGATCAATTTGCCCAACTTCAAATCCACGGTCTAACAATAACTCTCTAAGGTGCTCATACCACGCACGTGGGGCTTGTTTAAGTCCATAGAGCGCCTTATCAAGCTTGTAGACATGGTTAGGGAAGTTGAGGTCCTCGAACCCTGGGGGTTGCTTAACGAACACCAACTCCTTTAAGGGACCATTGAGAAAGGCACTTTTAACATCCATTTGTTGCAATTTAAAGTTATAACGGGATGCATAAGAAAGAAGGATACGGATGGACTCAAGGCGAGCCACGGGAGCATAGGTCTCTCCAAAATCAATGCTTCAACTTGAGAGTACCCTTGAGCCACCAATCTAGCCTTGTTCCTCACAACCATGCCATGTTCATCTTGCTTGTTCTTAAAAATCCACTTTGTGCCAATAACATTGTGGCACTCCTTTGGCCTCTCAACTAACTTCCAAACTTTATTGCGCTCAAAATTGTTGAGCTCTTCATGCATGGCCTCCAACCAATCCGGATCTTCAAGAGCTTCGGACACTTTCTTCGGTTCCACCATGGCAATGCGAGCTTGATGATCACTAAAGTTGCCAATTGCCTCCGGGTGGACACCTTGCCTCTCACATCACCAATCACCTTCTCAAGAGTGTGCTCATGAATTTCCATGGTTCTTGTAACTCTATCTCGACGACGGGCTTTGATATCCTCATTGCATCTTGGAGGTATCACTTGATCATCTTGATCATTTGTGTCCCCGTCTTTACCGGAAAGTTGACCTTGATCATCTATAGGCACGGCTTCAACATTTGACGAAGAAGATGATTGAGCAAGGTCTTGATCATGGCTAGCATCACGAATAGTGAGTTGGGCTCTTGCATAGCAACTTGATCAAGGGGTTGAGGGTCTTCAACTTGTTCTCGGGTTGGTGCAATAGGCTCTTCATTAGCAAGATTTTCTTGTGTAGATGAAGGCTCCACTTGAGTAGATCATTGTCCTTCTCAATCCGCCACAAGGGTATCCTCAACGGGGCGGAAAAATCCCACACCCATTCTTCTTATGGATTCTTGAGGAATTACATCATCTACATCAGAAACATGAAATTGTGCCACTTGGGAGCCGTCATTTTCCTCGAACACCACACTAAAAGATTCTATGATACGCTGTGAGGCTTTATCATAGATTCTATAAGTGTGGGATTTGGCACCGTAACCAACAAAAATACCCTCTAGTGATTTAGATTCAAATTTAGTTAAGCGACAACTTTTGATCAAATAGAAACACTTACAACCAAAAACACGGAAGTAGGAGATGTTAGGCTTGCTGCCGGTGAGGATCTCATAGGGGGTTTTGTTCAAACCTTTGCGGAAGTACAGCCGGTTGGTTGAGTGACATGCCGTGGATATAGCCTCTGCCCAAAAACTCAACAGAGTCTTAAACTCCGCTAACATGGACCTTGCTATATCCATAAGAGTCCGGTTCTTCCTCTCGGCTACACCATTTTGTTGAGAGGTATAAGTTGTGGAATATTGGTGAAGAATACCCTCTTCACTAAGAAATTCATTGAGGGTGTAGTTCTTGAACTCGGAGCCATTGTCACTTCTAATTGCCAAAATGGGGACATTGTGTTGACGTTGCATTTCAATGGAGAAGTCGATGAAGGTTTGTTGGGTCTCACTCTTTGACTTGAAGAAATAAACCCAAGTGAATCTTGAATAGTCATCAACAATCACCAAGCAATACTTCTTCCCACCTAGACTAGCTTCGGGAACGGCACCAAAAAGATCCACATGGAGGAGCTCCAAGATCCTCTTGGATGAAATAATAGTCTTGGAAGGATGGGGAGAATCATGCATCTGGCCTTCAACACATACCATACAAACACGATCTTTGGCAAAAGAGACATCTTCTTTTAGTTCGAGAATGTGGCCACCCTTGTGAAGACTTTGCAAAGTTCTCATGTTGACATGGGCTAGGCGGCGATGCCACAACCAACCCTTGTCGGCCTTTCCGAATAGGCACATCGAATTTGAAGTGGTTTTCCCCGAAAAGTCAACCACAAACAAATCATCCTCGACGTACCCAACGAAAGCGACCTTTAGAGTCTTGCTCCACAAGAGTACCACAACATCAATATCAAGAAAGACGGTGAAGCCCATCTTATCAAGTGCACGAAAGGAAAGTAAATTATAACCAAGGGATTTGACAAGCATGACATTCACTAGAGTGATATCCCTAGCGATTACCACCTTGCCAAAACCCTAATACCTCGGCTTTTGATCGATCTCCATAAGTGACGGTTGCTTCATTTAGATTTGGTCTCATCTCCGTCATTATTTCCTTGCTTCCGGTGATATGTTTTGTGCATCCACTATCAAGCACCCATTTTGACCCACCGGAAGCATAGTCCTACAAGAAATCATTGCTTTGATTTAGGTCCCCATTTTGCAATGAGTCCTCTTTTGTTAGCAACAAGGGTCTTAGGAACGCAAATAGAATGAGCAATGGGAATATTTCTAGGACCAACAAACTTAGCATAGATATCCCCATAATAATCAACATATAAGATGTAGTGGGGGTTAGATTTTCCCGCAAAGTCATCACTAGTGGTTTTGTCACTTGTGGCACCACCACTAGCAATGTTGACCTTCTTGGATTGAGGGATCTTCTTTGCTAGAGGAGCCCTTGCATCTTTCATGAAGTTCTCCTTCTTCTTTTCCTCCTCAACAAACCCGACACCAACTCTCCCTTTTTGTGGAGTAACAAAAGGTTTCTTACCTAGGGAGATGGCCTTAGCAAGATTGATATTCAACCTAGCATTTTCCTCAATGATATTTGCATGATCACAAGTAATGGGAGTGGAGGAACTAGGCACATCATTTTTAGACGGTTGAGCTTGAAGTTGTTCATACGACTTAGTGAGTGTCGAGTGTTCACTTTCCAATGCCTTGTGAGCCTTGGAAAGTTTCTCTAACTCCTAGGTTAGTCTAGGATGACCAACACCAAGCTCGACCTTTTATTTCTTACATGCTTTGTATTTAGCAATTGTATGGTCACATTCTTTAATGAGTTTAGCAACAATTAAATCATTTTATTCTTCTATAGATTCTAATTGTTCCTCAAGATAAACCCTAAGCTCATGCTCTTCTTCGAGATTTCTTTCAAGGATGCAATTTCCATAGCATCCTCTCTTTCAATCTTGCCCTTGATCTCAAGCATCTCTTGAGCTTCGCCATATTGACTCATAAGAGCCTCAACATGCTTCTTGGTTTCACCATGCAAGTTAGTTATGAAATGATCGAAAGAAACTATTTCCTCTTAATTTTAAGACTAGTAGCATCATCCATATTACTCATAGTCTTAGGAGATGAAGGGGATGATACCTGATACGTGTCAAACGTATCTATAATTTTTGATTGATCCATGCTAGTTTTGTGATGTTGTCACATGTTTCCACTATCATATTACATCATTTTTATGCATTTTGTTGAAATAACCTATTGACAAGATTCTAAGTGCCAGTTCCCTGTTTTTGTCATGTTTTTGTTGCAGAAAGTTACTTCTGGAAATATTCTCGGAATTGGACAAAAATTTACGGAGATTTTTTATTGAGTAAATAAGGACCGGAGCCAGAAGGGCGACCCCGGGAGGGACCCACGGTCCAGGGGCGGGTTCCACCCGCGGGTCTAAGGGGGGCCACGGCCGGGGGTGGTCCCTGCCCCTCGGAGACCCCCTCACGACGCCCTTTGGCCTATAAATTGTCCCCGATGAAAAAACCCTAACCCCCGAAGGATTTTCCCAAATACGATACAGAGCTCCGCCGCCATCGTCGACAAGTTTCGGGGGTTCAGAAGGTCCTGTTCCGGCACCCTGCCGGGACGGGGATCGACCGCCGGAGCCATCTCCATCAACACCGCTAGCTTCCCGTGATTAGGAGGGAGTAGTCCCTCACCGGGGTTGAGGCTTATACAAGTAGCTATGTGGTTATCTCTCTCCCATGATGTGATCTTCGTTGTGATCATGAGCTTTGTTAGTATAGTTGAATACATGATGTTTCTCTATGTGTAATGGATATGATTTTGCTCAAGGTGTCATCTAGTATAAGTTCAGTAGTCACCGTTGTGATCACGGTATCTCGGTGACAGTGTGGGTGCTGTGTGTGACTCTAATGATAAAAGCTTAGAGGGATCTTCATCATGAGTTTGTTCTTTATTATTGTTGGATTGAATAGATCATGAGGTTTCTTGATGCTTGTGTTATTGAAGAAAGAGACTATTCAAGAAATAGGTTGTGGTGTTTGTTAGTACTATCTTTGGATGCGGATAGTGACAGCATGAAGTGTCCATAGATGTGGAATACGAACTTTAAGGTGTGTTTTTCGTAGCCCTACGCAATTCTCATCCTATTTGATCCACGAAAGAATGATCTCCAAGTAATGTCTACCATGCATGTGTTTTTGTGGGAACTATTATGTGTTTAATTATGTTAATGATGTTGAGAGTAGTCACTAGTGAAAGTATGAAGCCTAGGCCTTGTTACCAAGCATTGATACACCGTTTTTAGTCACTTTTGTAACTTGTTTGCTTGCTGCCATTTTTATTACAGAATTACAAAATTACCTTTTACCATCCATATCACTTGCATTTTACTATCTCTTCGCCGAACTAGTGCACCTATACAACTGACAATTATATTAGGTGTGTTGGGGACACAAGAGACTTCTTGTATCTTAATTGCAGGGTTGCTTGAGAGAGGATACATTCACCTTACACCTCCCTGAGATCGATAAACCTTGGGTTACTCACTTAAGGGAAATTTGTTGCTGTCCTACAAACCTCTGCGCTTGGAGACCCAACAAGTCTACAAGAATAGAAGCGTGTAGTAGACATCAAGCTAATTTCTGGGGCTGTTGCCGGGGAGGAAAGGTAAGCGGTACTCACACTCCGACGACGAAGCTAATTTCTAGCATTGTTGTTGGGGAGGTGAGTGCTTGAAGGTATCTACTTTGGGTGAATAGCCCCTGTGCGACGTTTTTTCTCGCAATTTGACTGGAAGCGACGTATTTCGAAAGAATAGCTCGCATGCGACGCTGTTTTGCTTGGAAATAGCTCAGGGCCACACGGGCCATAAAACGGCCGTTAAGGAGGCAGTTAGGTTAGTTAATGATTTGATTAAAACAGGATGGTCCTAATTAGTATCAGGTGCTGGCCCGAGTCAAACCAACCGCTTCCGAACGAGCGCGCGCGTGACCTTCTCTGGCGGCGGCGGAGCTCACCATTCCTTCTCGACGGCGGCGGCGGCGGCGGTAGCGGAACTTTTTCAGAGGGCGGCGGCGCTTTCGTTCTATGGCGGATGTGGTGAGTGCCATTCGAAACCCTAATTCCTCTCCCATCATTCTCACATTAGATCTGAGGGCGCCATTTTGAGCCTAGATTGTGGATGGCGGCGGTGCTGAACGAGGGGAACGAGATGGAGCCGGGAGAGGGGACAAGTAATGGGTAATTTCCCGACGCTTGAAACTTAATTTCAATTCTATTTGCTTACTACCTCGATTTCTAGCTCACATTGGTCGCCAAAAACAGGGGACATGATAAATTCAAATTTTTGATCAAATTATTTCCCTCCAAGGCAGTGTTGCTTGATGGCAGCATGCGGCTGATTGAGAGAGACACGATGGTTGAATGGGATATACCTACTGAAGACATTGATCCCCAAGAACTAGAAAGGATGGAAGAGGAGGCCGTGAAGAATGTGGTGGTAAAAATTGGGGAGAGTGTGATTTGGGGGCCAGAGCAAGAAGTTTCTTTGTTACGGTTCGATGATTGGAAACAGGAGTATGTTAGGATTGAAACAGGGGAAGAAATGGTAGATGAAATCGATCGGCGAGACGGCTGGACAAGCAAAAGTGCTCGTTTTTTTGGCAGAGCTCATTGATCTGAACCCTAAATCTAGGGTTGGATATGTGGCATCGAAGTTGGCTTACCAGATTGTTGAGGATGATTGGTCTGCACAAAGGCAGATAATGCCTTTAGTAACTGAATTGGCAGTGTTATCAGGGGAGGCAGGTGCAGAAGAGGCAGTTAATCATGTTGAGGAGGTTGTATGTATTGATTGGAATACACTTGAGATAAGTGACCCGACAGATTTGGTCATTGCTCCAATGTCTGACTTTGAAATGGCAACTATGTTTGGTATTTCTGTAGATGAGAAAGACAAGGAAAAGGAGAAAGATGATGCTGCAGATGATGGTAACAAACGGTCAAGGACTGCAAATACAGATGATGATGCTGATGCAGATATAGATTCGGAGTTGATGCAGAATGCTGCAGTTGAAGTGGGTGATGGACATGATGATGAGCTTATATGTGTTGATGACAAAGAAAATCCAGTTATTGATGTAGGTAGATTGTTTCCAAGCATGGATGAGTTTAGGATGTGTTTCAGGACTTATGTAGTCAAACATGAGTTTGAAACCAAGACTTTGTGGACAGATACAAAGAAATCCTATGCCAAGTGCAAAGGTTATGATGGTGGTGCCATGCCATGCAAGTGGTATATATCAGCTAGACGTCAACCTGATGGAAGGACAATAAGAGTGAATCAAATTCCAAAAGCATATACTTGTATGACAACTTCACAAAAAATTTCAAAAATGACATCCCAACTTTGGGTGGCAGAAAAAATCACTCCTATTTTATCCAAGAAACCAAACACCACTGCAAAGAAACTAAAATTAGACCTGGAAAAGGATTACCCAATCCAGCTGCAATATACTACAGTGTGGAAGGCAAAGCAAAGAGTAATGAAAGAATTATTGGGTGATTGGGCAAATACTTTAGAATGCTTTATAGCTTCAAAGCAGAAGTGGATAAAAGGTGTCCTGGCAGTGTTGTTGAGATAGATACTGAGGTGACACCAGATGGGAAAGTGTACTTCTCCAAATTCTTCATGGCTTTAAAGCCTTGCATTGATGGCTTCAAAGCAGGCTGTCGTCCATATTTGAGTATAGATTCATCATTTTTGACTGGCAAGTGGAATGGTCAACTTGCAGCTTGCAATGCTCTAGATGGACACAATTGGATGTACCCTGTAGCTATTGGCTTGTTTCAGTCTGAGACAGAAGCTTCATGGACATGGTTCATGATGCAGTTGAAAAGAAGCATTGGTCCAGTGTCCCCTTTGGCACTCCACACTGACGCATGTAAAGGGCTAGAAAATGCAGTGAAGAATGTTTTCCCCCATTCTGAGCAGAGGGAGTGCTTTGGTCATATGTGGATGAATGTGATCAAAAAATTCAGAGGAGACGCATTTGGCTGCTTGTGGCCAGCAGCAAGAGCATACAAGCTTCGTACTTGGGAGTATCATCTGAATAAGATAAAATAAGCAAGCACTGAATTTGGCCCTTGGATGGACACCTACCATTCTCTTTTGTGGTATAGGTCAGGATTTAACACTGCCATCAAGTGTGATCATATCAACAACAATTTGGCAGAAAGTTTTAACAACAGGATAAAGGATTTCAAGGACTTGCCTGTCCATGACATGGTTGACAAAATTAGGATCATGATCATGAGGTTATCGGAATTGAGAGCAAGGATTGGTGATAAGCTGCAAGGGCAGGATAAACTGCCTGCTGTGGTGCAGCAGGTAGTCAACAGGAGCAGAGGGCTTGCACATTTGTGTGTTGTGAAATCCTCATTGCATGCTGGTGAAGTTAAAGATACAAAGACTACCAGAAGGCATGTTGTTGACACTGAAAAGAAAGAGTGCAGCTGCCTTGAGTGGCAACACACTGGAAAACCTTGTGAACATGCCATCATTTTTTTAGCATCCAAACCCAAGCTAAATATGCACCCATATTTGCATGAATATTACTCAGTTGAAAAATTCAGAGCTGCATATGCACACGAATTGTTTTTCAGGAAGAAACGTGTGTTTCAGCCCCTTGTAACTGAACCTCTTTGTCCAGCCAAAAATGCCAGAATTGGGGGGTGTAGAAAGAAGAGGAGTGTGCAGACTGTGTTCGGCTCTGTCGATGTTGCAGTGGTTGTGCAACCTGGAGCTGTTCTGGAAGATGATGTGCCACTTGGAGCTGTTTTGGACCAAGTGCTATCATGTACTGTTTTGGAGGATATGCAAACTGAAGCTATTTTGGACCAAGTGCAAACTGAAGCTGTTTTGGACCAAGTGCAAACTGAAGCTGTTTTGGACCATGTGCAAACTGAAGCTGCTTTGGACCAAGTTGTCCAACCTGAAATTCCGCCTCTAAGTCGTGTTGTGGTAAGGCCTAGTGAAGGTGATGCAAAGAAAACAAGGAGCATGAATGATCTTCTTGCTTTAGAAGCAAAAGCAAGCCGAAGCCGAAGAAGAAGAAATCAAATGCTAAGAAAAAGTGATGTATTGCTACTGGTACTTTCAAACTTGTGTGATGTATTGTTACTGCTACTTTGATTCTTGAAAACTTGTGTGATTTGTAATAATGCTAAATTCAAATTTGAGTTTGAAATTCAAATTTTGGACGAAATTCAAATATGATGCTAAATTCAAATTTGTACTTTTCTATGTTTGTTTGAGCTTCCTACGTTGTCTCTAATGCACAACACCTCCCATGGTTGCCCTGATCTCTTTGTGAGACACAACTCATCGTCGTCGAAAACGTGTTAGAAATGGCCTCCAAAGCTAGGGGAAACGACCCCATTTCTAACAACTTTTTTTTCGACCTTGTCCAAATCACCTAGATATTATTCCTTAGCTTATATTCTACATTAGAAGACAATGTGCAGATGTTTTTCATTTTTTTGATTTTTTTTTATTTTTTGTTGCTCATTTCAAATTTGGTCAAACCCCAAGTTTGACCAACATTTAAACAAGTTTTAAACATGAAAATGAAAAACTAAGCCTGGATCCTTCTTAACTACTTCAAAATGAACCTTTGGTGAGGTTTTGGAAAATTTCATTTTCAAAACCTTAAACCACTTCTCTTCAACCTTGACTTCATACGGCAGAGTTCTGTCGATATCACATCATATGCATGAACAGAGAGCTTGAATGTATATATACCTTGTTTATAAAATTCAATCGGTAGTATATGACATTAGAAGACAATGTGCGGAGGTTTTTCATTTTTTTGATTTTTTTTGAATTTTTGTTGCTCATTTCAAATTTGGTCAAACCCTAAGTTTGACCAACATTTAAACAAGTTTTAAACATGAAAATGAAAAACTAAGCCTGGATCTTTCTTAACTACTTCAAAATGAACCTTTGGTGAGGTTTTGGAAAATTTCATTTTCAAAACCTTAAACCACTTCTCTTCAACCTTGACTTAGAGTTCTGTCGATATCACATCATATGCATGAACAGAGAGCTTGAATGTATATATACCTTGTTTATAAAATTCAATCGGTAGTATATGACATTAGAAGACAATGTGCGGAGGTTTTTCATTTTTTTTGATTTTTTTTTGAATTTTTGTTGCTCATTTCAAATTTAGTCAAACCCTAAGTTTGACCAACATTTAAACAAGTTTTAAACATGAAAATGAAAAATTTATAAAATTCAATCGGTAGTATATGACATTAGAAGACAATGTGCGGAGGTTTTTCATTTTTTTGATTTTTTTTTTAATTTTTGTTGCTCATTTCAAATTTGGTCAAACCCTAAGTTTCACCAACATTTAAACAAGTTTTAAACATGAAAATGAAAAACTAAGTCTGGATCCTTCTTAACTACTTCAAAATGAACCTTTCGTGAGGTGTTTTGTTGTGCAAGGACCGTTGACTGCCTCCAAAACGCAGTTGACCACCTCGCTGTACAAGCACCGTCGATCTACCCTTGCAATGAACTTCAGCCGTCCGATTGCTCTTCTAGAAGGAATCTTCGGCCAGGCTATGGGCGATCTGTGGGAGGGCTGGTTCCGCACGCTGATTGGCTAGCCTCTTTTTTTTTCAGAGCGTGAGAGAGGATAAGGATGCATGGAATAGTCAACGAAGATGCATGCGCTGCCGCAGCCCTCGACCAGGTCGCCACCTTTCCCATGCATGCGCCATGCAGCTACGTCGCAGCCTAGCTATTCACGTACAGCGTCGCAGCCTAGCTGTTCAATACGCATTCACGTATAGCGTCGCAGTCCAGCTATTACCGAGCAGTGCTGCAACATCTTTTCATCTTCACGCGCATCTTTTCATCTTCACCCGCCGAATGAAGCCAAACGCTTTGTTTACCGTGCGTCTTAACGCCAGTGGCGGAGCCAGCATGTTAGAGTTGGGTTCGGATGAACCCATTGGATTTGAGCTAAGCTAGTACTAAATCATTGTTTAGCACCATCTTTATTTGGTTGATCCAATGGTTTAATAGAGATGAACCCAATGGTCTCTATTTCTAGCTTCGCCTCTACTTAATGCGCACTAATTGTAAAACAAAGCATCGATTTCACCGTGCCACGCATTGTTCACCCCCACACCTTCCTCTCCCGGCTATTTAAACATCACCCTCGACCTCATCCTCTCTCACACTCTTCTCACCTTCCATCTCATCGTTTCCAAATCCAAGCCACTCCACTAGCACTCAAGGAGATCGCCGCCATGCAGTACAACGTACCAAGATTCCGTCATCCTGCCACCGTGCCGGAGAGGCAGCATCCGCCGGGCGTCGTCATCGAGAACCAGCTGCGCGTGTGGGCCATCTCGAGGTGGAGGGGCCAAAGGGAGCTTGCTGAGTTCTTCCTCACGCAGTGCTACTGCCACCTCCCTAGGGGCTCGCCGCGCATGTTCCATCTCCAGGACGTCATCGACGGCAACGTCGACGGCAACGGCGGCCTCCCCATCGGCTTCTACGTCACCTTCACCACCCCTTCGACACGTACCATCTCCTTGGACAGGTGTTCTGGTGTGGGTGCGAGTTCATCGCATTCACAAACTACAACATCTACACCAACTTCCACGCCCTCTTCCCCACCCCGGGATACATGCACACCCTCCCCTACAACATGGGGGACGACGACGAGTGAGCCACCCCCCCCCCCCAAAGGAGGAGGCAAGGAGGAGCCAGCGAGGTCCCGGAGCCAAGGAAGAGAGCCATATAGGAGTTGTTCTATGTTTGTTGTGTTTTATTTCCATGTTTGTTTCGGTTTGTTGCTTGCTTGGGCATATATGCCCTCTTTATCTAGATTTCCTATCTTGTTGTGTGCGTTTGTATCGTGTCACTTTGATGGGTTTATGTAAGGGCTACTATTGTCTTATATTTATCTATGTGGTTATAGTTCGTGAAATACGTATTTTTGTCTAATTAAAGTTCTATAAATATGTCTTAAAATGAACCTATACATTAAAAGCCCTTATTAGTGGGTCCCACGTGTCAATGGTGAAAGAAAAGGGACAAAACTCAACCAAGCGTGGGAATTAAAAACCATGGCCCTTGATAATGCTAGCATGCCTTAAATGTCTTATAAAAGTGAACAGAGTGAGTAAACAAACTAAAATGCTGAAAATGATAAGTAAATAATAAAAAGAAGAGAGGACATAGGGAGAGGGAGACGCATCCTATTTTTATTGGGCCCAACAAGATGTGCAACGGGTCAAATAATAAAAACAAGCATCCTCTTACTATTAGGCTTGGAGTGTGCACGTTTTTTTCCCCGAAATATCACATCTTTTGACATTGGGCCTGGCTAGGTTTTACTTGGGCCTAGCCTTTTCGCCTATCCGTTGTAGTTTTTTCTAAAAAACGGAACATTTCACACACATTTCTAATGTTTTACAAATTTAACCAAACTAAATAAATGTTGGATTTGTGATGCATATCTGCCAAGTCTTAGCCATACACAAATTGCCCGAGCTAACTGCTACACTAATTACATTGTTACAATGACCAAGGATCGGCAAATAGACAACATACATTTGCAACATTTTAGGAATTGGAACAAACCAAATGAATTTGCATCTGTCATGCATTACTTCCAAGTCTTAGCCATACAGAAATTGTCCAAACTAACTGCAACACTAGTTATATTGTTTAGTGACTAATGATCAGCAAATAAACAACACCAAGAGCAATTGCACATAAATAAAAAACAACAGACATCAGATTGTCTTGCTTCTTCAGATCGACAAGCTTCTTTAGGTGCTTGTTCATCTTCTTCATCTCCTTCACTTCCGCCGCAACCCCATCCGCTTTCCCTACCGGAGCAACCACCGTGGCTGATCCAACTGCTCGGCCGGCGGCGGCGAATTGACCCCCAGGAAGGCGCCCTCCAGTTCAATCCTATTGTGTTAAGAGTTGTAACCTGTCTAGTATAGGAGTCCTATACCGTGTCGTGTATGACCTTGTTGTATCCTGATCTAATATAAATATACGTGGACGTGGAGGCTTAGACCTCACGGAAAGCCCAATCAAACTTGCTATCAGAGCTTGCGCTGCGATCCTCTCCACGCCGCGAGTTCCGCTCTTCTTCACGCCGCCGCCGCGAGCACCCCTCCGCGCCGCCGCGATCCCTTCACGCCGCCGCGAGCACCCCTCCGCGCCATGCGATGACGTCTGCTCTGCAAAACTCCGACATGGTTGGAGCCCTTGTCTCCGCGTCGACCTCCTCCGCTCCAGCCTCCTCGACTCCCGTCGGGTTCGTTCCCACGATCCCGATTCGGTTGGACCACGGCAACTTTCCGCTGTGGAAGGGCCTCCTCCTGCCCAACTTCGCCGGCGCTGGACTACATGGCCACCTCGACGGTACTGCCGTGCCGCCCGCGAAGGTGATCACCAAGGGGGAAGGCGACAAGGCGGAGTCAATCCCCAATACCGCATACATCCAATGGTGGACTCAGGACCAGAAGGTTCTGGGACTGCTCCTAGCCTCCATGGACCCCAATATCGCCGGTCAGTTGATCGGCAGCAACACCGCTGCAGAAGCTTGGACCTCTGTCCACACCATGTTCGGCGCAGCCAGCCGTGCCTCAGTGCGGCACATTCGACGCCAGCTTCAAACCCTGCGGAAGGAGGAGATGCCTGCAGCAGAGTATATGCAGAAGATGAAAGCTCTCTCCGACAACATGGCCGCAGCAGGATCTCCTATTAGCAACGACGAACTCGTCGACTACATCATCACCGGACTTGGTTCTGCGTTCAACTCCATCGCTGCGTCGCTCACCGTCAGAAATAAGTCGGTTGCCTACACTGACTTCTACTCACACATCCTCTCCTTCGAGTCTCTACAGGTGCAGCAGACTCAGACCGAGGGATGGTCATCCTCGGCCAACGCTGCGTCACGCCCCACACCGTACGGTAACTCTAGCCGTCCGCGTGAACAAGAGTATTCCGCACCACAACAGGGAGGAGGATCCGCCTACAACGGCGGTAATCGTCCCTATGGCAACTACAGCCAGCAGGGACAAGGCCGCACTGGCGACGGCTACGACGTCGGCCGCAATGATGGTCGCAATGGTGGCAGCAGCGGTGGCTGCAATGGCGGCAACGGAGGCGGCAATGGCCGCAATGGAGGCAACGGAGGCAATGGCCGCAACGGTGGCGGCAATGGTCGTCAACGTTGGCGCCCACGTTGTCAAATCTGCGGTAACTGGGGGCACCTGGCGGGTGATTGTCGTCAGCGCTTCGATCATGACTATCGCTCTAATAGTCAGCGTGCCGGGAATTCTGCCTCGACGAGCTCCAACAACAACCCTCACTGGTACATGGATACCGGTGCCACGGATCACCTGACGAGCAATCTTGAGCGTCTTCAAGTTCATGAGCGATATGGTGGAAAGGATCACGTGCAAGTGGCAAATGGTTCAGGTTTGTCTATTTCGCATATTGGTCATTCGTATTTAGCCGTTTCATCTCTCCAACTAAAAGATATTCTCCATGTTCCACATATTCGCAAAAATCTCCTTTCGGTTTATCGCCTTGTTTCCGATAATGACGTCTTTGTTGAATTTCATCGCCATGTTTTCTATGTTAAGGACAAGGCCACGAGGAGAATAATTCTTCAAGGTAGGAGTCACGGTGGACTCTACCCCATCCCGCTCGTCAAAGTGTCGTCATCTTCCGGTCATCACGCCTCCGCTAGTGTCAAAATCAGTCCCACCCAGTGGCATCAACGTCTCGGTCATCCAGCAAATAATGTAGTTCAATCCATTGTTAGGACAAATGAGCTTCTTGTTCTCCCTCAGACAATTTATCCCTAGTTTGTGATTCATGTCAGCGTGCTAAAAGTCGACAATTGTCTTATACTGCTTCTTCTCATGTTACTACGGTGCCTCTTGAGTTAATTCATTCTGATGTGTGGGGGCCAGCACGTGTTTCTTCGGGAGGGTACAAATACTACGTTAGCTTTGTGGATGACTACTCTCGCTTCTGTTGGATTTATCTTCTTAAACATAAGTCTAATGTTGAACAGGTTTTCTATGCTTTCCAGGCTCATGTCGAACGTCTTTTAAACACCAAAATAAAGGCAGTTCAATCCGATTGGGGTGGTGAATATCAGCGTCTTCATCGTTATTTTCAGCGCACGGGTATTTCTCACCGTGTATCTTGTCCGCACACCTCCCAACAGAACGGTATCGCCGAGCGTAAGCATCGGCACCTGGTAGAGACAGGTCTTGCCCTTCTTGCTCACTCTTCTCTGCCTCATTGCTATTGGGATGAAGCTTTCCTCACAGCATGTTATCTCATCAATCGTATGCCCACACCGGTTATTAATAAGGAAACACCTCTTTTCCGCCTCTTGAAAATCCAGCCTAACTATTCCTTTCTTCGCATTTTCGGGTGCGCATGTTGGCCGAGTCTACGCAAATATAACTCTCATAAACTTGATTTCCGGTCTAAAATTTGCGTTTTCTCGGCTACAGTCCTATGCACAAAGGGTACAAGTGTTGGATCGCTCCACAGGGCGCATTTATATCTCTCGTGATGTCGTGTTCGACGAGTCTGTGTTTCCCTTCTCTACTCCTGGCTTTTCGACTGATGTGTCCACTTTAGAACAATCTATCACCTTTCCTGTTGATGAACCGGTTACGAGTGCGCCTATGCAAAATTATGACCTAACTTATTTGACCACTAACGTGCCTGCATCAGGTTTTGATTCTGTTTTTCAGGAACAGGTCGCTGCTTCCCCTGATCTGATGGACCGTGCATGGCGCAGCCATGCCAGGCTCGCCGTCCCAGGCGGCCTCGTCCCGCACGGCCACACTTGACGTAGCTGCCTCCGACTCGGCCCATGGGCCGCTTGTGCTGCCCCGAGCAAATCCCGACTCGCCTGACTTGGCCCGTCGGCCGGCTTCACCAGCTCACGAGCAGCAGCCCGTAGCGCCTGACGCTGACGATTTGTCGGCCGCGGTACCAATGGCTATTCAGCTCCCGTCATTGGCCGCTCAGTTCATACGATGGTGACAAGGCAGCGTGATCACACAAGAAAAGAAAAGGTGTACACGGATGGCACCGTGCGATATGATCCTCGTCGTCGAGCATTCTTGCCGCTCCTGTGTCCCATCATGAAGCACTGCTTGAACCAGAGTGGCGTGCTGCCATGGCTGAGGAATTCGCTGCCCTTTCACAGACAAAAACTTGGACCTTGGTTCCTCGGCCTCCCGGCGTCAACATTGTTGGTAGCAAGTGGATTTTTAAAACCAAGCATCGTCCAGATGGTTCGATTGACAAACACAAAGCTCGTTTGGTGGCCCGAGGTTTTACTCAGCAGCACGGGATTGACTATGGAGACACGTTTAGTCCGGTTGTGAAGCCTGCAACGGTTCGTCTTGTGTTGTCCCTTGCAGTCTCTCGGGGATGGACTCTAAGACAGGTGGATGTCAGTAACGCCTTTCTTCACGGCTACTTGTCTGAGGATGTTTACATGCAGCAGCCGCCGGGTTTCGAGGATGATAGGTATCCCTCACATGTCTGTAAGCTTCACGGTCTCTTTACGGTCTGAAGCAATCGCCACATGCGTGGTATGCACGACTGAGTCAGCTCCTTATCAGCTTGGTTTCACATCCTCCAAGGCCGATACATCTTTGTTCATCTTTGCTCGGGATGGTGTTCAGATTTTTATGCTGGTATATGTTGAGACATTGTCATTGCCGGCTCTACTCAGGAGGTGGTTGATCGTTTGGTGCAGTCATTGTCCACTACTTTTCCTATTAAGGACATGGGTAAGTTGGATTATTTCTTGGATTGGAAGCATCTTACAATTCAGGGGGCATGACATTGACTCAACGGAAGTATGCACTTGATTTCTTCATCANCATGGTATCAGAGCCGAAGGTCTCGAGTTCGAGTCCTGGTTTGCGCAATTTATTAAAAAAATTGCTGGTAGCCCCCCTTGTGTCCAAGTATGAGCCTGTTGCGCCATACCTCTGAGACTTGCGCGCCGTCGCTTTCTTCCGTTGCACGTGTGGCCTCTTCCTACCCGAGTCACACGTGAGAGGGGGTTTTACAGTATATATGTATTGCACTAGTCTTTCCATCAGTTCGGACTTTTGGGATAGTTGGCTAGTGCAGGATACATGACAATTTCCACATCAATTTTCAGTTTTAACCGGATTTAATGTTTGTGTCTATTTTACATTACTCGATTGCTGAATTAGCATTATCCAGTACTTCAAGTTTGCATGAAAATTTATTTTGGAGCCTGTCCTGCATGGAACCTTTTTTTTACAATTTTTTTAAATCGATATTTTAAAGTTTCAAAAAATTCGAAAACAATCCTTAGATGTTGATGATGAAAAATTCTACAGTCCTGCAAAGTGTCAACCAAGAATAGTTTGTATTACGGCATACACAAAAATGACAAATCTGAAAATTTTCAAATCTGACGCAGTCCACCAGCTCAATCCAGAAATTGATCTTTCTACACAGCTTAAAATCTCGAATATTTCGCATTGTATTTTTGCACACCATTAAAAAATAATCATTATCTACATATAGGAGAGTTCTCTAAAACTTTAAATTTTCATCTTTAATTTTTTTTAAAAAAGGTTCCATGAAGGCCGTCCTCCAATTAGTTTGCGCACCCCTACTAGCGGGGTCCTCTGAAGTGTCACGAACGGGCTACGGGCCGGACCTGCTTTGGAGAGTTCGAGAGAGAGCCGCATGGCATGCGCGCAGACACGTCAAGGGGCGGCGTGTCCTCCTTGCGGGAAGCTTCACCGCCCAATATATATAGTGCAGTGCGCCGCAGAGTCGACTAGCAAGGCATACACGGATCGGGTACAAGTACAACAGCCCCCCACAAGGCATCAGTAAAACTCGGCTCATCGATTCATTGGCAGGCTAGCTTCAACCAAGCCATGGCGACGAGCAAGGAGGACATCAAGCACGGCACGGCCCAGGCGAGGCTGACCGAGGACGACATGACCAGGACCGGCTACTTCAACGGAACCCCGCTCGAGGGCGGCAAGATCGCCGACTCCGAACCCGTCGACCTCTTCGCCGGAGCACGTCAGGTCGCCGATGCCTCGTCGCAGCAGCAGGAGAAGCGTCTGCCGCTGGGTGACGAGGAGGAGGAGGAAGGGAAGAAGGGTGGATCCGAGGAGCCCCGGGTGCAGGCCCGGCAGGGGATGGGAGGCGGTGGACGTCAGCTGGGGCGCCAGTAGCTAGCTTGCTACGCCGTTGCCAGTACCAAATAGTACCATGTGGAACTACCTAGCCAGAAATAAGGACGCCGCCGGTCGGCCGGCCAGTGTTGTATGTACGTCAACCGTGTAAGAAGTGCTTTTGTCGTAAGTTTCACCTTGCGGCGAGAGGAGCACGACGCTGCAGAAAATAAATGAACAATGTTTTTTTTTTAAGAAAGAAGGTAGAGGTACCTCTATCTTATACTTGCATTTTCGGGGTTTTCCAATGTACAAATGTGATGCCACAAGTGTGCATTTTCTTGGTTTTCTAATGTACAAATGTGATGCCACAAGTGTGGCAAAATTGAGAGAAAGTGAAAACAGAGAAATTTACAAAAGCAGGTAGCCTGTCGTGCTTCACTGACTGAAGATGTATGTCCAGGTCTTGATTTCATCTTGTTCAGAGCATGCCCTGGTTGCCCATAGTTCCATGTCGTCTTTTATTTGATGGAATGGAGCCGTGGGTGTTGTTGTTCGCTGGTTGAATACCCTGTTGTTCCTTGCTTTCTATAGGTTCAGGAAACATGCAGCATATTGGCCATGTTTTGTTTCTTGATGGTGTTGTGGTTTGCATGAATTCTGTTATGGAGGTTGTCCTTGACGCCTGTTGCTGTAGTAGAAGCCTGCTCCAAACCCAATCTGCATTTTGACAGTGTAAGGCGATGTGATGCACAGTCTCCAGCGCTGGACACCTGTCGCAGTCCGCATTCTGCGTCCAGCATTTCTTGATCATATTATCTTTGATATTCAGCCTTCCCTTGTACGCTAGCTAGAGGAAAACCTTGTGTCTTTTGGGTATTGGTTGAATCCAGACCCATTTTGCCTGGTCCCATCTCTCGCCTCTATCAGAGATTATGCTGTAGAAGGCGGATGTAGATGGTGTCTTGTTGGTAGTTATAAGTTGTCTGGCATCCTTTCCATTGTGGACTGATGGTGCTGTCTGCGTGAGATATGTCATAAGGCTGTTGAGCTGGGCTTCTGCAGTGAAGGATAGCAGTCAGATCAGTTGCATGTTCCAGCTTCCGTTGGCGGCGGCGAGTTTCGTCTTCGGCTTGGGGGTGCGCGGCCCTGGGACCGGCGTGGATGTCGGAGCGGCGGCTCCGGGCTTCGCCTCCGCCGTGTTGCGTCGAGGTGATGGAGCGTCGACTTTGGTCGCTTGGGCGTCTTGGTCTTCGGCTCGCGTGGGACGCAGCCTTGGGGCTGGCGTGGATGTCGGAGCGGCGGCTCCAGATGCTTTGCCTCCGCTGTTTGCGTCGAGGTCTCCTCCGCCATGTTGCGTCGAGGATGGTTGGTGTCGGCTTTGGTCGCTAGGGCGTCTTGGTCGTCGACCCGTGTGGAGCGCGGCTTTGGGGCCGGCGTGGATGTCGGAGCAGCGGCTCTGGATTGTCACCTCCGCCGTGTTGTGTTGAGGGTTTCGGTGTCGGCCTTGGTTGCTTGGGTAACTTGGTCGTCGACCCGATGTGGGGCACGGCCTCGGGGCCGGCGTGGACCGTTTCAAGTTGTTTTTTCTTTTTAGGCCTTGTCCTTTCTGTTTGCTCCTACTTTATCAATATAAAAGGCAAAGCTTTTGCCTTGTTTCTAAAAAAAAAAGCTTCCGTTCACCACTTGTGATGCAACTGTACAGCAAGGGTCCGAGGCAAAGGTATAGAGGATTGGGTAGGCTAAGTGTAGGCGGCCAGTTTCTGTCCATAGATCATGCCAGAATGCGGTCGATCTCCCATTCCCTAGGTTGCAGCGAGTTGTTTGTTGCACTAGGGTGATCATCGGGAGTAGCGATCGCCAGAACGGTGTGTCGTTGCTTGCTGCTGTGTTTGGAATCTGCTGTGTTAGGTACCATTGGGACGGCAGGAGAAGCACGGACCTCCGCCACCAGAGAGTAGCTTTGTTTCCCACCGAGATATTTGTTATGATTGTAAGCTGCCGAACAATAGCTTCAGAACGTTTGTATGTGTTCAAGAATGGTGGAGATCATTTCATTCCTATATGTTCATAATTATTTTATTCAACACAAATAATCTTTTGATGAAGAAGCATGAATTGAAGTGTGTAACTGGTACATATAAAATTAATTTAGACGTTCATTCTTAATTTCTAGGATTTTTAAAATTTTCCTCACTTTCCTTTTTTTCTCTCTAGCTGAAGCTCGGAAATGACCAAACAGAAAGTTATCGTCGGTCGAAACTTCAACGACGGAACAAAGTGTTTTCTCCTTATTATCTGATGACTCTAGTGAGTGGGACCGCTTAAAATGTTAGATGTGGGACCGACGGCCTAAGACCGTGTCACCTATCTCGAATTTTGAGTTGTCCCGCTGTCCCAAGTGGTGCGTCCCCAGCGATGGTGAGGTTGACCTGATTGCGTTCCTAAATTTATGTTGGAGGTCCTTCCTGCAATTGCTTAAGGACCGGTTTGTAATTTTATTAATTTGGGTCCTGTTGTAAGCCGCTGTGTAACCTTTGCCAAATATTAATAGAGCGTCTGGGTCCTTCTGAGCCCTTTAATGTTAAAAAAAGACACTGATCCGACCCATTTTGAGTTGTTCCGATACTGCTCTGACCCGCTACACAGCCGCAACGATATCCTTTGTCCCTGACGCCGTCCTTGCCGCCCTAACTACGTCCGCGGCTACGACGAAAGGCGGTGTTGCACCTCCGCTAAATCTACGTCCCCTTATCCTGGTTCCAATCTACCGCGCGTCCATTCCACTGCTCCGCCACGGTACATTCCGTCCCCGCCCATTCTCTATGAACCAAGCGTCTCGAGTGGAGTTTAGGCGAGTTGCGACAATTTGACGGGAGATGCGACAACACATCTATGGCGGGCGACATCACCTTCTTCTCATTACCGCAGTGAGGATTGGTTGGGGATTAAGAAGATCCGAAGCATGTTAGAAAACCTAGCGAGTAACACAATAATGACAAAAGACTTGAACATTGAACTTCAGAATAATTAGAATTTAAATATGAATGTTGTAATGTTCTGAAGTTGAACATTGTAGTACTAATAATCCTGTTTAGCTAGTATTGCCAAAAAAAATGGAATTGTAAGTTTATGTTTTTACTCATATGGTATTACAAGTTTATCATTTTTTTATAGTTCCAAACTTGTGGTGATGTTAAAAAACATAAAAAAAATCCAAATTGTGGTATTTCAATTTTATCATTTTTTCTTCAAGCTCATGCAATAGAACTAAGCTTTGCGTTATTTTTTATTTTTTCAATTTATGCATTTTTCTTCAAGACATGCAAAAATTATCATCATGACCATTCATATCTAGGGTTGAATTTTTCAAGTTTTTTGGGGACTATTGAATAGAATCACGTTAGAATATATTTATATCATTTTTTAATTTTATAGCCAAGCGATAACACACTTATATTTAAATTTGAATTATGCTATTAGACTCATTTAATAAATAGAATATATCTAAAAACATAAAAATTAAAGATATTTCTGAACCGCGCCTCCAATATGATGTACTTTGTGTGAAAATAAAAAAAATCAAATTTCAATTTTTTGTGGTACATGCTTAACAAATAAATACTCCCTCTGTCCCAAAATATAAGGCGTCATTTAATTTCGCTGGTCAACGACTACAGCTTTGACCATGATTTGTAGTTATAATATATTCACAAAATTAGTATATAGATATATGAAAATGAAAGAATTTTTCAAGACGAATCCAACGGTGCCATTTACACATTTTCAATCCCTATAATTTATTATATATTTCTGGTCAAAGTTGAGCATCAATGACCAACATAAAAATAGCGCGTCTTATATTTTGGGACGGAGGGAGTACATTTTGGCACCAAAATTGAAAAACAAGATCTCAATTTTTATGTGAAATCTCACTTCTGGCAATCTTTGTTTAAAATTTTAAAACGCATGTTTGTACCAAATTTGGTCATGATATCATTAACTTAGACATGAATTCGGGCATGATAATGCTCCTTTGGCTTGAAATACATTAATCTTCATACATGATAGTCCATTTTATGAAGGTTGTTCAAAAGAAAACTATGGTATTACAAGTTTATGATTTTTTGTTGAAACTAGTACACTAAAACGAAAGCTTATCGCAAATTTCCATTTTTTGAAATTTTCTCAATTTATGTTTTTTTTAAATAGGGTCAAAATTGTTTGCGTGACCATTCATAACTAGGGATGATTTTCCAAACAATTTTTAGGCCCAAACTATATTACACGTGTAGTTCAAATTTGAATTACTTTCGATCAATTCCATTAAAATCATTTAATCAATATAATATAGCTAAAAGTTCAAAAAAATTAATATATTTTAAGATTGTGCCTACAATATATATAGTCAGTGTGAAGATTGCAAAAGCTCAATTATCACTTGTTTGCACTACAAAATTGAAAACAAATCCACAAAAAATCTTGAAATCTCACTTTTCTGGTCTTGTTGGCTATGTTAAAAATCTTGTTTTTGCCAACTTTGGTCATGATATCATTGACTTAGCCATGGATATGGCCATGACTATGGTCATTTGGCTTCGAAGTCATGAATGTTCATACATGATAGTGAAGACTTCAAAAAATTGTGATTACTGAAAGTTTATGATTTTTCTTTAAAACTAGTGCACTAAAAACGTAAGTTTTGCGAAAGTTTCTATTCTTCTACAATTTTCTCAATTTATGTAATTTAATTCAAAACAGTGCCAAGATTGTGCTCCCATTCATAGCTAGTGGGTGAATTTTCCAACTTTTTGTAGGGCTATTCCATGGAATAATGCTAGAATAACTTTATATAATCTCTTTTGTAATTTTAGGGTGAAACAATAACACACTTGAAGTTTAAATTTGCTTTATTTTCATGATTGTCATTAAAATAATTTAATCAATGGAATATAGCGAACAAGTTAAAATCCAAAATATTTAGAGATTGTGCCTCTCCAATATGATATACATCGTTTGAAAATTGCTAAAGTCAAAATTTCAAACTTATTTGTGATACGCGCCTCACAAAAAATCACATTTTTTGCCCGAAAATTTGAAAAAACAATTCTAAAAAAAATCTTGGGTGTCAGCCGAGTTAGGAAACACAAGACTACGATCTTAATTTGTTTCCTAAAAAATAAAAATGGTTTGGGGAACACCTGCCATTGGGCTTGGGACAAAGATCATGTGTATGCAAGTTTTTTTGCATGGTAGAGAGAGATTACGGTATGGCGGAGGCGCACACCTGAATGAAAGGGAGAAACTGTTGTGGGCAGTAACTGCCAGAAACTCCCTGCAAGTTTTTTTTGCATGCAAAAATAATAGAATCTGATAATTTTATCCTGCGAGGGTGTATTGCTAGAAAAGTATTACTAGTAGACTAGTGGATTTCTATACGGATGAACTATTTTTATTTGATATCAACAAAAACCTAGCATATGTTGCTACATATTTCTTTATTAAGTACAAAACCAAATGCAAGGGCATAACAGACATCTCACAACTCATCATATCAAATAAGCAAAACAGTAGAAGCTAAAAATAAGTCTCCCAAGGAGTTTCTGGTAGTTTCTGCTCACAACAGTTTCTCCCCACCGGAATCTATAAGCAGTCTTCTGCATAAGCAGAAACTTAAAAGAAGTCACCCTTGCTCGCATATGGTGAGAGAGATCAGACGAGAGCTTCACGGAAGATCCGGCAAGAGGCGGCGTCATCCGTAATGAAGGCCTTAATAGCGATGGTGGCGCATCCATCGAGTGAGGCGTGTCGACGTGATGTCGAGCGTGAGAAACCATCATGGTAGTGGTTTAAGGGTGAGTCATACACGAAGGAGGCTAAGAGCATCTCGAAGCTAGGGCCGTCTTCGACGCGTGCTACCGCAGCAGGGTCCACGGTGGTGATGATCCGGTGGGCATTGAAGTCAAAGTGCATGGCACCACCGGCCATGGTTAATGACTATTTCAAGAGTTGGGAGCACATGACGCGATGCCCGTTTTAGTCTAGGCCGACTATCTTGCAACCACCGTCCATGGTCAAGGACTCAATGTCGCTGTTGTACATGTGTTGCTGCAAAGAATATCGAATTTTCAGTTTGTGTTGTGCCCTAGCTGGAGCTTGATGATTTTCCACCGATTTCATCCATGAGGTTAACTGAAAAACTGAACGCGATAGGCTAATTCAACAGGTTCTCTCAATCTAGAGCATCAGACGTTGGCCTGGTTGAATCATTGCCAACTTTTAACAAGCCAATTACTTAATTGATTGGTGGTTTGGTGGCAAATTTTCATGTGACGAAATGTGGTGGTTCATATGTAGGTTGACCATCAACTCCCATTTAATAATACTAGCTTAATGCCCGTGCGTTGCTACGGGATAATAAATAAATTTTATATAAAAATATTACTTCCTCTGTCCCAAAAAGGATGTCACAGATTTGTCCAAATTTGAATGTATGTAGACACTATTTAGTATATAGATACATCCAAATTTTGACAAATTTGTGACATCCTTTTTGGGACGGAGGGAGTATTTAATTTAATTTGCAATTTAATAGGTACCCATGTTTTGTTATTCAAAACCTTAAAATTGATCATTTTGATAGAAGTGATAAACTCCAACCATTTCCTTCAACCCAAAATAATACTCTTTTCGTCCCAAAATATAAAGCACACTATTTTTTGTTGGTCTTGGATACATGAGTTTGACCACTATAATGTAAATAGCATTGTTGCATTCATCTTGCAATTTTTTTCATTTTCTTTATACTACTTTTGTATAAATAGTATAAATATAAAACATGGCGATGGAGGGAGTAATACCGGTGGTCAATTGACAAAAAACGATGATCTCTTCACCATTTATTCTTATCTCATCCATCGCATATCTCTCTCTATTTTTCTGTTTTCTTGTCTTACAAAATTGATAATTTATTTGCACTTAAAAACATGAAAAGGCTTTTTTTTCTAATTGTATGTTACATATATGTGATTTTTTTTTAGTTTTGCTGTTAGTGGTACCAAGTGTCTAGATTGTATTTTCTACGACAAGAATACACAACGAACACAAACATAGAAGATGCACGTAAGAAACATATGGGCTTTTTTTCGAGAAGGGTCAACATGACCTTGTGTCCGGAGATCTAAGATCGAGTGATAGTCTGATACCAATTACGAATAAAATTGCAAAATAAAATGATGGAATTAAGTCGCATGAGATGACCTCGGAATTTTACAATCATATAATAATACTACATAACAAGATCACAAATCTACAATTTTTTATCGAGCTAAATTTATTTGGGATTTTATTAATAGCCTAGTTATTATCTCATATGCACATATTCTTATTTATTGGTAATAGTAGTAAAAAATAGTTACATGTTTTTTTTGAAAAATGAAAAAATAGACACACATGTGCTACCTTAGAGATACCCATATATAGGCACACATAGCGCTCTGAACCGCAGACACAACAACCAACACAAATGCATGTGCCCAACTTAAAGTCCATGATAAAATTTACTTATCAAAGTTCTTAGAAATGCAGATGGAGCCGCTTTAGAATTTCCAGTCCCATGCAAAGAAGATTGTAAGGAAAATTAACTCATGATAAGAATCAGAAGTTCCTTATAGTTTACTGCAGTTTGATCAAGCACATGAATAAAAATATCCAATAGCATAAAACCACCAAATAATGCAACTGTGGCCCAATAAATAAAGGCATCTGATTGTTAATGTGTGAATATGGAGCACACGCATAGGTCAGTAGTTGACTAGCTTTATATCAACTAACTTTTAATAATAAACTTCGGAAGCACTTAAGTTGAGATTTGCTACTCACAACTTTTGAGCACCTCACTACCCTAAACTGGACTAATAAGGCCCTTTCTAAAGCAAAGTCAATTCTTATTTTAGTAATAATTATCGAAGCCTGAAGTACGCAATTAAAACTGATAAACGTGGGAGAAAGCATTTACAATTTGAGTTACAAGTTTGCATGGAGTTAGCATCCATTATTTCAAAAGCTTCTTTGTCAAATTTGCCTTTGAATTCTTTTCAATAAACCCTCTACCTAGAGAAAGCATTACTCCTTCACTGGACATCATGAGGTTCAAAGTTTACATGTCCGGCCGACCCGACACAGCGACCTGGCAGCGGCGCCTTGCCTGCGTCCTCAGCGCCGGAGAAATCCGGTCCACTATCTCCAGTGAACGGCCATCCTCCCACAGGTTCCTAGTCTCTGAAAGATATATTCAGCAGGTTAGAATGTTCCTCTTTACACATACAAAGGCAGGTTATGCATACATTTATGTGATCATTTTGAAACAAGAAATTCTCACCTGGTTCAACAGGTCGTTTTCTCGTTGACATGCCGATCAATGTTCTTCTTCCTGGCCAACATATCCAGCACGAGCATCCCGAAGCTGAAAACGTAGATCTTCATCGACTGGAACCCGTTCATTGTGAACTCTGAAGCCTTGTAACCACTGCTACACAGACACGAGGCCCCTTGGTAGTCCGAGCATTATCTGGTACCGTATTGGCCAGTCAAGCTGCGCCCTCTGATCCCTGTGTGAAAATATCCAATTCAGTTAAGTCCAGGTTTACATAACAAAGCTGTTTTTCTATGTTCCATATACTGATCACTTCGCAGGAATTGATTGTAATTTCTTGGCACATGCTGCTTATCTAAGAACCAAGAGTACTTGTGTTAGCGCTTAACAGTTACAAGTTAATTTTGACAGTTTGCGATTCTCTTTTTTTTTTTTTTGCGTAACATTGTCTTGCTTTTGTAAACTAAACTCATATAGCTTAGTGTTTGAGATATTTTCTTGCATAGCATTTTTTCATCAAAGTGAACCAAGGCTTGTCATGATTCCACTTGATCGTTCATAAGATAAGAAGAAATCCCAATCAAGATTTGATCTAGGGTGGATGTGATACCTTCAACCTTTGGGCTTAAAAAATCATAAAACTGCTAATAGTCAATAATAAGACTATTTTTACTGAACGAAGTATATGTAGTTTTCCATTAGAAAGAAAAAAAAACGGTAAAAAAAAACCCCTCTGAACCAGCTGTTACGTAGTAATGATGCCAAAATGCAATTTAATACTACCTGACATCAACCTAGGACTTGAAACATATTTGATGTTGTAACTGAACTGCTACACAAACACGACATTCAGAAAGATAAGTTGTTCTTTTGATTGTCTTGAACCTAACTTTGCTTTCCGTAGAACTAACAAGTTCTCCTAATCTGCAGAAGAACTCCACATTTTGTACCGCACAAAGTGGTTCAGGTTCAGGGTAATATAAACTCTAAACTTTAATCAAATTGGTGGTTTCGGTTTTCAAGCAAGTCTTGGATTAAGCTGAACTCGAAATTTAAATGGACTGTGTTTGAATCTGCCCGAGCTCAGGTGGCACCGAGTATTTTAGACTGAAAAAAATTGGAGTGGTGGCAAGAACTCACCGAAGAGGAACCGGTCGAGGATGCCATTAGGGAAGTACGGGAAGACGAGCATCTTGTGCCCGGCCTGGCGGCAGAGGCGCGACAGCCGATGGGAGAGACGAGGTTCTGTTATTACGCCTTGAGCAACAACACCTCGTTGAGGAACCCAGCGCCCCCTGCTACGAATCCAGCAACAGACTCTTCATCGCTCTGTAAATTAGAGGCTCAGAGCTGGGCACATGATAGGGAGAATCACGATGGCAAGCTCGCGATCTGATTGCCTTGTAGACGGGGCCGAAGCCGCGCCGCGGCCGAGCAGGTTGCGGTCGAAGAAGCTGGCGGTGGTGGCTTCCAGCACAGGTACGTCGATGAAGACCCGCCCCGACGCTCCGGCGCATCTCCCCGCCGCATGCGGTACGCGTCATGCCCATGGCAGTTTCCTTGAATCCTCGGGAACGTAGGAAGTGGAACCAACTACGATAGTCACGTTCTCCTTCACCTTAAAGTAAAGATTGGGTTAGTTGAGATAATCATGCTTGTTAGTTCCGTCCGGTTGTTTGAGATGGGGAGAGAAAGTAGGGAGATATGTTGCGGTGACATCTTACGTAATTATATGGAAGTGTGACACCAGACATTCATCACGGATCCATCCTTTATAGTAAAGAAATATATGACTTTAACACGAATGAGGGTTTAGGAAAAGAAGATTCAGTGCTAATTGAACCGTGGGTATGAAAAACTATTTCCAGCTCTGGACTTGCAAGTCAAACACTAACCAAGAAAAAAGAAAGACATCAATCAGACCGACGAGCGACCCGATAAACTTAAGCAAGGAGACTGGACAATCAAGTAGATCAATGAGTAAAAAATGTATCATCGATGCTAACGTGATCTCCATTGAAGTAAAATTGCACTATTGCTTACAAATGTTTCTCTATACAAGATTTGGAGACTTTGAAAATTACAGAGCCAATAGGGAGAGACATGGATCAGTGATCTACATGGAGAGGCCTGTGCATACATACAATATACTGGAGTACCATTAAGAGACTTCTATATCTCTACAAGACAGAATACGAAGCTGCCGTAGAGCCAATAGCGATCTACACGGAGAGGCTTGTTGCTGCATGAAGCGGCCGGTACCCATGTAGCTGCACGATCCGCCTGACGCCGCGGCACATCCTGCCCATCAAGAAGCCGCCGCCGAGCCGCTTGGCCTTCTTGGAGTCGTCGTGGTCGTGGCACGCTCCCACCTGGTAGTGCATCAGGTACTGCTTGCAGTCCACATCCATGGCGAAGTTGTCCAGATGGTGGTCGAGCACGTCGTCGTACGCGCGGTTCCGGTGCTGGAAGAGCAGCTCCACCTTGAGGTTCTTGGCGTAGACCGTGGGATCGCTGGGGCAGGCCTCGACGGCCGCCTTGGCGACGGCTCGCGCGCGATCGGCGCCCCCGTTCTTGACCTCGAAGTTGATGAACATGCACCAGAAGTCGACGCCGGTGCCCTCCTCGCCCGCGTATAGGCGGCGGCCCCACTCCAGGAAGAGGCTCCGGGCGGCGTCGACGTCGCCCTCGTGGAGTTCCATGGCGATCCACGCTCTGTAGACGGAGGCGTAGTCGGCGACACGATTGCATCTGAGGGCGCTGCGCAGGAGGAGGCGGGCCTCCTTCATGTCGCCGTCGGCCTTGTACATCTCCAGCGCCTGCTCGCACCACCGCACGGCATAGCCGCGGTCGGGGTTGGCGGAATCCAGCATGTCGTAGATGCGGCGCCGGCGATCGACGGCGGTGGCGCCTGCTCCGATCATCGACATGCCCCTACCGATGGACTCAAAGCACAGGAGAGATGGAGGAGCGGCTCCTGCTTGCTACCCTATTCGCCGTTTGCCAGTGTGTATTTATTTGTCGAGGATTCCCTGTCTCATGCAGCTCGAGTCGGACTCGATCGGACACCGACGTACATCACAAGCTGAATCCAAGACCGGAACAGAGTTCCGTTCCAGTACTACTCCAACGGAAGAGTATAGGAAAGTGCTTGTGTTGAGATTTGAGATTGAGCATCACGATAGATACACGCCTTTATCTGGACCGTTCGCGGCTTTTGTTGAGATCCGTGTATAAAGTTTCTCTTTTTTTTCTTCTCAGATGACATAACATAAAAACCTGAAACTTTACATGTCAATACAGTACATTGGAACTTCAGTGTTTAGAAAATTTCCAGAATTTTTTTTTCGATAAAGGAATCTTATTACTTAAAAGGTTTAAACATTACACCCGGCCTCTGCATAGCTAAGATGCACACAGCCCCAAAGTCACTCGGCACAAGTTCACAACATAAAAGAAAAAAACGAAATACATATCATGATGAGAAATTGTAAATCCGCCTATAGCATAGGAAAGTCAATCCGGAGTCTATGTTGCCACCCATGCCGGGATAGTAACTCCCTGGCCGCAACCTCCAGTCTCGACGCTACCTCCAAAAACAAGTCTCGGTGCTCCACCCGCTGCAGGGCCGACCATGACCGTAGCGTCGCCGTGCACCGGTAAATAACCTGCATAATAGAAGCAATTTTATCATAAAAAACCTTGTCATTTCTACATAGCCAGAGCGATCAAATAACGGCAATCGCACCCATCCTACAGAAGAGTTTAAACCTAGGATCGACACCATTCAACCAGTTGCCAAAAAGGTTTGCAACCGAGCGTGGTGGATGTAAGGTAGAACCTATCTGGACAGCTGACCATATAGACCTAGCGAATTCGCAATGGAAGAATAAATGTGCAATGGACTCGTCATTTTGACAGAACTCACATTTTTTGCTTCCTTGCCAATTACGCGTAGCAAGGTTATCCTTTGTAAAAATTACACCCCGACGAAGATACCACGCAAAAACTTTAGTTTTAAGCGGGATCTTCATCTTTCAAATTTTATTACTTTTTTTAGTATCGACTGGCACATCGGGAAGAATTAAAGCTCTATACATCGAATCCACTGAGAATTTACCATTCTTCGTAAGATTCCATCGAAATCTATCTGGACCTTCCGACAGTTGGACAGAGTCCAAACGGAGAAGCAAGGCATTCCAGGATGCCTGCCTTGTTCCAAGTAAACTTCTTCTGAACGACACATCTGGTGGGGAGGAACCCAGCACCTTCGCAAGCGTATCGCTTTTGTGACGAACAATCGAGTAAAGAGCCGGATATTATTCTTTGAGGGGTAGACGGGCCCAGCCATTTGTCCTCCCAGAAACGAATTTCCGAACCATCCCTAATTGAGAAAGATCCATATGGGAAAAAGTACTTCTTTGTAGCCATTAGGCCAGCCCAGAAGTGTGAATCACCAGGTTTCCAAATAACCTGAGAGACAACTTGATCCCCCACATATTTCCTCCTAAGGACGGTCTGCCAAACTCCATCCTCAGATAGAAGTTTGAAAAGCCATTTACCAAGTAAGGCTCTGTTCTTGACCTCAAGGTCATGAATACCGAGCCCTCCTTGGTCTTTAGGACTACAGACCACACTCTATTTAGCCAACCGATATTTCTTCTTCTCACAATCCCCTTTCCAAAAGAATCTAGACCGGAACTAATCCAGTCTTCTTAAAATTCCTTTGGGTAATTGGAAAAATGAAATCATGTACAGTACCATGTTGGTTAGTGAAAGGGCATGGTTCCCCCCATGTGTTGTTTTGGTAATTAATGACAATCTCTATGGACTAATGTGTGCTTTGAGTTATATGTGCAGTGTTGGTCCATAAGGAATGCTTGGACTCCATATGTTGGAGTCAAGGCTAAAAGAAGAAGATCATTTGTTGATCAAGGTCAAGGTGTTTCTCCATGAGCATGAATCAAGAGGAAGATCCTATGTTGCCCATGGAGGATGGCGTCACGTGGTGATCGTCATCAAGATAAAGGCCAAGTGAAGATATGTTGAAGAGTGTCTCCCCCATCTTAGTGTATGGGGGAGCAATATGCGAGTCTTCACCAAGCGGAGCAAAATCAAGAAAGGGGATCCACTTGAGAGTAGATCAAGATCGTCATCATCTAGCTCAAGTGGAATGCGCAAGGCAAAGGTATGATCTTGATAGGGTTTCTATTTTACCGGTCTCGTGGTGTAGTTGGGAGACCGGGTTTTAGGATAGGTAACCGTACTATCAAGAGGGGCTCTCAAGTGAGCTTTAGCGTATCGGTCGTAGAGAGCTCAAACCTTTGCATCCTTGGCATCATCTTTATTGGTTTCTATTTGGCTCTTATCGTGGTGTGGTATTGATGCTTGTCGTGCTTGTCATGACAAGGCCAAGGTCACCGAAAACGGTTCTCATATGTGTTCCCTATTGAGTTTTCGGTGTTGGAGATTTTGCCGGTCCATCTATGCGGAAGGTTTCACTCTTCCATTTATTATCAAAATCTCCCTTGCTCGGTTTCAATATCCTCACTTGTTATTGGGTAGCATTTGTCGTCCTCTTTCCAACAAAAGTGGTTTCGTGTCATTCGGACTTCATTTGCAAAAGATATGGTTTTCCGGTTTTCAATAGAAAGGTTTTACTTATCATCATTTGGTTTTACCATATCTTGTTGAACAATGATGTTTCTATGTATATTCTTGTTGTGCTCGTTGTGACGATTCCAACGAGTCCAAGATTACCGAAAACGGAGTTCGTATGTGGAAGATATTGCGTTTTCGGTATCGGTTGTTTTAAAAACAGAATATTAGAAAAAAAAGGGAAAAAGAAAAATGGGCGCCGGCCTCACTACCGGCCTGGGCCGGCTCCCAGGCCGGCCTATTCGGCCAGTGCCCTGGCCACAACGCCGGACTGGGCCGGTTCCACGGCCGGTTGGCTCGGGAGGGTCCCCAGCCTGCCCGCCGGCCTGGGCCGGTTGCTGGGCCGGCCCAGCTGGGTGCTCGCCCGGCCTGCCGAGCGGCTCCTGTGCCCGCCGGCCTGCCTGCCGGCCTGGGCCGGCTCCCAGGCCGGTCCGTGCGGGTGATGCACCGGCCTGCCTGCCGGCCTGGGCCGGCTCCCAGGCCGGCCTGCTTTCCCTTTTAGCTGGTTTCCTTTTTTCCTGCACATGAAATATTACAACGGTCGTATTTCCGGAGCCCATATTTAAAGGGCTTCTTCCCCAAATAAACTTTAACCTTTTTGCCAACTCTTGAGCTATTCTCCCTCCTCCATTGTTGACCTCTTGAGCTTGGCTTTCTCTCATTCTCTCCACTAGTTCGTGCTACTTCTTTGAGAGAAAAGAGAGAGGAGATTTAGATCCGTGTTTCCACCAATTGATTTCTCCTCTAAGTGAGGAGAACACTTTGGATCTAAATCTTTGGAGTTTCTTTGTGTTCCTCCTTTGTTCTTCCTCCCTAATGCCTCCCAAGCATTAGTTGCTTTGGTTGGATTCGGGTTGGAAGAACTTGACCACTTAGTGTGTTCTTGCCATTGCATTAGTTGCATCGGTTTGAGTTCTCCACGGTGATTCGTGGAAAGTGAAGTTGAGAAGCTTGTTACTCTTGGGTACTTTGGTTCCCTAGGGCTTGTTCCTCTAGGGCACTGTAACAGCCCAAATTTGGTACCCTAAAATATGGGCCAAATTTTCACTTTTTGCTTTGCATTGCATCATGGC
Source organism: Puccinellia tenuiflora (assembly GCA_012064385.1). Classification (NCBI taxonomy): domain Eukaryota; kingdom Viridiplantae; phylum Streptophyta; class Magnoliopsida; order Poales; family Poaceae; genus Puccinellia; species Puccinellia tenuiflora. The sequence goes on from QRDG01000115.1 coordinate 1,232,861, forward strand.
ATACATATTTAAATTGCTAAGTTAAATACTGCAAACAATGGAAATAATTAAAAGGAATCAAACCCTTCCCAATTTTCCCAAACCAAATGCATTTGCTCAACTTGTCAAAACAAAATATTCTTTAACTTACATATTTGTCCAGGAAGTTCCAAGAATGCATTTCATAATGATTTGGGCAAAGTCAAAATTCACCAAACAATTAAATAAATTGGGACTTCAAAATTGAGTTAAACCAATTCCTATTTTTGAACCCAAGTCAAACCTTTCCAAAAATTCAAACTAAAATCATGGGGAGCTTCATAACTATATTGAGTGCCTCCATGAATAATTTCATTATTTTTGGAAATGCTTAAATGCTCCAAATAAATACCATTTGGAAATTGCCATAAATGTTTATAACTAAAACCTATGAATAAATGTGGTGCCAAACTTTTTAGTTTGCAACCCCAATTTTTTTGAAGCTTCTATATGGTAAGGGGAGCCTACATGAATTTTGGTGGAATTTTAGAAAATGTTTAAGTGGCTCTATAAAATACCTAAGACCCTACTGGTTTTAAAGAAGCAGAAAAAGAAAAAGAAAAGTTTAAAACACTGACAGGGGGCCCTCCCTGTCAGCTCCCTCCTTTTCCCTGTGGGCGACAGTGGCGCCCCTGCCGCTGCCATCGCCGTGTCCTCCTCCCCTGCTCCCTCACTGCGCCCCCCCTGCGTCGACAAGGAGGACCCCCACGACGCCTTGGACGCTCACCTTCCCCCTGCTCTCTCTATTCTTCCCCTGGAAAAAACCCTAACCCTAATGCCGCCGAGCTCCTGCCGCTGCCGCTGTGCCGCTCCAATCGCCGACGACTCCGGCTGCCCGGAGCCAAGCCGACGCCTCCATGAGCTCCGCCTCGAGCTCCTCTCCCTCCCCACGCAAGGAATCGGGCCGGGGAGGCCCGTAGCCGACGCGTGCGTCCTCGCCGTCTTCAACCGCCGCCGCCGCCCGGGACGATTCCGGCGTCCCCGTCGCTCCCCGTGTGTCACCGGCCACGGCAACCGCTCCAGGGTGAGCTTGCGCACCTTCCCGTGCCCTCCTCCCTCTTCCTCCCCTTCTAGACCACGCCCCCCACCGTGCGCCACCGTTTGCTGCCGCGGCCGTGGACGCCAGCGAGCCTCCGTTGACCATTTGGTCATTCCCTCCGCTCCCCCCGACTCGCCTCCGTCCCCTCTAGCTCGTAGTGCTAACGCCCGCGTCCAATTTCACACGGAATCGTCGAATTTGTGATCGACACGGCCGCTGCCCTCTGATGACATCATCGTGACATCAGCAGTTCTTCAGTTTTGGAATTTCAGAAAATTAACAGAAATTCATAATTGCATATCTTTTAATTGGTAACTCAGAAAAATTCAAATAAAGTATCAGAAAGTTTATAAATTCATAACCTGTTCAAATATGCAACTCCCAAATGCAATTGAATTTTTGAAATTGAAATTTAAATGTGAAATGCAAAGCATCTGTTAGTTATTCAAATTTGTGGAAATTAATATCTAGAGCTTTACCTTTTAGAAAAATGCATTTAATATGTCAAACTGCCCAGCTAAATAAAATGCCTATCTGTTAGTACCTTTGGATAAATTAATTGGTCAAAATAAATTGCCTTTATTTGCTGAATACTAAAATGGCAGAAATAATGTTGATTTTGGAAATTCCATAACTTTATGAATATTTGATCCAAAAATTATAAACAAGATCTCAAAATGTTCAGGAAAACAACATCTAAATGTTAGTTCCATTTTCCATGCAATAATGAATATTTAAATTGCTGTTTAACTAAAATTATTAAAATGGCAGATTTAAATTCCAATTTTAGATAATTCATAACTTGAGTTTTGTTTACTCAAAAATTATGTTTAATAGCTCGAAATGTTCAGCAAGTGATGAACTACAAGTTTATATCATTTTAGAGACTTGTAGATTTAATTTTGGTGCTGTTTATTAAAAATAAATAAAATGGCAGAATTAAATCAATTTTTGAATAAATCATAACTTGGTGGATATTACTTCAAAAATTGCAAATGATATACCAAAATGACCAGCAAAGAAAATGCTATCTACCTATGTTAATATCACAGCATGCAAACAAATTTTCCTTTGATGTTAATTTCGAAATGGTTAAAATGATTTAAATTGCTTAACCATTTAAATCGCCATTTATTCGTCGTTGATCGGAAAATTGCAAACGAAGTACCAAAATGATCAGTGGGACAATATCTATCTAATAATGTCATTTTCATGCATTTAGGACCCATATTTCAGTACTGGACGTTTTGATAAATAACGCAAATTACTAAGTTAAAGATGGAGTTTCGACCCGTTAATTGCAATATTTATTTTAGGGGTTCCATTTAACTTGTGGGAGATGCCCAATATGATTTCAATGCATAATATGACCATATTATCATGATTGTGCATTGCACCTTGTATTCTTGTTATTTATTCCTTTCTTGTATTGTTTGTGTTTCGGTAGATTCTGGAGTCGAGGTTCCACCACAATACCTTGACAACCAGCGCGACCAGTACTACCAGCAAGGCAAGAGCTAACCTAACCTTCTTGGCATATCTCATATTACCCAAGTATTTTTATCCACCATACTATTATTGCATTCGATTCTGGTGACAAGTTTTGGTCAGTGTATAGAATATCCTATCGCTTGCATGCTCCCTGAACCATTATCTGTTTCCCCTCCTATGAACCATAGGTTGAAGTGTTGGCCTGAGATAATTCATATCTGTTGTATGTCATGCTTAGATATGCTTAGCCATGCTTAGTCGAATGCTTAAGTTGTCCGTTGATTATTTCCATAATTGTGAAGTGAATGGAATGCTCGGACAGTGGTGGAAACTTGTGTTGATATTTAATTGCTAAGAAGGCTGGGATGAGTTGCCATCGGGGATGGTGTTTTGTCTCGTTCTGGCCCCTAGGTGCGAGTTCTTTACCTCTTGAACCAAGACTAGCGTGCTTCCAACGGTGGGGACATATGGAATCCCCTTTAACTGAATAATTAGTGCGGGCGTATCCAAGGGTCCTCTAGTTTGCGCTTTCCATTTGCGAGTGTGTGGCCGAAGATGATGATGGTGATGATGATGATGATGGAGGTGATAGGAGTGGCGATGGGGCAGGGTGTTGAAATAGGCGCTGAACTTGTCCTGTCGTCACGATGACCCTTGGATAGTCTCATGCTTTGTAAAGGTTTAACCGCGCCCGCCCTGCCGGCTTTCCCCGGAAGAGAGCTAATTGTACATGCAAGGGGTCGGACGGTACCGGTGGGTAAATTAGTACACCCCTGCAGGGTTTAAATCTTTTCGAAAAGCCGTGTCCGCGGTTATGGACAACTTGGGAATAGACGATAAGATCATAGAGAACCTGAACCTTTAATCAAATGGCAGCTAGAGGTTGCATAATCAACGTGTGATAAAGGTTCATTTCCTCGAGGGTGATTCGAGGGAGTGCCTTGGTGGAGATAAGTGGAGTTGCTGAATACAGTAGGTTCCCCGTGAACCGAAGAGAAAAGTGTTACCCTCTTATCCCCTTATGAAAACCTTCTGATTAGACGATGCCATGAGTCCTAGTCTTCGGAAGGAAACAAAACCAGCTTTATGCAAAACAACCACTTATATAACTTTGAAGCCTCCGTCAGCATCGGGCCTATATCGCCCTACTAATTCTTGCGAGTACGTCGTACTCAGCCTTGCTTTGTTGATTATTATTTGTTTCAGAGGAGGACGCCACCGAACTGGAAGGTGGGTTGTACGTTGACTTCGACGAGTAGTCTGGGGTTCCCAGGTGGCAGCTTGGGACGTCAGGGAACAGGCTGGCACAGGATGTTTATTTGTAGGCCTCTTAGGCCATAATTTGGATCTTGTTGTTTAGACAACTTTAATTTGCTTCCGCTTGTTGTAATGATGGGTCAGTTACCTCTGATGTGTCATTTGCTATCTTTCTCAATTATATGAGTTGAACTATGAGATCTTTGTGTCGTAGAGTCTGTGATGTGCCAGTTGTTCCGCAGTCTTGGTCTCTTTGTTATACGTGAAAGCGATGTCCGAGCTTATGGCATGATTGAGGTGTTGTGTGCCGATGATGTATTCCGAGCACGCCTGCCAATGTGTTTTGGCCTGGGATTGGTAACCCCAGTAACCCTTGATTGTGTAGCATGACCGGTTGCACAACGTTTCACTGTATAGCTCTGGGGTCAGGGCGCTACAGGCACGTTGGTACCCTAGACGGTTTGATTTCTCGGAGTCTTGGTGGCTTACGGGATTTGTTGGGAGCCTCCAATTGTGGAGTGTGGCTCAACCTTGTTAGCTTCGGAGCTTTGGTAGCTACGAAGACATTGCCGGGATCCCTCGGCCTGGGGCATCAAGTCTTGGTGACTCGGTGCATTTGGTGAAGACCCTCCAACTTGTGAAGTGAGCTTCACCCTTGTAAAGGTTCTAGTTGTCAACCTCAACGGCAACATAGTGACAAGTGACTCGCCACATTGGTGGTAAGACACAGCGGAGATACGGTGTGCCATATCAAGGCTACTCGGTGTTTCACATTGGTGAACACCGCGCCGCTCCAACGGAGACTAGCTTCCATTGGGAAGTGAACTTCGGGATAAATCATCGTCTCCAAGTGCCTCGGTATTTCTATCCCGAGCTTCTTACTTATGCTATTTACTTTGTGATATACATCGAGCTTAGAGTCATATATCTTGCTATCACCTAGTTGATCATATTGCTTAGCATAAGTTGTTGGTGCACATAGGTGAACCTAGCTAGTTTAGGTTTTGGCTTGATAAATTAAACGTTAGTTTTATTCCGCATTTATTCAAGCCTTAACCGTAATAATTTTAAATCGCCTATTCACCCCCCCCCCCTCTAGGCGACATCCGTGTCCTTTCAGTTAGTACCGAATTTATGAGAATCAATCTTCCTCCTAGAGATAGGAGTTTGCCTTTCCAACTATTTAAACGTATTTGCAGTCTTTCCTCCACCTTTTTCCATTCAGCATTTGTAAGTTTCCGAAAATGAATCAGAATACCCAAATAGTTGATAGGAAATTGACCTTGCACACAGCCAAAAAGTTCAGCATACAAGGCAGCGTCATCACGAGCATCACCAAAACAAAACAATTCACTTTTATGGAAATTTATCTTAAGACCCAAAAGTTGCTCAAAAGCAGGCAAAATTAACTTTAGGTTTCAAGCTTTTTTAAAGTCATGTTCCATAAAAAGAATCGTATTGTCAGCATATTGAAGAATTGAAAGACCACCATCAACAAGATGCGGAATCACTCCTTCAATTTGACCCTCGGATTTAGCGCGTTCGATCAAGATAGCCAACATATCAGCCACTATATTAAATAGTATTGGCGATAATGGGTCACCCTGCCTTAGACCTTTTTTCGTTTGAAAGTATTTGCCAGTGTCATCATTGACTTTGATGGCAACACTCCCTCCCAAAACAAAGCTATCAATTAACGCGCACCACTCCGGAGAGAAGCCTTTCATCCGGAGTGTTTGCTGAATGAAAGACCATTTGACTTTATCGTAAGCTTTCTCGAAATCGATTTTGAGAATTACCCCCATTCAATCTTTTCCTATGTAGCCCATGAACCGTCTCGTGTAGGATGGCAATACCGTCAAGGATGTTGCGTCCTTGCATGAAAGCTGTCTGAGATGGTCGCACTACAAGATCAGCCACACTGTTAAGTCGAATCGTAGCCACTTTGGTGAAAATTTTAAAACTAACGTTAAGGAGGCATATGGGTCTACCTCGTTAACCTTAGGTAATAAAATAATCTCCCCAAAATTGAGACGAAACAACTCTAGCTGCCCACAGTGCAGACAGGCAAACAGTTGAAGTAGATCAGACTTGATAACATCTGATAAAACTCAGCCGGGAAACCATCAGGTCCAGGGGCAGAATTATGTTTCATTTGAAAAACCGCCAACCTCACTTCCTCCTCAGAGTAGGGTTTAGTGAGTAGGTTGTTCTCCACATCTGAAACCTGGGGAATATCCTCTGTTCGGTCCTCGTCCAGAGTGAAGTTCCCTTCATCCGAAGCACCGAACAGACCCTTATAGTAATTTGTAATGCACGACTTGAGTTGTTCTTGGCCCTCAATCGTTCCCTCATCCTGGATAAGGGAGTGAATCCGTTTTTTCCTGTGTCTGCCGTTGGTAATACTATGAAAATAACGAGTATTCGAGTCCCCTTCCAGTATGAATTGTGCTTTGGAATGTTGGTACCATTTTAACTCTTCCTCACGCAGTAGTTTCGCCACCTGAGCATTAGATTGGCTTTTGAGCTCAATCTCATGCTCAGATAGCAACCGAACTTCTGCTAATGCTTCTAGAGCATCAATGATCGAGGTAAGTCGTTCCTTCTCCTTTTTAAGTAAACCAGCAGTATGACGCGCCCAGCCAGCGAGGTGTGTACGTAGTGCACGTATCTTATTATTCCATCGCTGGATAGGCGACTCACCCATAACCGGTCTTTCCCAAATTCTTTTAACCATATCGTGAAATCCCTCCCGATGCAGCCAACCAAGCTCAGAATTTATTTTTAGACCATAAAATTTAAAATTTGGATAAATTTTATGGTCTGAAATCAAAAGTTTTTTTTAAATTGCAGTTTCGATATAGTTGGTGCGAGCTTGTATTGTCGGAAGCGTATGCTTGATATGGCAATCCACCCGGTGCCAGCTTGGACGAAGGGACTTATCGGTAGAGATGGGCGCCTAATCTTGATCAAAGCCATTCTATCTGCCAGGCCAATCCACCACCTGTTGCTGGAGATTATCCATGATGTCTACTTCAGGGGATTGAGAAGAACATGGGAGCGTACTTTAGGGCAGGAAAAGAGGAGGTCAATGGTGGTCAGTGTATGGTGGCGTGGAAAAACATCTTCAACCCCAAAAGCTTTGGAGGTCTTGCTGTGAAGGACCTCAAGCTTCAGGGCATACTCCCTCCGTCCGCCAATAAGTGTACGTTTCCTTTTTTTTGAAAGTCAAACATTTTCAAATTTAATCAAAATTTTACACAAAAATAGCAACATATGTGACATCAAATTACTATATTATCAAGCTACATGTCAAGATGTATCTAGCGATATTAATTTAGTATCATAAATGTTGTTACATTTTTTCTAAAAAGTTGATCAAAATTAATAAAGTTTGACCTAAGACATGTCTAACCGTACACTTATTTGAGGACGGAGAGTAGGCCATTGTAGGGGCTTCCCATGTTGAAAGAGATGCACTTTTTTAGCGTGACCGATGGCTTAATGGACGATCAGTGGAGTACATTGCCCCCTTGGTCTGCCAACAAGTGAACAACAGATGCAGGAACAGTAGGTATATGGTAGTAGGGGTTTTGGAGAATAAATTGTTGCATGATATATTGGCGGTCCTTTATGTCTCCTTGGAGCTTCTCAATGCATCAAATTATGGATTGCTATGTCTGAAGTGGACATGGATGCAGGGATGCAAAAGTTGTTTTTGACTGGCCGTGGACCACTTCTGGTGAATACAGCGCCCAGTCCACCACTGTCCACATACAGCATGCTGAACCAAGGTCTGGTCAGGTTCAGACTGGTCCTGGCGGATGGCAAACTTTGGCTCCACCCAAGTGAAGATTGTTCTGTGGCTTGCAGTTCTCCATCGTCTAGGAACGTCTGACCATCGGGCTAGGAATGGCCTACAATAGCATACCTCCCCCTACATCGTATGTCTCGACAATACAGTCAGGCAATGCCCTTATATGCCATACATGTGTGATTCTCATGCCTTAATACTCTTCAGGTGCAGGTGGCAGTACCGGAGGTGGACAACAGTCTTCAGTTCACGTGGAGTAACGACCATGATCATTTCAGACTGGTAGGGAGTAAGTTACACTAGTAACATACATATGTTACTAGTCCCGAAACACTATATTTATTAGAGTGGTATGTGCGATGTTATGATAACATATTATGTTAGAGTAGAGATTTGGTGCTCCTGCTCGTTCGAAAAAAATAAAATAAATACTTACAAGTTTCAAAAAATATTGAAAATAATCATGGATGTATACAATAGTGTATCCCATAACCATGCAAAAAATCTGGTCCAAATACTTTGTATTTCGAGCTACACAAAAAAGACAAAGTGTGGATCTGAGTAAGCACATTTTCATATCTTCAAAATTTATCAGATTTGTCATTTTTGTGTAGCTCACAATACAAAGTATTTGGAGTTGATTTTTTACACGGTTGAGGGATACACTATATTCTACATCTGGAAAAAAATTCAATATTTTTTGAAACTTGTAAGTTTTTTTTTTTTGAATGGGCAGGAGCACTGGTGCTCGGGAGCCAAAGAAACTTTTCGATTATGTTATCACAAACTTCTTTTTCCTCATTAACTGATTGTCACATCATTTATTTCGCCTAAATGACATGCATGTTACTCCCACTATGGTCAGCCTCAGAGCCAAAGACAGAAAAGTCTTGACTTGCTGGTCCTTGTGGAAACATCGTGATACATGGGTTTTTAGCAACACTCGAGCGCAATTTACTGCCGATCATATGGTGGAAAATATTATTGATGAATTACAGCTTTGGTCAATGGCTAGAAGAGGGGGTGTGGGTGTAGGTGTGGTGTATCATCCTCTAAGGAGATTGTAAGCTCGATGGTGTGTTCTTGCCCTATCTGTGCACAGCTAAATATAATCTGCCTTCTATAAAGTTATCGTACGGGTTCACATACTCTCAAAAAATAAAATTTGCTACCTTCTAGTAAGCAGGAGTTTTTAGCGTTTCACATGGAAGTATATGCAATTGCCACAGTATATGCAATTGCCACATCTAGTCACGTTGTCATTGCCCACAAGATTTGTACTAGTATTGTTCATCTAGCTCAAAATTGACCAGAGATAGACACAGATCGTTACAAGCCGAGTATGAACCAACTTTATCACACGAACTTTAGCCTGAATCCAAATGAGCGAGTAATACAGAGTTGAGTCCAGCTTTTACTCTCGATCACCCAAATTCAAACCGCTTGCACCCTAATTGGGTCATATCTTACATTTTCATTGTGTCTGATAAGAGTATACTATAATGGCAATATTTTCGTACCACTTAGCAAAACAACAGGGGGGATCCAAAATGAAAAAACACTAACGAAAAACAGACCCAGAACTAATAAACAAAAACCATACACTAATAAACAAAAATCGTACAAGTAGTATAAACATGACTACAGGTCCGAGTAACACCGATATATCCTTGAAAACAAAATAAGGACAAACAAGAATAATATTTCTCTGAAGTATATTCATGATCAGAATATATGCCATCTTGCTAGCTCAAGGCGTTTCTGACTACAACTAATTGATCCCTATTAAGCTGTAGTACTATAAACTCATGTCATAAACAGTGGCTGAAAATGGCACATGCCTCAAACCCTATGCATGTCAAGACAATCCTTGCACACTCAAATATAGTCAGCAGAGTTATTTTCATCTTAAAGATTCCCAGCAAGTAAGTTGGTCAGAGTAAAGGTCACTGATTCTCCCTTCTTCCAGGCAAGCACAGCTTTGCTCAATCAACCTGCTGGCCAGCACTGAATAGTTCCATGGATAAGCTTCTATTAAACTGTATTTTCTGCGTGAAACAGGTCTAACTAGATTACAATGGTAAGTATTGCAAGCGCTATCAGCACCCTGGTAGTGACTGAGCCGATAAGCTTCTATCGGAATCAGGGCAATGCTGCAGGTAGGCCTGATGCATAGACTGAGTCGATGCTGAACCTGATAAACTTGTCCCTGAGTCACCACCATGCTGCAGCTGGGTGTGTTGTGGTGACTGGGGCACCATGGTAAATAGGCTCAGCCCTGACTCTGTGCGTTGCCTCAGGTAAGGGTTCTGCTGCCCTGAAGAGCCAGGATAATAGCTTGGAGACCCATAGGTGGAACGAGGGATGTGGGGTGAACCTAAGTACTGTCCGGAAAATCCATAGCTGGAACGGGAGACATGTTGTGATGTATATCTGATGCTGATCGGCGGAGACAAATGCCCTCCACCCAGAGAGTGTGCAGATGTAAGGTGCGAAGTGTGAGACCATGGGGATGACATGTTTGCAAGGTCTACAGTGCTCCTACTTGTACTGATGGCAGGTGAGTTGGAATAAGATCTGCATGGATTAAGAGTGCGGTGCATACTGGCATTGGAGTGTGTGCGGGGTATGGACTGTGATGAAGGATGCCGACTTATCGACCTGGCAGGAGATGCTGCCACCATTGACCGGAAAGAAGACAGAGCCGTCGATTCAGCAGGCAAGTGAATGGCAGAAGAAAGCAAAGGGGTAGACTCTGTTGCAGGGAGATTTAACGCTCCAGCATTTGCATCCCTCTTGCATACAGGGCAGAATGTTCTCCATGAGGTGAGCCACAGGTCCACACAAGCAGCATGAAACTCTGTAAGATGACACAGTCAAGTATCAATGCACTGGTTGAAAAAAAAAAACTTCAGATAACATAGGGATCAATACCACTGTAACACTCTAAGTTTCGGATCTCATAGCTTAGATTTATATCTACACCAAGAGACTGTGAATAAAACGAAGTCTAGCAAGACCATATTTCATTGAGTTTATATGTCAAACCGACAAACGGGATATGTGTAAGTTATGGCCATTATGATGGATGTTTTTATCAGTGACACCATACCCTTGCTACTTTCTAGTTGTAATATAAATGTTTTTCTATCTCCTAACCTTAAATCATTAATGGCTAGTAGAGACAGATTACTCTGGCCATACATAAAATGCACAGGCATTGAGATCCCGAACCATCAATCCTACTATGCTACATTATGCTAACTAGAAAATAGTCGTGATCTTTAAATGTGAGAAGAACATACTGTGACGACAAGGAAGCACCCTGATCTTCTCACCAACACTGTAATCTTCTAAGCAAATAGCACATGTTGACGATGTACAGTTGTCTTCTTCGACTTTTGTAAAAATAAGACTTGGCATTGCCTTCACCAATTGACTGCTCATTCCATAAAATTCTCGTGCTGCAGGGATTTGAGCTCTGTCCCTTCTTATCTGGTGTCTTCTCACAAAGAAACAAGTGGCTAGGACAGCAGACATAGCAAGCAGTGCTGTGAAAGAAATTGCCATGATTGACAAAGCTGAGTTCACATGGGTTGATATTATCCACAACTGAGCATCACTTTGACCTGAATATTTTTTTAACACCTCTCCTGAGGCCTTAGAGATGAAGACAGCATATATGTCGATTCCAGATGAGCTTCCAGCCACTGTTAACACTTCTTAGTCAAAAACTGTTGCAAAATATGTGTACTGAATAGATAATATTGGAGTAAACAGTCAGCTACTAGAAGATCACATGTTCCACCACATCACGGTTTACCATTGATTTCTCCTCTGTATCTTACTGAGGCATAATCAGCACGAGGTTGCTAATACTTCTAAGCATTTAAATTTTATGACAGAGGAAATATTGCACATCTCCTTTTTATTCCTCACCTCGCTACTGTTTAAATATCAAAGCATCATGAAGTATAAATATTTAAATCAATGCACCGTGCACCTTATATGGAATGATCTGAGCAATACGTTATTATAGATATATACACCATAAAAGAAAAAATGATGTCAAGACTAAAAGGAAGAGTCAAGGAACATTACTTGAAACAAGGACACCGTGGTCTTTATTATCATATACTATCACAGCCTTAAATCCGGCATTCTGAGCATTTCTAACTTTATCATCAAATTGGCAGCCGCCTCTTAAAATCAATGCAAATGGTGACATAGGACCTTCAACTGCTCTCTTTCTTAGAGGACTGCATGCATCCAGAGGCTCCACGGTGTAAATTACACCGTTTACACCTGAACCTTTCACTGCTGGAGCTGCAAAAGATTGAAATGTCAATAGATTCTTTATAATTCAGATAGATTGAATCAAGAAACAGTAGTTATTGAACATGTGCAAATTACCACATAAGCTAACAAAAGCAGCGCTACAGTACACTCATCTAACAACCAGCGCACAGGACAAGCAATTCGTCCATTCATCGGCAATGAATCAAAACTATCTACTAAGCATAAAAAACCAATATGCTGCAATAACAAGTACAGAAAGTAGTCGCACAGTGATAATTGATTGACAAGGATACTGGGTAATGTATAGCACTTACTAAATGTTGCCTCGACATCATTGAATGACAAGGTTGTGTTATTCGATATCAGCACAACATTGCAAGCTCCATGCTGAGACATGAGGCAAACTACTGCACATAACCAGAGGGGAAATAATCTCCCTCCCCTTGAACAGTTCATCTTGTCAGAGCTCCCTTGCTTTGGTACAACTAACAGAAGAGCAAACACTGATGCGCCAATTGAGAACTTGAAACCAGCAAGACACACACGCCCTCTTGCTCCAAAGCACCAATATGCAACAAGCTCTGCAAATTGCATTCATAAATTAAGCGACCAAACAAAATCAACAGCAACAGTGTAAATCGTGCAGTCGTGCGACAAAATATTTGCAGTTGTAGCACTCAAATGTAAGCACACAAAGGAGAAACCTGTAAAACTTGGACAAAAGTATATGGTTTTTTCATGGAACGAAACGACCTAGCTCCAAAGCCTCGGTATACTCCAAGATTATCCGGAAAACAAAGGGAATCCTACTAGGCTACTATTACCTATCCCTAGCTGTGGAAATCATCACCTAATAGTAACAGAGAACAGCAGTCGGGCTAAAAGATGGAACTTTTAGCTCAAATTCACCCAGCAGAACAACTAACAGTGGCGGCATCTCGCAGAACGGCTACCAAACATTCGTCAAAATTGCCCCAATTCCGCCGGGAATCTATCTTCGCACACCAAAAAGTATCAAATAAAGGCGAAAAGGTTGACGGATTTTTCACCTGGAAACTGAGAAGACGAAGGAGGGTTGAGAATCAGCAGGGTTACTGGGTGCGTGGTTGGGGGGAGACCTGAAGACAGAAGGGCGGCGCGGGGATGGAGACGTCGGCTGCCATGGGAGGGGTCGGGACGGGAAGGGGATAATCGGCCGTGGGATTACGCATAGGTGGCGAGATTGACGGCGAATTCAAGGGAGAGGGGACAGGTAGCGAGCGAGAGGGAGAGAGAGAGAGGAAGAGGAGAAGTCGAGATTGGAAATTGGATTGCGGACCTTCAGATTTGCCTCGCCTCTCGATCCGATTTTCTTGTTAAATATGTCTGTGCCCATCCATCTCTATCCCTGGATAATTATCTACTACCAACGTCGTCAGCATCAACATCCTGGCAATGTTCGTGGGGATCAGACAACCGTATCAGCACCCGGACAGGCAAAAAATTAACGATCCTGCAACTAGCTGTAAAAAATCATTGATCATTGTGCTACTGAATACTGTTAATGTTCCAAAGAGATACAACCTGCAGCTGCAAGTAGCTGTAGAAAAACTCGGGCACAGTTGTTGTCTTCTGGTCACATCTAGCGGCTTTTCTTCTTTTGCTGCACGTCACTTTCGTCATTTCGTGGTAGTGTTGACACAATGACACTGATATTTTGTAGAGGTGGTCTCCGTAATTATTAATTTTTTTTTGGTAGAGGTAGCATTCGGCTCTGAATTGATCACTCTGTCTCTGTCGATGACTGCCTAATACAAAGAAGAACTGCAGTAGTCTTGTAGTACTACTATATTATCTTATCATCCGGATCATTTATGCGAGCAGCGAGCTGATCACAGGTGTTTGTGCGCGTCTCTAAAGTCCAGCCGACATTGATCTCGATCCACTTCTCTTGATACATGTGTAAAGCACACTTCTTTTCGGCTTCTACCAGAGCTTCTTCAGGAAGCTCCTCGCCACCACAGAAGCTCACCTCACAAATTAGTTTAGACTTTCCAATCCACGAAACAGGCTTTCGTCCAGCTTTATAAATAAAGCAACCACCACCATACAACCACAGATACAAACACAACACCACACAAGCTGGGGCCAACAGCAAACAAACGCCCAAAACAGAAACAAAAGAAGACATAGGTGGGAAGACTAAACTATGGTGACCCGCAACCGTCGCGCCCTCCGGAGAATCACCACCACGCTCCTAGCGTTGAATCGTCGAGTACCAAGCAGCACCTTCAAGAAGGAAAGCAATCGCTATTGCCGAACCTTTACTGGTCCTAGGGTTTCCCCCGACACTCACAGGGCAGCAGATGGAGGGTAGCCACGACGCCCTTCAAGAAGGAATGATGTCACCCGAGGGTGGCACCGCGTCGGTGTCGAACGAATCCGACAAGGATTTCTCCCGATAGCCCTATCTACCACCCAGGCGATCCATAGCATAGGAGCCCCGCGAGGACGAAGCCTCGTCAACACAAACACTCCACCCACCAACTTGCGCCACTACGGTTACAAAGCCGCCACCAGCATCATCTTCCCGAGGAGACCATCACGAGCTCTGCGAGCCGAAGACGAGAAGTAGCTCAGCCCGGGTTAGCGGAATCGCGACCACGCGGGAGGGAACTGCCTCCACCGCCGAAACGGTAGTCGACCGGACGCAGCCGCAGTGCACACCGGTCCCCTTTAGGTCCAGCCACCTGCCGGTCCCAAGGGGTCCAGCAGGGCCCAGATCGGGCCCGTAAAGCCCGCCGCCACGCTGCAACCGGAGCGGCCGCCGTCGCTGCTAAACCCCGCACGAGCACCGTCACCTTCAGCTGCAGATCGAGGCAAACAGGCAGGCCCGCCCACCTCAACCCAGATCGGGCCCAGAGGGCCCAGATCTGGGCCAACGGGCTCGCCAGCGCCGCCCTGCCGCTGCTCGCCACCCCGCCGTGCAGTGCGCCTCACTGCACTGCGGGAGCACCGCCGGAGGAGAACCGCCCCGCGAGGCCTCCAACGGCGCGGGTAGAGAACATCCGCCGCCGCCGGCTCCGCCCGGGCCGCGCCCGGCGGACACTGCCGACGGCGGCGACGGAGGAAGCCGGAAGGGAGGGGACGAAGCGGGAGGGAGCCGAGGCCGTGACCGGCCACCGCGCGGCCGCGCGAGGGAGGAGGAGGGAGGAGGAGGCGGCGGCGGCCGGCCGGCGGCGGCGGCTAGGGTTTGGCTAGGGGTCGGGTCGCCGAGGGGGCCGCTTTAGGTCACCGATAATACTACGGTGTTGTCTTAGACTTTCCAATTAGTCTTGGAAAGAGTAGTTTGGAAGTCTATACAAATTTGGGAGACGGGATTCTGGGAGAAGCTGGTGGAGGGTAGCTTTCGGGAGAAGCTCCCACAAGCCGAAAAGAAGTGTGGCTAAGCTCTGTCTTGATCCTTCGTTCTACCTCTGGCTTTCTCCGGAAGGCGAAACAGTCCTTTTATGTCCCTTAAGTCTTGTTTACTTTTAGGCTATTTCAAACCTATTTTAGGGGATTATTAGAGAGGATTATCATGAATCTTGGAAATTCCTAATAATCTTTTCCTAAATCGGTTTTAAATGTGATAATCTCAAGATATCCCACAAATCGCCCATTTTTATGTAGGTTGAAAACACTAAATCATATACTAATGTATTGGGTGGAAGAGTATTTTAGAGGTTTTGGTGAAAAGAAGGCTTTTAACCACATCCCCAATCCCTTTAGGCATGAAAATACACCCCTAATAAACAATGCCTGATAAGGATAGGACGATGCAAACCTTAAGTATGGCCAGATAGCTCCCCCAAGTGGGATACCGTTTCGGTTCTGTAGCATAACAATACAAATAATTCCGAGAAGCTCATTCTTATCTCTTCCTTCTCTCTCTTCACTACAGTAGTTTGAGAGTCGACGGGGTGCTCCCGGCTCGCTTCTCCTCGTTCTCCGGCGGCTTTGCCGGCCGACGTCGGGAGGGTTGCGCAGCGCGGGTTGTACAGAGTAGATCTAGGTGTACTAGTATTAGGTTTGCCTCTATGGCGTGTAGCGTGGCGGATGCCCGTGTGCTTTTCTTCTTCCTCTTTTCTTCCTTCCTCTTCGGCTGGCCGACGGTGACCCGCAGCGACACCGGAGCCAGACTTCTCCTCTCCTACAGGACGGATCTATGGTGGATCTCTTGCAGGGAAGGGGGTGGTCAAAGCCGATCCAATAAAATCGCTTGCCGTATCGCCCGCTTTGCAGATCGAGGGTCGCAGCGAAGCCATCTTCCCCTGGCCGGCCGTGGTGGCGAGGGGTGGAAGAGGTTCTGTTGTTTCTCCTCTACATCGGCGGAGTTGGTCTTGCTGCATCTCAGAGCTCCACACGCGGTGGCCGTGCTTGCCGCCGCGATCCATGGCCAAGATGGTGGCCAATCCTCAAGCTCCTCCCCTGCGGAGGTCTTCGGAGTCCTTCACCGGAGCTCGACCGATTGCGGTCTCCAAGTGGTTCGTCCCCGGAGGTCGCTTTCCGGCCGGTGGAGTAGNCGAAATAATTTAGCATGCGATTTCTCCAATCATTATAATTAGTGCCATCGAATATTAAAGAAGCATTGTGCACTAAACACTAGACGACATCTTTACTCTCTAGGCCGTGAAGCCCTATAAAGAGAGAACCTGCTCTGATACCAATTGAAAGGACACGGATGTCGTCTAGAGGGGGGGGGGGTGAATAGGCGATTTAAAATTATTATGGTTAAGGCTTGAATAAATGCGGAATAAAACTAATGTTTAATTTATCAAGCCAAAACCTAAACTAGCTAGGTTCACCTATGTGCACCAACAACTTATGCTAAGCAATATGATAAACTAGGTGATAGCAAGATATATGACTTTAAGCTTAATGTCTATCACAATTAAATAGCATAAGTAAGAAGCTCGGGATAGAAATACGAGGCACTTGGAGACGATGATTTTATCCCGAAGTCACTTCCCAATGGAAGCTAGTCTCCGTTGGAGCGGCGCGGTGTTCACCAATGTGAAGCACCGAGTAGCCTTGATATGGCACACCGTATCTCCGTTGTGTCTTACCACCAATGTGGCGAGGCACTTGTCACTATGTTGCCGTTGAGGTTGACAACTAGAACCTTTACAAGGGTGAAGCTCACTCCACAGTTGGAGGGTCTTCACCAAATGCACCAAGCCGCCAAGACTCGATGCCCAAGGCCGGGGCACACACCACAACTCAATTGATGGCTCCCGGCAATATCTTCGTAGCTACCAAAGCTCCGAAGCAACAAGGTTGAGCCACACTCCACAATTGGAGGCTCCCAACAAATCCCGTAAGCCACCAAGACTCCGAGAAATCAAACCGTCTAGGGTACCAACGTGCCCTAGAGGAACAAGCTCTAGGGCACCAAAGTACCCAAGAGTAACAAGCTTCTCAACTTCACTTTCCACGAATCACCGTGGAGAACTCAAACCGATGCAACTAATGCAATGGCAAGAACACACTAAGTGAACAAGTTCTTCCACCCCGAATCCAACCAAAGCAACTAATGCTTGGGAGGGATTAAGGAGGAAGAACAAAAGGAGAAACACCAAGAAACTCCAAAGATCTAGATCCTAAGTGTTCCCCTCACTTAGAGGAGAAATCAACCGGTGGAAATACGGATCTAGATCTCCTCTCTCTTTTTCTCTAAGAAGTAGCACGAACTAGTGGAGAGTAAGAGAGAAAGCCAAGCTCAAGAGGTCAACAATGGAGGAGAGAGAATAGTTCAAGAGTTGGCTAAAAGGCTACTTTATTTTGGGGAAGAAGCCCCTTAAATAGGGGCTCCGAAAATGGAGCCGTTGAGCTATTTTCGTGTGCAGGGAAAAGCAAAGGAAAAGCAGCCCGGCCTGGGAACCGGCCCAGGCCGGCAGGCAGGCCGGAGAGCCACCCGAAGCGACCGGCCTGGGAGCCGGCCCAGGCCGGCCGGCAGGCCGGCGTGCAAGGAAGCACGTGGGGAGGCCAGTGAGCATGCGGGTGGGCCGGCCCAGCGACCGGCCCAGGCCGGGGGAGAGGCCGGCCACCCGCCCGAGGGAACCGGCCGTGGATCCGGCCCAGGCCGGCGTTGTGGCCGGGGGTCTGGCCGAATGGGCCAGCCTGGGAGCCGGCCCAGGCCGGCAGTGAGGCCGGCGCAGTTATTTCTTTTTCCCTTCTTTTTAATATTCTGTTTCTAAAACGACCGATACCGAAAACGCAATATCTTCTACATACGAACTCCGTTTTCGGTAATCTTGGACTCGTTGGAATCGTCACAACGAGCACTACAAGAATATACATAGAAACATCATTGTTCAACAAGATATGGTAAATCCAAATGGTGAGAGGTAAAACCCTTTTATTAAAACCCGGAAAACCATATCTTTTGCATGTGACGTCCGAATAACACAAAACCACTTTTGTTGGAAAGAGGACGACAAATGCTACCCAATAATATGTGAGAATATTGAAACCAAGCAAGGGAGATTTTGCTAATAAATAGAAGTGTGAAACCTTCCGCATAGACGGACCGACAAAATCTCCGACACCGAAAACTCAATAGAGAACACATATGAGAACCGTTTTCGGTGACCTTGGGCTTGTCATGACAAGCACGACAAGCATCAATACCACACCACGATAAGAGCCAAATAGAAACCAATAAATATGATGGCAAGGATGCAAAGGTTTGATCTCTCTACGACCGATACGCTAAAGCTCACTTGAGAGCCCCTCTTGATAGTACGGTTACCTATCCTAAAACCTGGTCTCCCAACTACACCGCGAGACCGGTAAAATAGAAACCCTATCAAGATCATACCTTTGCCTTGCGCATTCCACTTGAGCTAGATGATGACGATCTTGATCTACTCTCAAGTGGATCACCTTTCTTGATTGTGCTCCGCTTGGTGAAGACTCGCATATTGCTCCCCCATACACCAAGATGGGAGAGGCACTCTTCAACATATCTTCACTTGGCCTTTATCTTGATGACGATCACCACGTGACGCCATCCTCCATGGGCAACACAAGGTCTTCCTCTTGATTCATACTCATGGAGAAACACCTTGGCCTTGATCAACAAATGATCTTCTTCTTTTAGCCTTGACTCCAACATATGGAGTCCAAGCATTCCTTATGGACCAACACTACACATATAACTCAAAGCACACATTAGTCCATAGAGATTGTCATTAATTACCAAAACAACACATGGGGGCAACCATGCCCTTTCAAGTAGGCTCGTCGCCGAAAGCGAGAAGCCGAGCATCTACCTCCAGCATCTCGGCGTGTCGTGCGCCTGGAGATCGTCGGCGACCAGAGGCAGAGGCACCAAGGGACTTGATTGCTTTTCCTCTTTTCTTGTTATGGTGCCTTTTGTAATTTGTGAGGCCTTATCTTCAAATTCTAGGTTGTCCAGGGCAAGTGATGTAAAAGGCCTCTTTGTAATCTGGTACCTGCCTCTTTTATTAATATAAAGCAGCACCCCCTTGTACAAAAAAAAAATTTCCAGAAGTGTAAAAAAAAAGCTCCTCCATCAAGGAATCCGGCAAGTCACTGGAGACATAGCTTTTTTTTTTTTGAGGGACACTGGAGACATAGCTCCTACAAGTGGCATACGTCTCCTACCTCTCGAAGCACCCTACGATTTCGATTCTCCAGTGTAACAGTACAAAGAAGAGTAGAAATTTCTTGCACCGGCCTCCACTATTTCCGCTATTTTAAAAAAATTGAAAATATATTTGTAAGTTTAAAAAAATTCTGAAAAAATTCATGCATGTTTTTAATGATGTATTCTATAGACGTGCGAAATTACAATGCGAAATGATTTTTATTCCGACCTACAAAAAATGACAAATTTATAGATCTGGATATAGTTAACAATGTCTACAAATTTTGTCTTTTTGTGTAGAATATAATATAAAGACTTTTGTACTGAGATTTTGCACGGTTATAGTATTCATCATTGTGAACATGATTGATTTTTTTCATATTTTTTTCGAAACTTTTAAATACAATTTTTTTTAAAAATAGAGGGTTCACTTGAGTTCAGGAGCAAAGTCCTTTTTTCGTACAAATAATTCCAAAAGTACCACAATACAAATAGGTTTTTAGACCACCTCACCCCAACCCCCAACCCCATCCCTGTAATTCGGCAAACCATGTCGTAATAGAGCTTATTGTAGTAGATAAACGAGAAGTCGTCGTGATCAAGTGCACAAGAGTAACAACTATCGCCAATGATGAGAACTGTACATCGACTTCTAGCCACACCAGCGAACAGAAAAACAATCGGATAACCACCATACACACAAGTCCATGCACCCTCGACCGCTAGATTCACCACGGAGCAAGAATAGGACAGAGAGAACCATATTCGGACTTCATATGTCGTTGCCGCCACACAATCCCAAAGAAGAAATTAGACTACATAAAAAGAGCGAAAACCCTCCTATCGGTGAGGGTTTGTGGTCCGCCGCACCTCCAAGACCCCAAGGGCCACCAGAGGTGGGATGGACTAGCGGCATCACTAGCGAGGGGGTAGAAAACATATATCGTTCCACTATCCCTTGGGGGTCGTACCGTCTATGTGCCATGCTCCTAATAGGTTACCGTGATATGGGGTTGCTTACGTAGCTTTGGGTACTCTAGATTTGGCTGGGGTTTGGTTTAGGTGTTAGGTCGAGGGTGACGAAGCGATGATGATGGCGTGTAATAAGATATTCTTTTCATGTCCTTGATTAGGCGGTGCTCCTTAGCTTCGTGAGCGGGCATGTAGAGATGGCCCGGTATGGGGTCCCTAATATGTCTTCGCGGACTGGACAACGATGTTTTGTGTTTTTATCTCATGGCTTCTTCTCCTTTCGGCAACGCACGGCCAACTTCGGCTTTGTGGGGGTAGCTAGTGTGGTAATGCCTCTTTGGTTTTGTCTAGCCAGATCTAGGGTGGTAGTTCATCTGTCTACGACACTTTCTTCTTCAAGCTTGTTGGATCACTTCTCCTTCTAGGAATGCTTTTAAGAATTTTTAGATAGAGCAGAATGATTTTAGGAATATCTATGGTGATTTGTTTCTTGTATTCTTGCTGTAGGATTACTTGTTGTTGCTTCCAGTAAAGCTGAAATGATTTTTAGAGCTTAGTTCGCTGGTTTGGCTTGCTGCGATGCGTCTTACAGAGTTACACAGTAGCTAGCTTGATATTAAGGCCTTGGAAAGTCTTTTTATGCTTTCCTGTGCTTCTTCTAGTGAACAGATGTGCTATTGCTCAGCTAATCCAGTCTGCTGGTTCACTGGCTTGTGTGTGATTTATTAAGAACAGATGCTGCACTTTCCCCTCATCTTTCTTTAGAAAAATCCATGTTGGACATGGTTCTGATAAGAACATATGCATACTTTCCTCTCTTCCCTCTCTTCTGCAAGCATGTAAACATGCTTAGCACTTGTTCACTTAAGAACAGATGCTCCTCACTTTCACTCTCCCCTTCCATGCATGAAATCATGCTTAGCTGGGCTCTGTCAATTACAGAGCTAGCTAATCCTCTCCCTCTCTGCCTATGGCACACAAAGAATCAACCTACTGTTGATGAGTAGCTTGGTCAGTAGCTTGGTCTTCTGGCTAACTGACAACCTGCGTCTTGTGGCTAGCCTGCTCCTCCTCGCTGCTTGACCTATTTCCTAGTTGTTCTAAAGATCTGGTGGCTTTCTTGTGTTCTGGAGATGGGGTCGATCTGGGAAGATGTTTTAGTGTTGAAGAAACAGTAGTGATATTGTGGATAGATGATTTGGGTGATGTATGAAATATTTGGTGCGGCTGAGATGTGTTTTAGGTGCTAGACCAGTGGCTGGTAGTAAATAATTTATTGGGTAAAGTTGCTGGT
Source organism: Puccinellia tenuiflora (assembly GCA_012064385.1). Classification (NCBI taxonomy): domain Eukaryota; kingdom Viridiplantae; phylum Streptophyta; class Magnoliopsida; order Poales; family Poaceae; genus Puccinellia; species Puccinellia tenuiflora. The sequence goes on from QRDG01000115.1 coordinate 1,254,678, forward strand.
TTGGCTGGGTTCTTCTTGAGGATTGATAGAAAAGTCTTTGTGAGAAAATGAATTTGCTAGGATGGCTGCTTTGGTGTTTATATACTACTGGCTGTTTGTTGTGGTGCTGCCACACAACTAGCTGACTCCTCATTTGCATGGGTGAATAAGGTGCTTTGTTGTCAACCCCTCATGCAAAGGCATTTCTTGGGGTTCAAGTTGAGCTAGATATTTTGCTTGTGGATAGAGATGTCTAGTCATTGATCTTATCTCCTATGTGGTATGCTTATCCCTCTCATGCTTGGTATTATCCTCTTGTAGGATTTATTTTTGGGCATGCCAAGTGGCTTTTGTTACTAGATGGGCTTGTGGGCTGATTCTCTCATATGGACTGGTTTGGCTTCTCTCTTATGAGGGCTTTGCAAATAAATGGATGGTGATCATGTGGCTTTACAATTTCAGATTTGTGGGCTTTAACATTTGGCAGATTTTCTTCCTTGGGAATTAATTCCATTGGAGAAAGATTTTTATATGGGCTTTCTTAAATAGGAACTTGATTTAGATGAGAGGGATTGACTAGTTGCCTTTGATAAATAAATATGGATCAGTGTTGCCCTTTGTCCCTTCTCTTGTATGGATCAAATGTTGTCCCTTGTCCTTGTTGCCTACTGATCCAAGTTGATCTAAATATCCCAAGTATGATCCATGATCCAATGTTGCCTTTAGATTGAGATTAATCTCTCTAGTCAATTATTGGATGTTAGACCAGTTCTTAATATCCTGAAGTTAAGTTCCAAACATCAATTGCCTCACCCTTGTGGTGAAGGCAAACATTTTAATTATAAGAAACATTTATTTTGTCCTTATTTATTTTTAGATGATTTTCAATTGCTTCATGTATGAAAAATGAGTTTGTTAACAAGATGGCCAGTCTACTTCTTTTACATAGCACAAAACCTTTGAATTTCACACCGTTTCTAGAGAAGTTGATAAGAACATATTCATGCCTTCTTTCTTTCCTCTCTTCTGTCTTGTTTTGTTTTACAGGAAAGGATTTGAAAAGATTGGGAGATAAGAAGATCAAGATAAGTTGATAAGATCAAAATAAGAAGATCTAGTTAAAGATTTAGTTATAGGATTTTCTTTTATACTTTTGCAATCTCTTTTCTATTAGTTGAGATAAGTACATATTCTGTAAATGTAGTAATAATTATTCTTTCCATTTAAATTTGTAAAGTTTGTATATGATCCCATTTGTATTTGTTATATCCAAATTGGACATTTATATTTGAAGTGGTAATTTAGATGTACTTATTCGACATTGATGTAATATTACTTCTTCTTTCAGTTTGGGGTGTTTGTAAGATTTGTATAAGATCATATTTGTATTTCAATGGACTTTGGACATTATGATTCTGAATGTTTGTGTAAAGGGATGTGTGAGATGGATTTGAGATGATGTGTGTATGAATTAATGACATGGTAGTGTAAATATACTTGTGAGATCATGGATGAATGTTGATGTTTGATAAGATGAGATAATATATGTATGAGATGAGAAATTTGTATATGACCATTTATATGGAATGATAACTTGATATTTGTGTTTTGTATTCAATTGGGATGGATATATTGTCTTTATAGAATTGTGATAAGAAGTGTCGAGAATTAGGAAAGGTCATGTTCGATTTGCTAGTACCTCGACAATCGACTAATTTGACAGACTAGTCTGTCGAGCAATAACTGACTATTTTCATATTCTCGAGGTTTCAATTTAATTGGGTATAAAGATCATCTCGAAGTTTATCGTACTTGACAGGATGATCTAAACCTAACTCATCGAGTCGAGCGAAACATCGATCACTTTATCTTTTCTATTTTAAAAGCGCGAAATTTACCCGCATTTTTTCTATTTTAAAAGCGTGAAATTTACCCGCATTTTTAGATGCATGCTATGCGAATGCACATATTCTATTTCTACCCTTTCGACTCTCTAAACTATGGGGTATTACAAGCATCGAGTTGTTCAAACGCATTGCGGGTGAATTGAAGAGGCATGATCGTTTTTTTTTTTGAGCAAAGAAGGAATGTTGCCGAAGAACTTGGACATAGCACCTATCAAAAGGTGACCGCATGATGAGCTTCAGAAGGATCTTATCGTGGAGTGATGGTAATGGAATGGGCAACAAGACTAGTTTGATGTTGTATTGTTGTATGTTTATTTGAATTGTTGACTATTTGTTATATTGTTGATAAACTATTTGTTGTATTTATTCATGACTATTTGTTGTATTCAACATAAATTATTTATTTGAGTTGTAATAATAATTAAACTATTTATTGTTGATTTATTTTGATCGTTTGATTGTTGGTTGTACATTTGACTGTTTGAGCGCCTGTTGGAGCACTACTTGCGGCGCACAATAGTTTAGCGCCTCCGGAAAAGCAACCGCCCTCCACCGCGCGCTAAAACGCTATTTCGGCGCTGCAAAAAAAATTAGCACGCGGTGGCGGAGCGCGTCTATTGGAGATGCTCTAAGTACAACTCAATTACCTATCGCCACACAGTTAGCTGATTACCGGGGCGATGATTTGGCATACGGTGCATATGCTCCCGGTTTTAAAATTGCATTTTAAACATGTTTACGATATAAAACAAAATCATAAAAAAATGTTTTTACGTACAACTCGACATACTATGGGTTCATGAAGTCGTTTCATAAAAAACGGTCATTTTTTATGTCGTGTGTAAAAATGACAAATTTTGGTGCTACAAAAGCCTTTTAACAAGACTTTTTTTTTGTCTTTTTACACAGTGCAAAGAAAATGTCGGTTTTGCATGAGACTTGACGTACGTATATAGAATGTCGAGATGTTTACGATAGATTTCTGTTCAGAATTTTTTGACATTCCGAAATCATTTTTTTGAGTGGTGGGAGCATATGCTCCCATATTCCGAAATGAATTTCCGGGTTACGGGGGTTTGGTAAGTGATACATCTCAAACGTATCTATAATTTTTGAGTGATCCATGCTATTTTTGTGATATTGTCACATGTTTTTACTGTCATTTATATCATTTTTATGCATTTTGTCGGACTAACCTATTGACAAGATGCCCAGTGCCAGTTCCCTGTTTTTGCTGTTTTTGTATTTCAGAAAATTTACTTCTAGAAATATTTTCGGAATTGGACGAAAATTTACGGAGATTTTTTATGCGACGGAAGACACCTGTGGACCAAAGGGCATCCTGGGGGGCCACCCACAGGGCAGGGGCGGCCTGCTGCCGCGGCCCCACCTAGACCCGCGGGTGGGACCCGCCCCTGCTCCTGGGGCGTCCCCTTGGCCCACTCCGACGCCTATAAAATCCCTTTTAACCAAAAAAACGTCTGGGCGGCGATTATTTTCCAGAAACTCGACCTCGACACGCCGTCACCGAAAACCCTAGTTCGGGGTCCAATTTGAAGCTGATCCCGGCACTTTGCCGGAGGGGAGATCGATCCCGGAGGGCTCTTCATCGTCATGCCTTCCTCCGGGATGATTTGTTAGTAGTCTCACCTTGGACTACGGGTCCATGGCAGTAGCTAGTTGGTAGTCTCTCTCTCTCGTGCTTCATGTCTTATGATCTTGTGAGCTGCCTAACATGATCAAGATCGATTATTGTAATGCTATGTGATGTGTTTGCTGGGATCCGATGGATTATGAAGTTATGTTCAGATTGTGCATGATTCTTATATGAGTAATTTATGTTCTTGCATGCTCTCCAATGTGCGTAGTTACTTTGGCCAAGTGATTGTGTGTATCTCCAAGAGAGGGTATTTATGCTAGATAGTGAGTTCATGCCCCCTTTTGTTCCTGGGCACGAGTGACAGAAACGTCTAAGGGCGAGGGTGTGCTGTTGCTACTAAGGGTAAAACAACGGTGTTAATGTCTCTTTTCAGGGCCGGGCCCCATGGGTGTGCCACATGTGCAGCCGAACAGGGCCCATAAATTTGAGGGGCCCAAAATTTTCACGTAGGCATATATAGAAATATACTGTGAATTGAACGCTAGACAGAGGAAAGATGGGCCTTTACCATCCGCTTCTTGACTCGATATGTTGGGCCCAGGTGCCAATGCAGGTTCACGTTCGTCCGGTCATCTAACTAACTACCGCTCCTTATCGGTGATCAAAGTTCACCACGGATTGCTAATCGCTAATGATGTCGATAATTTAAATTTTATTTTATTCATCTTTTCTTGCTAGTGTTTTAATAATCAAGAGTTGAGTCATAATGGCTACGCAACAATCTGCTTCCCAAAATCGCAAGAGAAAAGAATAAGATTTAATTAAATCTCAGAAAGGTGCATGTATAGTTTGATTATAAAAGAATCACAAGTGTCCCTGGACAATTAGTCAGTTGATCTTGCACTTGATATTATTGCATATAATGATCCTACAGGTCATATATGTAAATTTAATGTATTCAATTTCTATGTAAAATATTATATGGCATATATATTATAATTATAAATATTAATTAGTTCTATCTTTTGTATGACGTAGGGCCCTATTTTAGAGTTTCGTACAGGGCACCGGATTTTACCCGCCCGGCCCTGTCTCTTTTGATATTAGTATTGCTTACTTCATGCACTTTACTTAATGCAATTGTCTGTTGCTTGCAACTTAATACCGTTGGGTGACAGGCTGGATAGCGATCCCACGGTGGACTTTTTAGACAAAGACGCAGTTGGACTCAACGGTCTTTGTTTCTTGTCGTGATGCCTCCGTAAATATTATCATGTCCTTTTTGTCATAGCTAAATTGGGATTGTGTCATGATCTTGTCAATTGCCTAGCTGTAATTCGTTCACCCATCACATGCATATTTTATTTACTAGAGAGACCCCACTAGTGAACCCATGGCCCCCGGTCCATCTTTTTACATTGTTTACAACCTCATTTACTTGCTTTTAATCATCATTACCCCTCTGATCACATTTCATATTTTATCTATTTCATCATACAATTAACCGCTTTGTTTTTTGCGAGACCGGAAAGATTGACAACCTTTCCGCCGTTGGGGGCAAAGTATTTCGGTTGAGTGTGTGCAGGTCCACGTCTGTTGAAGGTCAAGCGCCAGAGATCTTCAACATTCACCTCGTTGTTGATTTCAAAGTCCTACTGGTTCGATAAACCTCGGTTCGTTAAATGAGGGAAAACTGCTACTAGCTACAATTCCGCCTTCGCTTGGGGCACCACCCAACTTATCAATATCTACCATCAGTAAGCTGGATACAAGTTAGAGCAACTTACCCGATTCCGGAAAACTTCGTATCGCAAAAACTGTTTTCCGGTGTACCTAAAACATTTTGCGGTAGTAGAAGCTCAGTCAAAAAAGATATCTTAAAATCAGTACTAGGGCCCATTTATAAATGGATGTTCTTTTTTCTCTTATATTATTTTTCTCTCTCTTCCTTCCGGTACGTCTTCTTCCTCTCGCGAGCTCGCCCGCATAGCCCCTCCGCCCCGCTCCGGCCAACCACACCGAACCGCTTGCGCCCTGCCCCACCCGCCCGGCCGACCCCGCCGCCTAGGAGCTCGCCCCGGTGCCAGCCATGTCAGAATTTGGGCGAGTTGACCGGAATTTGGGCGGAAGACCACTATTCCAAACTGAAACTTCCCTTCCGCCAACCGTCGTATGGCTATTCGGTTCAACTAAAAATGACTCCAACCTGGACATATGGGGCACTCAGGGTCCAATATCCCAGTCCCCCCCTAAAAAATCCGGCCGGGCATTTTTTGAGATCTGATCGGGTCATTTTTTCGGGCTCGGAACTATATCCGACAGTTATTATAGGGGTCGGGGCTACAGATGGCAATGGGTACTCATTACCCACCTACCCTACGGGTTTTTACCCTATAGGGTGAGGGTTTGGTAAAAAAAAAACTTTACCCATGGGTATGCAAATGGTAAAAAATGTGTACTCATTGGATATAGTGGGTGCGGGTGTGATATAGCATAACCCATACCCACATACCCACGTACCCGGTTTATTTTGCATATAATATGTGAGTTCTCTATAAAAATCCCAATTCCCAAAATTTAATACCTAGAGTAAATGAGACAAGTGCTAAATTTACAGTCCCACCCCGCCGCCAGGCCCGCCACGTCCAGGTCAACTGACGACATGACACCCAGCCTAGTTGCCCATGCCTTCGTTTCATCTCGTGCACCATAGACGTCCCAAGGCCCTGTACAATCGATCTCATCACCCAGGGCTGAATTAGTTAATATAAATGATCATACATGTCGTTGTTTTTCTTATATGTTATGTTGTTAATAATACCATTGAGTTGTTGGGTGGGTTTACCCATGGGTTTTTAATACCCTGACAGGTGCGGGTATGGTACAAAATCTATACCAGATGCGGGTATGAGTGTGGGTGCGGTTAAAATACGTAGGACACGGATGTGGGTTTGGTTAAGCTATACCCATACCCAATGGGGACGGGTGCCATCGGGGCCTTTTCCGAGATCTGCTAGAGATGCTCTTAGCAGGAAGGGGGATAGGGAAGTGAGATCCGACTTTTGTTGCTAGGGCGACTTCGTCATCTACTCGTGTGGGGGTGTGGCCTCGGGTCCGACATGGTGTGTCCTGTGTTGTATGGTTTTCGACCGGTTTTTCGTATAAAGTATCAAACACTTTCTCGACTTAATCGATCAAGGCATTGCCTATGTTAAATGTAGCATGTAGCCCTTTGGAGTGGAGGTGGCCATACGGGTCAGCCCTGTGTTGTGGCCCAAAAGGACAGCCCATGTGCGTGTAGATGTAGGACAGGGTCCTAACACTTCCACGGTCATTCCCCAACAAGAACTCATCACACATCAATCCATTCCAAATCCCATGATGTTGCGTTCAATCTCATCAGTAGGTAAATAAACGTCATATCCTTCCTGCATTCGCGAGCAACACATTGTGAGAAAATTCGATGTCGCCTTGGTAACTCCGAAACACTGTCGGAGCTACTATAATATTATCGATGCAAAGACCTAGAATCTGAGGTTCAGATCTCTAAAAATCACTAGGCAGTGCTCAGTTAAGCATGATATCGTCATGATCACATGAACACTAAGCATCAATTGGATGAATCATGCTTTAGATCGATGTTTAGCAAAGTTTAGCCAGCTGGGGAAGTGAGAGAAGAGGAGGAGAATCACCTGACGCCCATGGCCGTAGCTCCAAGACGATGGGGCAGTCCCCTTGTGGTCTGTGGAGAAGGACCAGAGGAGGAGCGAGCACCACCACCAACACCACCAGTGAGCAGAGAGTGAAGAGAGGGTCCATGGAGGCGTGGCCGAGCCGAGGCTCGACTAGAACGGAGTGCAGGCGATGAGGAGGCGACGTCGGGGTTGTGTCCATCGGGAAGCCGTCCCGACTGATGTCGAAGTGGAGGTGAGGTGAATAGGAGTCGAGCAGAGGTACAAGGCAGCAGAAGGAGGCGCGGGAGCCCGGGGAGCAGCGCCGGTGACCCAAGCCCCATCGGCTAGGGTTAGGGTTCAACGGACGATCTCGTTTGGAGCACGCAGAGAGCGAACCCTGATTGGGAATCAGTAGAGAAGGAGGCGGCGGAGCAGTAGCAGGGCTCCACGATAGCAGACGTGGCCGGAGCCGGCCGGAGCAGAGGGTGGCGACGGCGGTGGCGTCCACGCGCCTGAGAGGAGAAGGGGAACGAGGAGGTCGTGCGAGTGCGTGAGAGGAAGGAGAGAGAGGGGTGAGAGTTGGGTCGGGTTCGACCCAGTAACTATTTGGGCTTAGCCCAAATGGTTGGGTTTGACCCACCCCAATCAAAAAGACCGTAGGGTCATTTTGGGGTGCTCCTTTTTGTCGCCCTTAGAGCATCTCCACCGGGGGTGCCTAAATTGTACCCGGCACCTCCCGTTTCGAGGCCCAATTGCGGGGTGACGGACACATGTCCGGCCTTTTTATTTCCCCCTCCCCCACCGGTACACCCTAAACGGCCGGGCACCAAACACAATTCGGAGAATGAAATATTGATTCAAACATATGGAAATTAACTTCATAGTTGGTACGGGTTAAAATCTAATTATTATTACAACAAAACAGTCTGTAATATGAAATGTGCTTCAAACAAGGCCACCATCCTCTCCGCCATGGCGCTCCCATAGGTGCGCCACTAAATCATCTTGCAGTTGTTGGTGCGCAACTCCATCATGAATACGCTGATGCACCGCGAGAAATTCTGCATAGTTTTGCGCCGCGTTCGGCGGCGGGCTTGGCACTATGGGTTCAAGGTTCCCCTATCCATCGAATGGGTTTTGAACATAGTGGTCAAGAGGAAGCCGGGGCGGCAACAACACAGCAGGGTTGCGTTCACTCTCGATGATCATATTATGCATAATAATGCAAGCATTCATGATCTCCCACATTTGTTCTACTATCCAAGCTAGAGAAGGATACCTGACAACCGCAAACTGGGCTTGAAGCACACCGAAAGCTCGCTCAACATCTTTCTGAGCACTTTCCTGTTTCTTTGCAAAATATTTCTTTGCCGGAGGAACTGGATTGCGAATGGTCTTCACAAATGTAAAATATGATGGATAGATGCCATCCGCTAGGTAGTAGCCCATGTTATACTGATGACCATTGATCTCATAGTTACACTCAGGAGCTTCACCATTGGCAAGTCTGGCAAAAACCGGAGAACGTTGCAACACGTTGATATCGTTGTGAGCACCGGCCATACCAAAGGAAGCATGCCAAATCCATGTATCATAGTCGGCCACCGCTTCAAGTACAACGTTGCATGCTCCAAGATGTCCTCCTTTATACATCCCCTGCCAAGCGTATGGACAATTCTTCCACTTCCAATGCATGCAGTCAATGCTTCCGAGCATCCCTAGAAATCCTCTCGCTTTAGCTACTGCCAAGAGCTGAGCATTGTCTTGAGCATTTGGTGCCCTCAGATACGTGGGTCCAAACACCACATTCACTGCCTTGCAAAACCTATAAGTGGCTTCACTGACTGTCGACTCGGCCATACGGAAGTAGTCGACCATAGAATATGTGGGAGCCCCATATGCAAGATACCGTAAAGCAACCGAGCACTTCTGTATAGATGAGAAACCAAGAAGTCCGGTGCAGTCACTCTTAAGCTCAAAGTACTCATCATACGCTCGCACACCATGCACAATGCTCTGAAACAACCCTTTATTCATCCTGAAGCACCGACGAAAAGCAACCTCATCGTTTACCGGCTGGTGCAAAAAATAATCGTTGAACAAAAGCATATGTCCCGTCGCCCGCTCCCGGTTCGTGTTTGCCTTTTTCCTAGGCATAGATCCACCGCGTTTGGGTTCGGCTTCCTCCGCCTGCACCATCGCCACAAGAATTCGGATGACCTCTTCATTCTCTTGCTCATCCATTTCAATTGCGTTCTGCTCTTCCATCATTTGGTGAAACATTATTTCATCGTCCGGGTCCACAGCCTAATCAAGGATCAAAACGTCGGAAATCATAAAAGAAAGCATTGTCGGCAAAAGGCCGAACACCTTGCGGGCGGTAGGGAGGGACTTACTCGTCGCGCCGATAGGGAAGAGTTTCCGTCGGAGAAGAAAGAAGGCAGGCCTTGACAGGGAGCGGCGACGAGTGTTGCGGTTGGGGGGCGAGAAACGGCGGTGGAGATGGGGACGGCGGAGATGGCTATGTCGAGGGTGGCAGCGGTAGCGCGTGTCGCCGGGCAGGGAATAGAGGATGAAGGGGTGGAAGCAGAAATGACTGCCGGCTCATTTTCGTGTGGCTGATGGGCGGGCCAGATGTGTCGGAGGCTCGTGCCGGACAGTGTCCGGCACTGCGAAGGCAGCCCCCAACTTTGGAGGCCCTGTTGGCGGTGCCGGACAGGTTTCGGGCTGGACAAGGCCTTTGCGACCCCCCGGTGTGGCCTGTTTTCTTGTCCGGGGCCCTAAAGGAGCTTTGGAGGCCCTATTGCGACACCCCGGTGGAGATGCTCTTAGCGGCAAAAATAGGTCGCGCCGCGCACCTTGTAGGTTTGGTGGGCTTGGCCCATCAGAAAAACCGTCTTCGTTCGTTCAATGCGCGCGGGCGACGCTGGGCCGTGGCCCATCATGTATTTTTTTGCTTTTCTATTTTTCCTGTTGTTTTTCTGTTGTTTCTTTTTTCGGATATAAATAACATTATTAAAACCGGACAAATTCGAAATTTGAACAAATTTAAAATGTGAACAAATTCAAAATATGAACAAATTTAAAATAAACATTTAAAATTGATAAATTTTAATTTGAACAAATACGGAATTTGAAAATATTAATTTTTAAATTCGAAAACATTTTTAAAATCAAAATATTTTAAAAAATGAACATTTTTGTTATTGAACATTTTAAATTTTTAACATTTTTTCCTACAATTCAACATTTTCAAAATCCATATGTTTTTAAAAATTTAAACAGTTTTCAAAGTTGAACCAATTTTCATATGAACAACTTTCGAATTTGAATTTTTTTACTATCTGAACATTTTCAAAATTTGAACATTTTTTCAGAATTGAACATATTTAATCTGAACAACTTTCGAATTTGAACATTTTTGAAATCTGAACATTTATTAAAAATGAATATTTTCAATATCATATATAAGTGACAAAAAAGGAAAACAAAAAAAGAAACGAAAAACTTAACGAATTTGAAATCTGAACAAATTTGAAATTAAATAATTCATATTTGAACAAATTTAAAATCTAAACAAATTCCGAATTTGAACAAATTCAAAATCTAAATGAAAAAACGAAAAAGAAAAATGAAAGAAAGAAAATACTGAATATTTTTCAATTTGAACATTTTTTAATATGAACAATTTCTGAATTATACATTTGAAAAACCTGACCATTTATTAAAATGAATATTTTAAAAGTTGTATACAAAGTGAAAAAAAAGAAAAAGAAACGGAAAAATAAAAGAAGCGGAAAAGAAAAAAGAAAAGAAAAAAAAGAAAAAAAAAGAAAAAAGAAAGAAACGGAAAAAATAAAAGAAACAGAAAAGAAAAACGAAAAACAAGAAGAAAAGAAAAAAAACAGAGAAGAAAAGCTAACTGGGCTAACCAAGCCGACACATACTATATGCGGGGGTGTGCGGCAAGACTTAGTTTTTCCGCTAAGGGCGGCAAATAGGAATTGGCGTCATTTTGGTAGTTTAGCCAGCCCATACTAAAATTCATCCAAATTCAAACAATTTAAAATCCTCACCCAAACTCTGAAAAATTCAAATATAATCCTAAAAATAAAGTAAAAATATGTTTTCAACTCAAATTTTTATAAGGATTTCAAATATGATTTTTTTAATTTATTGAAAAGGATTTCTTGAGTGAAAAATTCAAAAATCCTTAAGTGGATATGATTTGAAGTACTTTCCAAAAATAAATTATTTTCTCCAAATCATTTGAAAATATTTTCTTATGTCAATAATTCAAAGATCCTTAAGTGGACATGAATTGTGTTATTTTCAAAGACAATTATTTTTCTAAAAGAAAAACAATTTGAGTAATAAGTTCAAAGTATATTTTGAACTTTATTACCATTCTGTAAATGACTGCCTTGTTACTCATCCTAAGTAAAACACACAAAGAAGAATTCATCTAAAAGTCATTCACTCTTGTGTTGATAATATTTGAAATTGGCCAACTAAATAAAAGTTGAATAAATAACTACTTAAAATTAAGGAAGAGATCCTAAAGATTTGTGATTAAAAGAAAACTCTTTAAAATGAGTTTCAAATTAGAATCATTATTGTTTTAATAAGATAAACTTATGGAATAAATCCAATCCATAAATAAACGTTTGTAAGCTATTTAATAATCAAATAAATTATGTACAACATTAAAACTCTATGAATTACCAACACAACTCAATATCAATTCCTTAAGTAATAAACAATATCACCTAAAGATGAGGAAACAACCCTAAACCAAAGAATACAATGTTATCAAAGTATCAAGTAAAACAAAGCTTACACTTGTGGGCCGGAGTATTTTTGGGGATTTTACGATGCATCTCATATTGACGCATAATAGCATCTTGACACTGTTTCCAGTAGTCCTTACCGGGACTACATTGCTATTTTCAGATCTCGGAGTTTTACCGCAAACCCTAGAACTCCGAAGGACATGAATTGCCATCTCTATCACAGACAAGTTCATTCTTGCATACCGTTTGATGTATTTTTTATCAAAGTACTTGTGAAGCTATTTATACGTTCCTTTCACTTGCATCAAAAAGAAAAAAACTATTTTCGAATGATGTGGTATATACTATTGGTTGGTGGTGGAACAATTGTAAGATGAATAGGTGCGGTGTTCCATCATACGAGAAGGTATATATCCTTAGGAAATTAATAACCCATGTTCCAGTGATCCTTTCGCCGTAGTGAAAGCATCAACCAACAGACTTTGTATGGGCGGGGTCAGTCAGAGGCTTCTTTTCTCATCTGCATATCCTCGGCGTGCTCTTCCTGCCCGACGGGGTAATTGGTGGGGAAGCTTGGGAGGGATGATGGGTATGCGTGGAACATGATTACCCTACTGCATCATAAATGGGCGGATGGGTGTTGATTAGGGAGAAGCTCCACATGGCTGGATGTCCTGAGCCTTAGCTATAACACTCATGGAGTGTAAAGAGAGCATATAAAGGGCCAGGCAACTATTGGGTAAAGTGATGCAACTCTGCAGTGTCAAACAAACGAATTTGTGATATCACAACCGTGTTCCCGGAATGGAACTACAAGATCGAGGCCGGAATGGAGTCCAATTTGGATTCACAAGACCGGTGGAGGCTGTGGACATAGTTTTCAGAATAAAATCAATCTTTTGAAGAAATGTTTACAAAAAAACTTGCATCTATGCCTATGACTTATGGTCATGGCAGTAGCTAGTGCATGAAACACCTTATCCCTATATATTCTGAACTTGCTGAGTAACGTTGTTACTCACCCCTTCCCATTTGACCCCCTGCTTAGACTTTTGGAGCCATCGGAAGAGATGTCAGTTATCCATCATGACAAAGAGGAGGTCTTCCACAAGGAATCAAGTCGACCTGGTGGAGCTTGAAGGAGTTGACCGCTACTTCACCAACGGAAGAATGACGACAACCATGGCAATGGAGGGGCAATGACAGCTGTGTCAATGGCATAGACAAAGACCACACTGCCAATGGAGGAGACAACATCTATTGGAAGGACGAGTACAATCCTGGATAAATATATTCCAGATGGAATAGATTGGGGCTATGACAACAGTAGTAGTGGATTAGGAGTAGAGCTAGAGTTAATCTCCAGCTTAGTGGTACGAATTGGATCTTTTCTGGATTTCATTTGTATGAGACCTGCTTTTATATGAAAGAGGTTCTCGAGATTTTGTATTGAATATTGTTGTAATCCTATAGTGTTACCTTGGACCTGCTATGTTTCTGTTGTACTACTCTGAGGGATGTAATATTCACGGATAAGTCCTTCTGTGAGTGTTATGTCAACGACTTGCGCACTACAACATGAAGTGGTGTTCTGGTTCACCGCAATGCTCATACTAAAACGGCACCAAAAGTAGGGCTCGGGGTAAATGGGATTGTCCACAAAATAATTTCTCATCAATCAATTGTGAGCATCAATCCTTTCCCTCCATAATTTCTGACGATCGTAAACGGAACCACCATGTTTCAGTCTTTTATTCGCGTGCAAAGCTAGGAGCATCAAATCATTCTCCTCCTCTTCAAGATCAAATTCTTCATCGGAAGAAGTGTAGGACGAACTCATCTATAAACATAGATTTCAACTAATTTAAAACTACAAAAAACATGCATCAAATTTATCTATAAATATAGAAAATTTATATACATACCTTGCAAGTGTTTTGTCAAACACCTTGTGGGCGGAGCTACAAACAACCGCCCGACACGGTCCGACCGGCGCACTAGAGGGGCGGAGGCGAGGGACATGGCAGTGAAGGACGGCGGCGAGGGGAAAGGCGGCCGAAGCAGTGGCGGCCGCAGGGGAAGCGATGGCGGCGTCGGTGACGGAGCCGTCGAATTCACCGAGGCGGTGGCCCGCTGATGGCCTTTGACGTAATTACCTGCGTCAAATAAATATGGTTAGGTTGAGACTCCAAGTGCAGAGTGTATAGTATATGAAAGACAGTTTTCCCCACGAGGGGTGACTCGAGGGTTTAATATCAAACTCTCAGGGAATCAGTAGTGAAAGATTTATCTTCTTATCCTTCTCTTGAAAACCTACAAACAAAGTAAATTGTTTTGTGCCCTCAACCTCACCAAGTGGTTGTCAAGCACAAGGTGTGAGAATGATATCAAAATAAAACAAATGCAAAACAATAAATAAATATGCAATGATGATAAATAAATATGCAAGGATGGTGGAAACAATGATGGATGATATTTTTGGGTTTTGTATTGCGAATGCAAGATATAAAAGTATTTTTGTATTTTCGGATTTTTAATTGGCAGAAAATGTAAAATGGATAAAAGTTGTTGGAAAGGTGTTTCTTATGATTAAAAATGGATCGGGGTTCATGGTTTCACAAATGCACTCTCTCTTTAATAAAGTGGTAGACAATGGAACACTAGAATTAACATATGAGATTGCAACAAAAAGGTTTCATGACAAGTTACTAATTATATGGGGATCACGTCCTAACATAGAGATCTTTTGTTTATGAATCTCTCTTACACTCCACCAAGATGTGAACTAAATCTTAGCACCTCGGTAATTAAGATAAATCAGAGTATAGCTTCAAGTCTTATGACATGGAGTTAAAATAAGAACATGCTAGATCTAGTCATGGAGAAGTGGCAATGGTCACACCCACACCTCCGGTAGCATGGTATCTTTCTCTATCCCTAGTGAGACAACAAAGTAAGGTAAAAATACCCAAGTGGATCGCGGAACTACTCTCACTTTCACCGCACTAGCCACCCCCCCCATTACTCCAACTAATGCACACATTCCCCCACACACGCTCTCATAAACATGCTTGATCAAGACAAGTAGACAAGAACGGGTTACATAATATTCATCTACTTTCATAACTGAAACAAAACAATTGCAATCTCAAACATATATTAACTCATAAAGATATCCACCACAAAGGAATTACATAGATGACCGTAATCATGTTCGGCAGCTCATACGGTGCTAATTAGTGAAGCTCAAAGAGAGGAGAGATACATAAGTTACTTCCACAAACCCATAGTCCAGGGGTGACTCCCTCTTCATCATGGAGACGGTGGAGATGTCGTTGGGGGAGATGGAGATCACACTGGCAGCGCCCCGCCGGAGTTTTCCCCCTCCAATCTGTAGCTCCAGGTCTCTGTTTCGGTGTTTCTGTGTTTTGGCGGCGCTCTCCTCTGGAAAACGTCGGGGGACTATTTTTATAGTTAGTTTTAGGTCAAGACGAAGCTTCTGGAAGAAAGATCGACGTCAACGGAGCCACGAGGGCCAAGTTGGTGGGCCCCACACGGCCAAGGAATCTGGCCGCATGGCCCCCCCTCTTTTGGCCTTCGGGCTTCCACTTTTTCGCTCCCTTCACCCCTACGCTTTGTTCCTTACAAAAACTGATGCTTGTAAATTTTCAGGTAATTTGGACATCGTTTGGGTCCCTGAAACATCAAAATATAGAAAATAGGGTTTTCTGCCAGTGCAGAGTTAATTCCAGAAAAATAGGAAAATTGTGAAATCTTCCCAAAATCATTATAAAACAATGATATAACCCTTATATGATGCAAATATGATTGAAATATAAGTGATATAATGCAAAGTTCATGTATGCATTTTACATGCATCAACATCCCCAAGCTTAACCTATACTCGTCCTCGAGTATAAAGGTGATAAAACCATCATGGACTTTGCATTTTAAGACTAACAATGGATATCAAAGATGATTATTATTGCTACATAAAGTCAAATGATTCATTCTTCAAAGGAGTAGCAATACGCAAGATAGATTATAAAGTGATATCAATTACTCAATGCAAGGATGTTTAATGATAATTCACAAAGTGCAGCATAGAAGAAATTACTATGGACCAAATGTATGCATAATGAAAAGTAAAAACATACTATAATGGTCATAGAGTACTCTTATAAAACTGAATATAAAAGGTGGACACTTTGGAAAGATATATAAATGAGTAGAGGTAAACATGAACAAGTTTCATCTAACTTCCAAATACTTCTACTTAAGTTAATGTTTGCAATGTGGTATTGGTGTCAAGCTCTCATTACCCCTTATCATAACATCTTGAATGGTTAAAGTTTAAAGTGAAAGCAAATATGAGTAGTGTGCTTGACAAAGAAATGGTTGAAAGTCTCATGCCCCGTGAATACGAGTACCTACACCATGGTGTTACTCAACTTGGGATACAAAGCAAGTTCAAGTAAAAGTCATTGTAAAAATAGAGTCATCAAGAGGGTCAACTGGGGTACCTCTTGTCCCAGGACATGGAACAAGCCCATGTCAAAATGAGAAGACAAACAAACATAATGAACAATCTCAACACCCTTTTTATTTACTATTGATATAGCCATTTATTATGAGGTGCATCACTGAAGGTTCACATAACATGTAAGCAAATTTCCACCATGGCAGCATGGCTTAGATTAGCGGCCCAGGTGTCTCTCTAGCCATTTGTACAAAATACTTAAACTCACTTAGTTTCCACATTTATTTGGCACTATGATAGGCATCCATAAACAAAAGTACATGATATAAACTAAATATAGTTATGAGCATGTTGAAAGCTTGCCATGTGACAGCACATTTGGGCTAACTACCAACCAAGACTCTTGTCAATCTCACAACTTCATAATTTTAATCACAATGGTTCATGTTTATTAAATGCAATAGTAAGGTGTGAGAGCTAGTTAACCAACTTTTCCCATAACAATCAATAACATAAGCATTTTAATTCAGAGGTATAGATAACACAAAGTAACATGATAAACATACTCGGAATAGCATAAAGCTAATAGGTAGATATGGTGGACTCACTGGAAAAACTTTGGTTGAAGGTGTTGATGCATGTAAAATGCATACATGAACTTTGCATTTAATTACTTATATTTCAATCATATTTGCATCATATAAGGGTTTGATACGTGCATTTTATATCATCATTTTTATACCTTATATTATCATATGGGATGTTATATGCACCGTTATATCAATGTTTTGCATGTTTTAGATGATTTATGGGACTTTCATACAAAGTCCCTATTTTTGGTATTTAATGTCTAGGAGGCAGAATACCCCCCTTTTCTTGTCTTTATTGTTTCAGGAGTTTCGCGAACCCAAATAATTAAAGGAAAAATGCCACGGCAGTTTTTCTTCGGAAGAAGGGCAATGGAAAGAAGACCGAAGAGAGGAAGGCCACGAGGCCCAAATGGGGTGGGCCCACGCGGCCAGGTACAGGGGCCGCGTGGGACCCACCAAACAGGGCCTCGGGCACTTCCTCGCCTGTGGCTTTTTATGTACGCCTTCGTCTTCCTCGAAAAACGACGCCCTAATTTTTCCCGAATTATTTGAGGCCGTGGCGGCGGCGGAGCTCCTGATTCTCTCCGAAGGGGGTCAGATCCTACTGCTCCGGAGCTCCGGAGAGGGGGAAATCACCGCCATCATCATGACCTCTCCTCCTTGGCGTAGGAGGAGGCCTCTACATCAACACCATCACCATGACCATCACCATCACCATCTCCGTGATCCACTCCGTTCCCCTCATGGTTTGAGAGTTGCTATACCCTATATCATTGTCTTGTGCTCCTATTCATGTTTGTGATTGGGTACTTGTCATTATTTGGTGGTGAATTATTTATTTCAGATTGTGTTGAACCCTTTATGCCACTGATTATGATCATGTTTGCACATTGTGAGTAGTTCCCATATGTTCCTGAGGGCATAGGATGAATTGGCAATGATTTATATATAACATGTGTTGGTATTTTGTGAAGAGTTTATCTTCTATGTGATTCTATGATGGTGTTGTGCAAACGTCGACTGCAGAACACTTCACCTATAAGGGCTCATAGGAGAACAACGTAGTGTAATGAATTTAGGAAGACTTGGGAGGACAAGTAAGACTAAGACGGAGTCATGCAGTTATATTATGTGGGTAGTAGTGTCGGGGACCTTAGAGTGTAATGCTATGGTGGGACTTTGTGTCTTAATAATTCTTGTGCAGTCATTTAATTGGCTACATGATCCAACATAAGGGGTTGTAGATTATTTATTTAGCTATGCCTAGTTATGGCTCCGCCCCAAGAAGATTAAAACTTGACAAGATATGCAACGTGTTGTTTAATAAATCTCTATGCCTAGTGATATCCATGCCACCCTCGGGAACACTTTCCACATATAAGTTACACACCATTTGAGCTTGTCCTCTTGCCACATAGAAGATTGGGCTTTCAATTGTTACTATTTACTTTCGACATTTTTATTATCTTTGCAATCATACAACTGAAAATCCCAAAAACATTTGCATCTTTCATTGCTGTATTTATCATTCTTTCCAACCAATACCTTCAGCTCCTCGTGGGTTCGACAACCTTTTCTAATTGAAAGGTGTAACGCCCCGACCCCGGAATTATACAGAGAGGCTATGTAGTCAACACAACCATCAATGTATAAAACAAAGATCGAGACTTGTGGAACAGAACTGGCACAAAGCATGACTCTACGACACAAAACATTTATATAGCAACTCATATAACGAGAAGAATACAAATATTACAAACAAAAGGATCACAGATCCAACAATTCAACAAGCGGAAGCGGGTAGTGTTGTCTAACAACAAGAAGCAAAATATGGCCTAAGAGGCCTACAATAAACATCATCCCAGCCAGCTTGTTCCACGGTCCCAAGCTGCCACCTGGGAACCCCAGACTAGTAGTCGACGTCAACGAAGAACCCACCTAGTTGCTCGGTGTCGTCCTCCTCTGAAATACAAATACATAGAGGCAGCAAAGAGAGACTGAGTACGATGTACTCGCAAGTTTAGTAGGGCGATATAGGCCCAATGACTGACGGAGGCTCTAAAGCTGTATAATGTAGTTCTTTTGCATAAAGCTAAATTTCATAAAATCAGAACTTAAAGACACATGGCATTCGTCTACTCAGAATATTTTTATAAACGGGGTAAGAGAGTAAACATCTGTCAACTTTGGTTCTCAAAGAACCCTTTTGTAACCAACCACACTCATCTCCACCAAGGCACCCCCTCGAATCACCCTCGAGGAAGTGAACCTTTAACACACGTGGTTATGCAACCTTTAGCTGCCATATCAATTAGGTTAAGATTCTCTATGATCTTATCGTCTATTCCCAAGTTGTCCATAACCGTGGACACGGCTTTTCGAAAAGATTAACCCTGCAGGGGTGTACTAATTTACCCATTGGTACCGTCCGGCTCACCTGAGTGGCCCTCTTCCGGGGAAGGCCGGCAAGCGGGCGTGGTTAAACCTTTACCTCACGTGAGAATATCCAAGAGTCATCTGTGGCCACAGGACAGGCTCAGCGCTCTCAGCGCCCTGCCCCATCGCCACGCCCTAAACACAAATCCTCATCAACATCATCTTTCCACTCACACGCAAATGGAAAACCGAACTAGAGGACCCTTGGATACGCCCGCATAAGTTATTCGGTCAGTAAGGCGCCCATACACCCACCAATGGCAGCACGCTAGTCTTGGTTCAAGAGGTAAAGAACTCGCACCTAGGGGCTAGAGTGAGGCAAAACACCATCCCCGATGGCAACTCACCCCAACCATCTTAGCATTTTAATTAAGCATCTCCGTTATCCACCATGCCCAAATCATTCCATCATCATCAATAATTTCTGGAATTAACAACGGACATAAAGCATTTACTTAAGCATGGCTAAGCATAGCTAAGCATATGAATACAAATAATTATATCCTTATCTCGGCCAACACTTCAACCCTAGGTTTCATAGGTAGGGATACATGTGATTGGCTTGGGGAGAACATGCATTCATAGGATATTCTATTAATTACCAAAAGACATTTGAACCGCATGCAATATTATGGTGGATAAAATAATTTGATAAAGTCATAGGATGCTAGATGCCAAGAAGGTTAGGTTATCTCTTGCCTTGCTGCCCGGTAGTGAAGCACTGATCGTCGGGGTAGTTAGAGAGGCCCTCGACTCCGGAATCTATCGATACCCCAAAAGAAATACAAAGCACACATAAATCACACGAACTCAAAATGCAATGCTCAATCACATGATGACATGTCCAATTGATGCAACCATATTATTACATAAATTAAAAGCAAATTTAAACGAGGGGCCAAATAATTTGTGCAATTATTTGGAACCAACCCCATATTTATCTTAGTGACCACATTCTTCATAAATTATCAAATTATTATGGAAGTGGCTCAAGAATGCATGAACATGGCGATAAAGGGTAGGGTTCGTCATTCCGATCATTTTGTTACTTTATTTGTAATTTTCGGAGCACCGATGAATAAATAGCAATTTAGATAATTAACGAGAATTTATTCTTTTAACCCAATTATCGATAACATCAAATAAGAATTTGTGATCATGATGTGATAAGTGCATAACTTGATAGCATTTGAAGTGTGGATCACATTGATATTTAATTCATAATTTTTGGACAATTGTTTAATAAGTTATGAATTTTCCCAAATTAGGCATCAATTTTACCCTTTTAGGGTTTCCTAATTATAGGGAAATTATTTTGCTCAAGAGGACATGATAAGGTTACCAACTGATAGATTTTGTTTTGCTGAGCAATTTGATATTTAGTTTGCAATTTTTGTAGCAATATACAAAAAGATATTAAAGTTTTAAATCATATTGACAAATCAAAAAGGGAAAAAACTTTCCCTGGCAGGCCGGCCTCAAGCCGGCCAGGCCGGGAGGCAGGCCGGGCACCGACCCGAGTGGCCCGGCCTTTGGCCAGCCCAGGCTGGGCTCCCAGGCCGGGAGTGTGGCCGAATGACCCGGCCCAGAGCCGGCCCAGGCCGCTAGGGAGGCCGGGTCCAGGCCGGCACGTCGGGCACGCCCGAGTGCAGGTCAAAGCCACGACCGTCGCGAGGCCGTGGTCACCGGCGGCACGGGCGGGGATCGACACGCCGGTGGCGGGCACGCGAGGGCCCGAGAGGTGTCGCATTCGACGCGCCACACCACGGCGGACCTAGATCGGGCGGCGCCGCTACTTATGGGTCGCCGGAGCGACGGTGACGTTGACGTCCGGCGGCAGCCGGCGACGGGACTAGACGACGGCGAAGAGGGAGCGAGCTAGGGGGGCCACGGGGATGTCTAGGAGGGTCACCTGCTTACCCTGGGTCCGTGGGTGGCCGCGGCGGTGAAGAGGGAGGCCGGTACCAGCGGCAATGGTGCACGGCGGCCGGCGGGTGTCGGTGACGAAGAACGGGACGGTGGCGGCGATTCGGGAGGCCCCGCGTCGATTCCTTCGGCGGGGAGGTG
The DNA here is from genome assembly GCA_012064385.1 of Puccinellia tenuiflora. NCBI lineage: Eukaryota > Viridiplantae > Streptophyta > Magnoliopsida > Poales > Poaceae > Puccinellia > Puccinellia tenuiflora. Next base: position 1,276,204 of record QRDG01000115.1, read on the forward strand.
CAGCTCTGCGCGGCGGAGCTGTTGCCGGTGACGGTTGGCTTCGGGGTGGCCGGAGTCGCCGGCGAAGCGCAGAGAATCGGCGGCGGAATGGCGTCGGCACGGGAGCGAGTTAGGGCTCGATTTCGATCCGAGAAAACAGGGACCTGGGGATGGGAAGAGAGAGAGGGGGCAGGTACGCGTCGGGGAGGTCCATATGGCCTCCAGGGAAACGAGGGGCGACGGCCGCTTGCACGGCATGGCGCCAGTGCGCCATGGCGCACAGTGAGAAGAGGGGGAAAGAGAGACTGACAGTGGGGACCCACTGTCAGTAATTTAAACAAAAACTACAATTTCTGTTTTTCTTTTAAGTTCAGCAGACTTCAGTGATTTAATTGGGGCACTAAAACATTTTTATAAAATGTGCAAAAATTCATGTGGGCTCCAAATTACCTTTAGGTGCTCCACAAAAATTGGTGAGGCAATATAAAATGTTTTGGCCAACATTTGTTCACAGCTCTTAATATGGTCAATTTTTGATAATTGCAAAAAGCCTCTAATTGGAGCAATTAGCCATTTCCAAAAATAGTGAAATCAAACATGGTTGCTCCCAACATAATAATGAAACACTCCATGAATTTAGTTTGAAGGTTGGGGAGGCTCAACTAGGTTCCAAAGACAAGAACTGAATTTTTAGCCAAATCCAATTCTTAACTCCATTTTCTCATTTAACCAAAATTTGAAGTTGAGAAAAAGGTTTCAGAGATCAAGCTTGGAACTTTCTAAAACATTTGAAAGTCCAAGGAGGAGTGGGTTTGCTAAGTTGACATTACCTTAGGTGGAGGATTGGGGAAGGTTGGCTTCCCATTCCCATTGGTTTCCAAGTGCAAGTTTGAAAATGGCAAATGCATATGGATGAAAAGATGCAAACATCGAAACAAAAAGTGGAAAAATTCTTCGTATTTTTCGTTACCACGTTTGGGCTGTTACAACTCTACCCCCCTTACAGGAATCTCGTCCCGAGATTCTAGGCTTGAGTGAAGAAGGCGGGGTATTCCTGACGAAGACTAGTTTCTCGCTCCCAGGTTGCTTCTTCCTCGGAATGGTTGGACCACTGAACTTTGAGAAACTTGATGGTCTTGTTGCGGGTTTTCCTCTCCGCTTCATCCAAGATGCGGATAGGATGCTCGCGGTAGGTCAAGTCCTCTTGAATGTCCAATGCCTCATGATCAACCCCACGGATGGGATCCTTGAAGCACCGGCGGAGTTGGGAAACATGGAACACATCATGGACATCCGGGAAATTTGAGGGCAACTCAAGTTGATAGGAAAGATCTCCTCGCTTGCCTACGATGGTGAAAGGGCCGACAAAGCGAGGTGCTAATTTGCCCTTGATTCCAAAGCGACGAACGCCTCGGAGAGGAGAGACTCGAAGATAGGCCTTGTCACCAATTTCATAGTGGACCTCTTGATGATGCTTGTCATAGTAGCTTTTCTGACGGGATTGAGCGGCCTTGAGATTTTCTCGAATAACACGGACTTTCTCTTCGGCTTCATTGATCACATCAGGACCGAAGAGAGACCTCTCCCCGGTTTCAGACCAATTGAGAGGAGTCCGGCATTTTCTCCCATAAAGGACCTCAAAGGGAGCCATTTGCAAGCTGGCTTGATAGCTATTGTTGTAGGAGAACTCGGCAAGAGGGAGGTACTTTTCCCAAATTTTGCCGAAAGAGATGACACAAGCCCGAAGCATGTCCTCAAGAACTTGATTTACTCTTTCAGTTTGACCGTCTGTTTGGGGATGATAGGCGGTGCTGAAGTTGAGACGGGTCCCGAGGGCCGTTTGGAAACTTTGCCAAAACTTGGACACAAATAAGCTTCCACGGTCGGAGATGATCCGCAAAGGAACCCCGTGCAAAGGAACAATCCTAGGCCATATACAAGTCGGCAAGTTGGCTTGCTCGAATATCATCACGGACCGGAAGGAAATGGGCAACTTTTGACAAACGGTCGATGATGACCCAAATAGCATTGTTGCCCTTTTGCGATCTCGGAAAGCCGGTGATGAAATCCATACCAACTTCATCCCACTTCCACTCAGGAATGGCTATGGGGCGAAGGGTACCGGCTGGCCTCTGATGTTCAGCCTTCACTCGGCGACAGACGTCGCATTCCGCAACATACTCGGCGATCTCGCGCTTCATGCAAGACCACCAAAATTGAGGGCGAAGATCTTGATACATTTTTGTGCTACCCGGGTGAATAGAGATGGGTGACTCATGAGCTTCAGAAAGGATCAACTCCCTCAGATTTCCACTCTTGGGCACCACTAGACGGTCACCAAAATAGACCACTCCATGGTCATCAACCAAGAAACAATTGGCCTTTCCATTAGCGATCTTCTCTTTGATCTCAAGGATTTCAGGATCATTTTGTTGGGCGGCCTTGATATCATCCTCGAGAGTGGATTTGATCTCAAGGTTAGCTAGAAAACCAGAAGGAACAATTTCCAGATTCAATTTAGCAAATTCCTCGTGGAGAGCCGGTTGCGCCTTTTCAACCATCACGGTATTGCAATAGGCTTTGCGGCTCAGAGCGTCCGCCACGACATTTGCCTTGCCGGGCTGATAATTGAGGGTCACATCATAGTCCTTTATCAATTCCAGCCATCTCCTCTGCCTCAAGTTCAGATCCGGCTGGGTGAACAGATATTTCAGACTTTGGTGGTCGGAGTAGATCTCGCAACGGTTGCCCAAGAGGTAGGGCCTCCATTGCTTCAGAGCATGTACCACGGCGGCAAGCTCCAAATCATGAGTTGGATAATTTTGCTCGTGTGGCTTGAGTTGACGGGAAGCATAAGCGACCACATGGCCCTCTTGCATCAAGACACATCCCAAGCCTTGGAGAGATGCATCGCAATAGACTGACGAAGTCCTTGGCGGTATCGGGAAGGACAAGTACCGGTGTGGTGGTGAGCTTGACCTTGAGGGTTTGAAAACTCTCTTCAGCCTTGTCTGACCACACGAATGGCTTGCCTTTCTTGAGGAGTTCAGTCAATGCCTTTGCTATTTTGGAGAAGCCCTCAATAAATCGACGGTAATAACCCGCCAATCCAAGGAAGCTTCGGATATCTTTGACGGATTTGGGAGTTGGCCAATCCAGGATTGCCTGAATCTTGTCGGGTATCACCGCTACTCCGGCAGCTGACACCACATGACCGAGAAAGATGAGCTCCTTCAGCCAAAACTCACATTTAGAGAACTTGGCATATAGACGGTGGTCCCGAAGCTTGGTCAAAACAAGTCGGAGATGCTCAGCATGTTCGTCTTCGGTCTTGGAGTACACAAGGATGTCATCGATGTAGATGATGACGAACTTGTCGAGATACTCGTGGAAGATGGAATTCATTAGCCTCATGAATGTAGCCGGAGCATTAGTGAGGCCGAAGGACATGACGGTGTACTCATATAAGCCATAGCGGGTGGTGAAAGCGGTCTTCGGGATATCCTCCTTCCGGATTTTGATCTGATGGTAACCTGACCTCAGATCCATCTGGAGAATACCGTTGCTCCAGCTAGTTGATCGAATAAGTCAGTTATGTGAGAATTGGATACTTGTTCTTGATGGTCACCGCATTGAGAGGGCGGTAGTCAACGACCAGTCGAGGAACATTTGTATCCCTCTTCTTGACAAAGATAACCGGGCAGCCCCAAGGTGAGCTACTCGGCCGATGAATTCTTTCTCCAGCAGCTCATCAAGTTGCTTCTTCAGTTCAGCTAGCTCTTCCGTTGGCATACGGTAGGGCGTCTTGGAAACGGGGCGGTTCCCGGAACCAACTCAATCACAAACTCCACGCTGCGATCGGGTGGCATGCCGGCAATTCCTCCGGAAGACATCGGGGAAATCACACACCACAGCGACTTCAGATATATCAGGCGGGGTGATTCCTTCCAGGAAATAAAGACTGATCTCCGGCGAGAGAGGAGTAGCCGCGGAAGGAATTGCAGATGTTGGGGACCAATAACGCACTTCCCCATATCTTGGGTGGAACACTGTGACAGTCTTGGCAGCACAATCCAGGTTGGCCTGATATTTCACTAGCCAATCCATGCCCAGAATAACATCGATACCCTCTGACCTCAGGGCTATCAATGAGAACGGAAAAGGGACTGACCCTACAGCTATTTGAACATCGGGAGATATCCAATTGGTACGCCAACTAGAGCCATGGAGTCTTGACCACTAACGGGGAATCCATCATCACAAACGGTATTTGATGGTTGTGTGCATATGATATGGATATGAACGAATGCGAAGCTCCAGAATCAAATAATACTGAAGCTGGATATGTGTTGATTCGAAGCGTACCCATGAGAACTCGGGGTCCTCCTCACGCCTTCAGCCGAGACGTGGTCAGGCGGCCACGGCTGAGGTGGTAGCCTTGGCGGCTGGGGTAGAGGGTGCTTGGTGGCAGTGCTGAGGTAGCCGGTGCCTTCTGGGGACACTCTCTGAGGAGTGCCCCGGCTGGCCACAAGCGAAGCAAGTGACTCCCGGTGGTGCAGGCAGTCGAGGTCGAAAACCGCCTCCAGCCGCACCCAAGGTCGAAGTAGCTGGCGAGGTGGAGGTGGCAGGTACCGGTGGGCTTCGTCGCGGAAGGGCGCCTTTGGCACCGCACTGAAGGCACGAAACCTTGCGCTTCCTTGCCCCCCGATGAGAGGAGCTCTGGTGGTCGGTGGGAACGGGGCCTCTTAGAAGCCTAGCTCCTTCCTACCTTGCTCCAAGTATAGATATTTTAAGAAGCAACAAACACCAAAGACAGATTTAGGCAACCACAGTGACATCACGTCATCGTGGCGATATCAAATGGATATAACGGACTTGAGGTATAACTGGACGGTAAGAACCCAAACCCCGAGAACTTAAACATCGACACCAAGCACAAAACAAATAGAGGTAAGAATCAGAGTAGAGCGAGTTGGATGAGAAGCAAAAAGAATCCTAAGAAGGTTTTCACAACTCATTTTTAGGTTGAAAATAATTTTCACTAGACTCGACATCGACCATAAGAAAGGGTTTCCTACAGGCAGTCCTGCTCTGATACCAATTTGTAGCGCCCCGACCCCGGAATTATACAGAGAGGCTATGCAAGGAACACAACCATCAATGTATAAACAAAGATCGAGACTTGTGGAACAGAACTGGCACAAACATGACTCTACGGCAACAAACATTTATATAGCAACTCATATAACGAGGAGAAATACAAATATTACAAGGCAAAAGGATCAAGATCCTACAATTCAACAAGCGGAAGCGAGTAGCGTTGTCTAATACAACAAGAAGCAAATTATGGCCTAAGAGGCCTACGATAAACATCACCCAAGCCAGCTTGTTCCACGGTCCCAAGCTGCCACCTGGGAACCCCAGACTAGTAGTCGACGTCTACGAAGAACCCACCTAGTTGCTCGGTGTCGTCCTCCCCTGAAATACAAAATCATAGAGGCAGCAAGGAGAGACTGAGTACGATGTACTCGCAAGTTTAGTAGGGCGATATAGGCCCAATGACTGACGGAGGCTCTAAAGCTGTATAAGGTAGTTCTTTTGCATAAAGCTAAATTTCATAAATCAACACATAAATGACACAAGGCATTCGTCTACTCAGAAGATTTTATAAAGGAGATAAGAGAGTAACATTTCATCATTTGGTTCTCAATCGAACCCTTTTGTCGCCAACTACACTCATCTCCACCAAGGCACCCCCTCGAATCACCCTCGGGAAGTGAACCTTTAACACACGTTTGATTATGCAACCTTTAGCTGCCATATCAATTAGGTTCAGATTCTCTATGGTCTTATCGTCTATTCCCAAGCT
>QRDG01000115.1:1282609-1492558 GCA_012064385.1 Puccinellia tenuiflora
GCATTTGTCTCTTTACCATCGTCATATGTGATACTCTAGGGGGTAGAGTGCCACACTGAGGCTTAGTAAACAGTAGCTAATGTTTAATGAAGTTGGTTTGCAATTTGTCATGAGTTGAACACATGTGTATTTTAATTTATGAGCACTAACCCTCTAATCAAATTATGAGAAGTTTTGTGTGAAGGGAGTTTTTAAGTTCCGAAGGAGAGGAATATGAAGAAATCGAGGATGGATCAGAGCTCAAGCTTGGGGATGCCCCCATGGCATCCCCTCTGAATATCAAGAACTATCAAGAGTCAAAGCTTGGGGATGCCCAAGGCATCCCCTCATCTTCATCTACTATCATAAGGTCGTCTTCGTTGAACTTCGTTTTTATCACTTTACATATAATGTGCTATGCTTGGAGCGTCTTTTTACTTTCAGTTTTCTTAGTTTGTTTGCTATTCATATCTTTGTTGGATCCTAGCTTTATTTGTGTGGGAGAGAGACACACACCGCTTTTTCGTTTCAATACTCCTTTGCTTCGCTTATATCTTTTTGAGTATTCTTAGCTACTGTCTGTTTTCTAGTAAGCTCTCGCTTTTAGCTTTTATCTTGTTTAGAGATGCTAGTTGTTAAGTTAAACTCTCTTGTTCTTCACTTATACTTGTTGGAGAGTTGTTGTTGAAAAATTGCTTGAATTGTCAATGCGACAAAATGCTGTTTGTGTAATGATAGAATAAAATGAAAAGCCTGCATAGTTTTGTAGATCATGGTGTGGAAACTTGATGCTTCTCAATTGTTTTGAGATGTTAAGTTGAATGCTTAAACTTGCTGGTTATTTGAGTGGAATTGATTAGTAAGGAAATATGGTTGAAAGCTTGAAATTGTGTGATTTTTCACAGTTGTTAATTCATAGTGCTAATCTTTCCATCAAAAGAATTGTTTGGTCAACAAGGGAGTCGGTGTAGAGTTTTTATGGTTATGACCGGTAAATGTCTTATGTTGTTCTGTTATCGGTTATTGTTAGATGTTTGCTTCAAATACCTTTTTTGCTGAGCCTAAAAATTCGTACTGAGTGTATGGTTCACTCGTGCATCCAATCCCCAAAGCCAAACTTTCTTGCCAGCTGAGTCCACCATATCTACCTATGCATTGTATTTCTACCATTCCAAGTAAATTTGTCATGTGCTACCTTTAAAAATTCAAAATACTTCTTCCTTGTGCCTCTGTTTTTAAGCTCATGAGGGAGCAGTAGAGAGCTACATATAACTTGTGACAAGCGAGGTCATTTCCCCCCTTTCACCCGGTGTTGATGGATTACGTCTTCACTTGAATCAACCTGAGAGCAGCTTAAGCAAAATATAAATATAACTCACAATTCTCCTCTGCGCAATGCAAATCTGAGAATCAGCCCAAACATTGGACAGTGGTGAAACCAAGGAGAAAGAAGAGCGTACTCGCTCTTCTAAGAACCAGCTGCTCTCACAAGTCTAAAAACCTTGCTTGTCATGAGGGATCGATACGTGCATTTTATATCATCATTTTTATACCTTATATTATCATATGGGAATGTTATTTGCACTGTTATATCAAGGTTTTGCATGTTTTAGATGATTTATGGGACTTTCATATAAAGTCCCTATTTTTCGTATTTAATATCTGGGAGGCAGAATACCCCCCTTTTCTTGTCTTTATTGTTTCAGGAGTTTCGCGAACCCAAATAATTAAAGGAAAAATACCACGGCAGTTTTTCTTTGGAAGAAGGGCAATGGAAAGAAGACCGAAGAGAGGAAGGTCACGAGGCCCAAATGTGGTGGGCCCACGCGGCCAAGTACAGGGGCCACATGGGATCCACCAAAAAGGGCCTCGGGCACTTGCTCGCTTGTGGCTTTTTATGGACGCCTTCGTCTTCCCCGAAAAGGGACGCCCTAATTTTTCCAGAATTATCTGAGGCCGTGGCGGCGGTGGAGCTCCTGATTCTCTCCAAAGGGGGTCAGATCCTGCTGCTCCGGAGCTCTGGAGAGGGGGGAAATCACCGCCATCATCATCACCTCTCCTCCTTGGCGTAGGAGGAGGCCTCTACATCAACACCATCACCAAGGCCATGACCATCTCCATCACCATCTCCGTGATCCACTCCGTTCCCCTCATAGTTTGAGAGTTGCTATACCCTAGATCATTGTCTTGTGCTCCTATTCATGTTTGTGATTGGGTACTTGTCATTATTTGGTGGTGAAGTATTTATTTCAGATTGTGTTGTACCCTTTATGCCACTGATTATGATCATGTTTGCACGTTGTGAGTAGTTCCCATATGTTCCTGAGGGCATAGGATGAATTGGCAATGATTTATATATAACATGTGTTGGTATTTTGTCAAGAGTTTATCTTCTATGTGATTCTATGATGGTGTTGTGCGAACGTCGACTGCACAACACTTCACCTTTAAGGGCTCATAGGAGAACAATGTAGTGTAATGAATCGAGGAAGACTTGGGAGGACAAGTAAGCCTAAGCCAGAGTCATGCAGTTATGTTATGTGGGTAGTAGTGTCGGGGACCTTAGAGTGTAATGCTATGGTGGGACTTTGTGTCTTAATAATTCTTGTGCAGTCATTAAATTGGCCACATGATCCATCATAATGGGTTGTAGTTTGTTTATTTAGCTATGCCTAGTTATGGCTCCGCCCCAAGAAGATTAAAACTTGACAAGATATGCAACGTGTTGTTTAATAAATCTCTATGCCTAGTGATATCCATGCTGCCCTTGGGAACACTTTGCACATATAACTTACACACCATTTGAGCTTGTCCTCTTGCCACATAGAGGATTGGACTTTCAACTGTTACTATTTACTTTCGACATTTTTATTATCTTTGCAATCATACAACTGAAAATCCCAAAAACATTTGCATCTTTCATTGCTTTATTTATCATTCTTTCTAACCAATAACTTCAGCTCCTCGAGGGTTCGACAACCTTTTCTAATTGAAAGGTACTACAATTGATCTCCTGCACTTGGGAGTCATCAAGATACTTTTCTGGCGCCGTTGCCGGGGAGCGTAGCGCTATTGGTAGAAGTTTGGTAAGGAAACTTGAAAGCTGAATTATATTTGCTGTTTTATCTCATTGATATTATGGCATTTAAAATCGTCCCTCGCTGCACCTTGCTCTATATGAATGTGCTTATGCCACTACTGCTAAAGTAGTTGAAACTGTTGTGTCTAAGATACCTAAAGTGGGATTTAAAATTCCTACTGGACATGTTGAAAGAGTTACGAAGAATATATTTTCAGGGGATGGAACTAAGTCTGCACGTGAACACATTGAAATGATTGAAGAAATATGTGGCTTATTTAGGATTCCTGGTATTTCTGAGGAATATGTGAAAAGGAAGCTATTATTTATGTCTTTATCTGGTAATGCTCGTATTTGGTTCATGTCTTTGGATGAAGGAGCCACTACTGAATGGAGTGTATTGAGGAAGATTTTCTTTCTTAAATATTTTACTCCTAGAGAAGCTTATGAGAGCCGCTGCTATATATTTAATTTCTGGCCACATCTGGGAGAGAGTATTACTCAAGCTTGGGGGAGACTGAAGGCACTCCTTCGTGAGAATCCTTTTCATGATCTTACAAAGAAACTTATATTGATAAACTTTTATGTGAGGCTACCTATGAAGCATAAAGAAATTCTGGACAATTCATCTGGTGGGAGTTTTACAAATAATACAGTAGAAGAAGCATGGAACCTATTGGAAACTATTTCTGAAAATACTGGACACTGGGAACTTGATAAAGGTAATGAACCTTATTTTGATTATGGATATTCATGTGTGGAGAGCTTCTCTACTTCTACCTTGTTTAAAAATGTGAGTGATACATTTAATCTTGATCCTTATGTTATACTTGAAATAGCTAAATCTTTTGCTGAGCATATCTGTATTCCTAAAAGTGGGTTTGAAACTTATGTTGAACCTGTTAAACAATCTATTGTTATTCCTAAAGTTATTAAACAGATAGAGCCAGTGTTGTCTGTGAGAATTGAGGAGTATGTTGAGCCACCCCCATATCCGAACCAAGTTAAGAAAAATTTACTTATTGCTTTTACTAACAAGAGTAAAAGAAGATGTCCTCGGCCATATGAACAGGTGGAAGTCAATACTCAGATTTCTGTTATCAAACAATTAATGAAGAAGATCATGTTGATGTTTATCTATGTGAAGATGCTACTAAAATTATCAGAGGTAATTCGGCCAAGGTGGGAAAACCTATAATATCATGCTCTATTGGGACTTCAAGTTATCATGGTCTATGTGATATTGGGTCAAGCATTAGTGTCATTCCATATTCTCTCTATCTTGAAATCAAGCCTGATATTGATCCTATTGTTATGGAAGAGACAGGTATGACAATTCAACTTGCTAATAAAGAATATATTAGTCCTTTTGGAATTGTTAGAGATGTTGAAGTTCTAGTTGGGAAAATTAAATATCCTGTTGATTTTATTGTGCTTGGTTGCCCTCAAGATTCATTTTGTCCTATCATTTTTGGTAGACCTTTCTTGCGTACTGTTGGAGCTGAAATTAATTTGCTTAAAGAGAAAGTGTTTATTAAATGTGATAATGAAAGACTTGAGTTCAATTTTTCCAAATTTGCTGATAAACATGTTGTGAAAGAGCCAATTTCTGAAGATATAATTGAAACCCTTGCTCCTATAGTTGTAGCTTCAACAGATGTTGTAGAACATTATATGCTTAATCAAGATGAACCATTTAATGATGAGGAAAAAGAGGCTCTGGAACAAATATTATGGCAACAACCACCACAGTTACAGTTGCATATCCCACCTGATAATTTAGGAGTGTTACCACCACCTAAAGGGGGTCCTAGTTTTGAATTGAAACCTTTGCCTGACAATCTGAAATATGCATACTTAGATGATAAGAACATATATCCTGTCATTATTAGTGCTAACCTTTTAGCTGAAGAAGAAGAGAAACTACTTGATGTGCTAAAAGCTCATCGACCAGCTATTGGATACTCTCTTGATGATCTTAAAGGTATAAACCCAGCTCTATGTATGCATACAATCAATTTGGAAGAGGATGCAAAACATGTTGTTGATTATCAACGCCGTCTCCATCCAAAAATGAAAGAAGTGGTAAAGAAAAGAGGTAATAAGACTCATGGAAGCTGGTATCATTTATCCTATAGCTGATAGTAAGTGGGTTAGTCCTGTCCATTGTGTTCCTAAAAAAGGTGGAATGACTGTTGTTCCAAATGATGAGAATGAACTTGTGGCTCAACGTACTATTGTTGGTTATAGGATGTGCATTGATTACAGGAAACTAAACAAAGCAACTAGAAAAGATCATTACCCATTGCCATTTATTGATCAAATGTTAGAAAGGTTATCTAAACACTCTCACTTTTGTTATCTAGATGGTTATTCAGGTTTCTCACAAATTCCTATCCATAAGGACGATCAATAAAAGACCACTTTTACTTGCCCATTTGGTACATTTGCTTATAGAAGAATGCCATTCGGTTTATGTAATGCTCCTGCTACTTTTCAAAGATGCATGAATGCTATATTTGCTGATTATATTGAAAAGATAATGGAAGTCTTTATGGATGATTTTTCTGTGCATGGTACTTCTTTCGATAATAGCTTGTTCAATCTTAACAAAGTTTTACAGCGTTGTGAAGATCAACATCTAGTTCTCAATTGGGAGAAGTGTCACTTCATGGTTACCGAAGGAATTGTTCTAGGACATAAGATCTCTGGAAATGGAATAGAAGTTGATCCAGCCAAGATAGAAGCTATTGAGAAGCTACCATACCCAAAGGATATAAAAGGTATAAGAAGTTTTCTTGGGCATGCAGGTTTTTACCGTAGGTTCATTAAGGATTTCTCCAAAATATCAAAACCTCTAACCAATCTTTTGCAAAAGGATGTTCCTTTCTCTTTTAATGATGATTGCATTGAATCTTTTAATATTTTGAAGAATGCTTTAATAACTGCTCCTATTATTCAACCTCCTGATTGGAAATTGCCCTTTGAAATTATGTGTGATGCTAGTGATTATGCAGTTGGGGCTGTTTTGGGTCAAAGGGTTGATAAGAAACTGAATGTTATTTATTATGCTAGTAGAACACTAGATGCTGCCCAAAGAAATTATGCTACAACTGAAAAAGAATTTTTAGCAGTACTATTTGCTTGTGACAAGTTTAGACCATATATTACTGATTCCAAAGTCACAATACATATTGATCATTCTGCTATTAAATACTTGATGAACAAGAAAGATGCTAAGCCTAGATTGATAAGATGGGTACTTTTATTGCAAGAATTTGATTTACACATTGTTGATAGGAAAGGAGAAGATAACCAAGTAGCTGATCATCTCTCTAGAATGGAAAATATACCTGATGATCCCATTCCTATTAATGATAGCTTTGTTAATGAACAACTTGCAATTGTTAATGTGATGAGGACATCCCTAGTCCTTTACCATTTTCTTCTATCGACGATGTTGCTGCTCAAGACAAGCCCAATGAAGTGAGGATTGGACCAATGACAAGAGCTCGTGCCAAGCTACTTGGACAACAGGTGAACTCACTCTTAATTGAATATAATGTTGGTGATGTTGAGAACTTCATACTACCTAAGTCTATGCATCTGTGTATGATCAGGGTTGTTGATAACACAAGCATTGGAGGAGGACCCGAGGAGCAGCAAGAATCGGAGCACAACGACACCTATGGCGCGAGGGAGGAGCGGGAGGAATGTGCAAAGGAGGAAGAAGCTTGGTGATCATCATTGAACTTCTTTGCAGCAGCTTGGTGAACTTCTTTTCATCATTGAACTTCTTTGCAGCAGCTTGGTGATCATCATCATGAGGTGAAGATGTGTCAAGTGTATGGATGTCCTCATCATCTCCCCCCCCCCCTTCAAAAAGCGTCGACCTCGACGCGCCAAGGTCATCTCCATCATATGGTGACAAATCAGCAACGTTGAAGCTGTTGCTAATGCCACCAAACTCAGCAATAGGAATATCAATCGAGTAGGCATTATCATTGATCTTAGCTAGCACCTTGTAAGGACCAGCACCACGCGGCTTCAACTTGGAACTTCTGAGCTGTGGAAACCTATCCTTGCGCAGATGCACCCAAACCATATCTCCCGGCTGAAACAAAACTTGCTTTCTTGATTTGTTTCTTGCAGCAGCAATGTTCTTGCCTTTCTTCTCAATAGCCTCTCGTGTCTTCTCATGAATCTTCTTCACATAATCTGCTCTTTTTGATGCCTCCATGTTAACTCTCTCATGCAATGGAAGAGGCAGCAAATCTAGTGGTGTGATTGGTTTGAAGCCATACACCACCTCAAAAGGACAAAGCTGAGTAGTAGTGTGCACCGCTCTGTTATAAGCAAACTCAACATGTGGCAAACACTCCTCCCACTCACGCAGATTTTTCTTGATCATAGCTCGCAGCAATTGTGACAATGTTCTATTCACCACCTCCGTTTGACCATCTGTTTGAGGATGACATGTTGTGCTGAACAACAACTTCGTTCCTAGCTTCCCCCACAATGTCTTCCAGAAGTAGCTCATGAACTTCACATCACGATCAGAAACAATCGTCCTAGGTACTCCATGTATGCGTATGATGTCCCTGAAAAACAGATTAGCAATATGCGACGCATCGTCGCTCTTGTGGCATGCAACAAAATGTGCCATCTTAGAAAAACGATCCACTACCACAAATATACTATCATGACCTCGTTTAGTACGTGGCAAACCTAATACAAAATCCATGCTAATGTCTTCCCATGGTGTAGTAGGTGCAGGTAGTGGTGTATACAAACCGTGAGGCTTCAGTTTTGACTTGGACTTGTTGCATGTAATGCAGCGCCTAACAAACCTGTCCACGTCGCGCCTCATCTTGGGCCAATAAAAGTGATCAGCTAGCATGAGCAACGTCTTCTCACGCCCAAAGTGACCCATCAATCCTCCAGCATGTGATTCCTGCAACAATAGCAAACGCACCGACGATTCTGGAACACATAGTTTGTTAGCTCGAAACAAAAATCTATCATGTATGTGGTACTTATCCCATGCGTTGCGAAGCAAGCACAAACGATATGGTTCAGCAAAATCATGATCAGTTGCATACAAATCACACAAGCTCTCTAAACCAGGAATTTTAACATCAAGTTGTGTCAATAACATGTTCTTCCTAGATAGAGCATCAGCAAGAACATTATCTTTCCCTTTCTTATGCTTAATAATGTAGGGAAATGACTCAATGAACTCAACCCACTTAGCTAGGCGTCTATGCAGATTTGATTGAGCTTTCAAATACTTCAATGCTTCATGATCAGAATGTATGATAAATTCTTTTGGCCACAAATAATGTTGCCAAACCTCAAGAACTCTAACAAGCGCATACAATTCTTTATCATAAACAGGATAATTTAATCTAGCACCAGAAAGTTTCTCGCTGAAATAAGCAATAGGTCGACCTTCCTGCATCAAAACACCACCAATTCCTATACCACTAGCATCACATTCAACTTCAAATTGCTTGGAAAAATCTGGTAGTGCAAGTAATGGAGCAGAAGTAAGCAAACGTTTCAGCTCATCAAAAGCAAGATCTTGTGCTGCACCCCACACAAAAAGGCACACCCTTCTTAGTTAAATCATTCAATTGTGCAGCAATAGTACTAAAGTCTTTCACAAAACGTCGATAGAAACCAGCAAGACCGAGAAAACTGCGTAATTGACTCACATTCATGGGAATAGGCCAGTTTTGAATTGCTTCAATTTTAGATGAATCTACTTCTACCCCATGCTTAGATACAACGTATCCTAGAAATATCACTTTATCTTTTGCAAATGTGCACTTCTCAAGATTAGCATACAATTTATTATCACGCAGCACTTGCAAAACTTGACTAAGATGATCACAATGTTCAGATTCAGTGCGGCTGTAAATAAGTATATCATCAAAGTATACAACCACAAAACGACCAATGAACTCTCGCAAAACATGATTCATTAAGCGCATGAATGTACTAGGTGCATTAGTAAGACCAAAAGGCATGACTAGCCACTCATATAAACCAAATTTTGTTTTGAAAGCAGTTTTCCATTCATCCCCTTCTTTCATCCTAATTTGATGGTATCCACTACGCAAATCAATTTTAGAGAAAACAGCAGCACCACTCAATTCATCTAGCATATCCTCTAAGCGTGGAATAGGATGACGATATCGAATAGTGATGTTGTTTATAGCTCTACAATCTACACACATACGCCATGTACCATCTTTCTTAGGCACTAAAATAACAGGAACAGCACAAGGACTAAGAGAGACACGAATATACCCTTTGTCTAGTAGTGCTTGCACTTGTTTCTGTATTTCTTTTGTTTCTTCGGGGTTGGTCCTGTATGGTGCCCGGTTGGGAAGTGTGGCGCCAGGAATGAGATCAATTTGATGCTCAATGCCACGCAATGGTGGCAACCCTGCTGGTACCTCCTCCGGAAACACATCACCATAATCCTGCAAAACATTAGACACACCAAGAGAAACAGGTTGCATATCATTAGAAACTAAAACCTCACCTTTGTACATAAGCACAAGAGGCATGGCTGTAGGATCCTCACTAAATTCTCTCATGTCTTCTTTGGTGGCTAATATAAGCAAACTAGGCACTCTCTCACTTTTCGTTATAGTATCACTCACAGCTATTACATTGTTCTCTCGTACAGGTGGCTGTTCTACATGCACTTCTACTTTCTGACGAGACTCATTCACGATTTGCTGCGGTGACATGGGCTGCAAATTAATTTTCTTGCCCTTGAACTCCAAGTGATAGGTATTGGCACGGCCATTGTGCTGCACATGGCGATCAAAGAGCCATGGCCGACCCAATAATAGATGACAAACAGTCATAGGAACCACATCAAACTCAATGGAATCCTTGTATGGTCCTATTTCAAAATTTACCCGCACCATGTGGCTGACTTTCATCTCACCATTGTCACTTAACCACTGAATGTAATATGGATTTGGATGCGGTATATATTGCAGTTTCAGTTTTGCACATAATTCCTTGCTTGCAAGATTGCGGCAACTACCTCCATCAATAATGACCTTGCAAGCCTTGTTGGGACCTACTAGTGCTTTTGTTTGGAACAAGTTACATCGCTGAGATTCAGATTGTGGCTACACACTCAAAGCACGCTGTGAGACAACAATTGTAGGCGCAGGAGAAGCAAAAGCATCCATGCCTCCCTCACTAGTATAGCCATCTTCATCGGAAGCATAAGG
The DNA here is from genome assembly GCA_012064385.1 of Puccinellia tenuiflora. Classification (NCBI taxonomy): domain Eukaryota; kingdom Viridiplantae; phylum Streptophyta; class Magnoliopsida; order Poales; family Poaceae; genus Puccinellia; species Puccinellia tenuiflora. The sequence continues at coordinate 1,292,930 of QRDG01000115.1, forward strand.
ATCAGCGTCATCTCCTGTTTCATATTCATTATCAGCATTCACAATCATTGTCTTTCTATCTGGACATTCCCTCTTGAAGTGTCCTTTGCCTCCACAAGTATGACAAACCATGTCTCTATTACGGGCTGTAGACACATTAGAACCAGTACTAGCAGCAGGGGTAGGTGGTTTCTTTGCAGGAGAAGCATTGGAGGCTTGCTTGGAGAAGGAAGAAGCTGGGCGGTTAGATGGGCTCTCCATAGGCACGACAGATGGTGATGGCGCTCTGCTAGAAAACCTCCCAGAACTTGAATATCTCGCCTTGAGTTGAGCCTCTTCAGCTAGCTGTGATTCAGCCTCCCTTGCTTGATGCAATAGCTGATTCATATTGTTGTATTGGCAATGCCTTACAATGCCCTTGATGTTATATTTCAGCCCATGAAGAAATCGCTGCATAGTCATCTCAACGGATTCTCTAACTCGTGCACGCTGCAGCAACATCTCCATCTCCATGTAATATGCATCAACGGTCATAGTCCCTTGCTTCAATTGTTGCAACTTGTCATAAACTGTACGGAGATAATTAGTGGGCACAAAGCGAGCACGCATAACCTCCTTCATCTCACGCCATGAAAGAACAGGAAGTTCATTGTCATCTCGACGGTTACTCACAATGCTTTCCCACCAACGCAATGCATAACCATCAAATTCAGAGGAAGCAAGTTTAACCTTCCTATCTTCAGTGTAGTCATGCAAACGCCACAATTTTTCAATCTTGAGCTCCCAAGTAAGATACTCTTCCACATCAGGGGTGCCCTCAAATTTTGGGATAGTGAATTTGGGCTTGCCCAAGCCATCCTCCTCCTGAAGTGGTACACGCCGAGCACCAAGATGTGGTGGTGGCCGAACCCCCAGTCCACGGCCACGACCATTATTGCCCAGCATATGCTCATTGTCTCCATGGACACTATCATCATCTCCATGGCCATCACGGTGGCGTTGTTCAACAGCTACACGCAGGCCATTAACTGAAGTTGTCAATTGCTGAATACTTGTCTGAAGATCAGTGACTTGTGTTTGCATAGCATTGACTGTATTTTCAGTTGCATCCACTTTAATTTGTATGGCCTGAATATCACCATCAATGGTAGCAGTGGATCTATCTATAATCCCTGTCAAATGATCACGGAGAGCTTCATATTCCCTCCATGTTATGATGTAGCCCCACACGTGGACAACACCATGGACACCATACCAAATGGCCCAATGACAAGGTCAAGAGTCAAGGCTCTTCATGAAAAGGTGACCTCGCTCCTCTCGATGTGTGATCTTGACCTTCCTTTGAATTGCTTGCTACCTCATGCCACTACCTTATGCATACTCAGGATCCACCCGGAAGATGACCCACAATGGAGTCAAGAAGATGGCCAAGAGGAACTCCAAGAAGATGGGCAAGAAGAAGAAGGAGGCGAAAACTGCTGGACCGGCCTCCAGGCCGGCCTAGGCCGGCCTCCAGGCCGGCACCCCTCCAGAGCTGGCCAGCCTCCCAGCCGGCCTAGGCCGGACCCCAGGCCGGCCACCCTGCCGAGACCGCCGGCCTCCCAGCCGGCCCAGGCCGGTCTCCAGGCCGGCCACCCTCCAGAAGCCACCGGCCCCCAGGCCGGCCCAGGCCGGCCCCCAGGCCGGAACTCCACCTGCGCCAGCCGCAGCCCCAGGCGCCTGCCGGCCCACAGGCCGGCCTAGGCCGGTTCCCAGGCCGGCAACCCGGCAGAACCCGCCGGCCCCCAGGCCGGCCTAGGCCGGCCCCCAGGCCGGTTCCCCGCCTTTCCAGCCCGTTTTGTAATAGACTATAAATAGCCTTCCACTTTCCCCATTTCGGGGCAGACTGAATCTGAGACTTGTGAGAGCTATGCTCCTCCTCCCTCGTAGCTAGGGTGCCTCGTTGAGGTAGATCTTGTTGTTGCTACTCTTTCACTGCGGTGTCTCTAGTAGTGCAAACCAATCTTTCACTGCGGTGATTCTATTGGATCGGTGGACCGGCCGGTAAGAGCAATCGGTTTCAACAAGAGTAAGTTTGGCTTTGATTCTTCGATCCAAAGGCTACCTTTTTGAGGGTTTGTTGTTGGGTGGAGTTCTTAGCAGGATTTGCTAGTTATCCTTGTGTTTGCCCACGAATCTCCCTCGTTTCCCCTCGTGTTCTTCGTGTTCATCCCCGTTTCCCCCTCAAATCCGTGAAGATCGGGCCTAGCCCTACATCATTTGGTATCAAGAGCAAGGGTTTCCACGGATTTGGATCGTGTTTCCACCGTTTATTAGCCATTTCTCCACCAAAATTTTTCTTTCCCATACCAATTTCGAAAATTCCAAAAAAAAAATAGCCCATATGGATTTCGTTCGATCTTTCGATTTGGTGAGCGATTTGTGGTTTTGATCCACGGATCTCGTGCTTAAGACCTTTTCCCCACTTTCCGTTGGTGTTTTCCGGAGGCCTTTTCCGCTCCAAGCCCAAGCGTGCCGCGCAATTCGTCGCCGGCGGTACTACCGTCCGAACGGCCGTTACTACCGCCCGCAATCGGTCTTACCGCCCGTTCGGCCGGTGCTACCGCCGCACGACTATTCACCGATTTCATCTTCGTGTCGCTTCATCGCTACCTCGACGACATCAAAGGTATAGCTTCCGACACATCCCTTTCCATTTCGCGAAACTTTTTCCTAGGAGCTAGCTCTTCATAGTGTGAGCATTGCACTTGTGTGACACCAAGTAACCATATCATAATCTTGTGAGCATCTAGTTGTAGCGGACTCGGCTCGGGCAAAAGCATAAAAGCAAAAGAGAAATAGAAAAGATTCAAAAAAAAAAAAAAGAGAAAAGCCGAGCCGTGATCCTAGTTATCCTCAAGCTCCAATTACCAATAGATAAATGGGTACACTTGTGCAAATCGGGTGCTCCTTCCCATACACTTGAGCTAGTTGTCCTTCGAGAGGTGGTGCGGCACGAGCATAGTCTTCGTTAGGTCCAAGTTGCTCCTCCCTATAGTCGCACCATCCACGTTTGTCTCCACGTGTGAGTCTCTTTTGTTTCTCGGATTGTGTGGTTAGTCTCTTTTGTTTCGTGGTCCTTGTGGTTATCCTCCACTTCTTGCAATAGCCTTTTCGTTGGTTTCGTTTCGATTTCTTGCCACTTTACCATACCCAAGCTCCTCATAAGTGTGTGTGTGGGTCGCTTTTGGATTGCTAATCAAACACTTTTACTCTTGTGACACCATTGTCTCGGACGGCAAGCCCACTTGTCCAATATTATCAACCAAAGGTAAGAGCGGTTTTTAGCCACCACATATTCCACATATCACTTGTGTTTGCTTCTCATGGCTAGGGAAGAACAAGACGTCGACTTCGGCAAACAAGCGGAGGCCCTTAGGCGGTACATGGACGACAACTTCCGTCGCTACGAGGAGCGCCATCAAGCCGCACAACGTGAAAACGCTGAGCGCTTCGCTCAAATACAAGACGATCAACGTGAGAACAAGGCGCGTTCCATTCGTCTCGAGGAGCTTATCGCACGACAACAACGGCACTCTTCGAGATCAAGCTCAAGGTCTTCCCATCGTTCCAACGCAAGAAGCAAAGGTCCAAGTGAGATTGGTCAAGGCCAACACCACGACATACCTCCTCCACAAGCGAACTTGGACCATCACCAACACCACGACGAACATCGTCACGAAGCGCCTCGCCCTCTCGCGAACATCGACCCTCCACTTCATCAAGCTCGTCCTCGACAAGACATTCCAATTCCAAATGTTATCTTGGATCCCCTACACATACATGAGGACAATCGACATCATCGTCATGAGCTACCTCCACATCGAGCCCGCCGAGTGCCATTGGCCGACAATCATGTTGATATTGAAGATGACGAGGATTATGTTCCACGCCACCACCCACGACATCGTCACCGAGACCGCCATCACCACCATGATGATGATGATGAGGATGATCGCAAGAACCGTTTCAATCCTCCCAAGCTCGTCATTCCTAAGTTCCATGGCACCAACGACCCGGAAGACTATATTGCATGGGAATCCAAGGTCTCCAAGCTATTTCGAGTCTACAAGGTGCCGCAAGACAAACGAGTTGACCTCGCATCCCTCGAGTTTGAAGGCTATGCGCAACTATGGTGGGAACAACTCCAAGCATCCTTTGAAGACCCAATAGACACATGGAATGACATGAAGAAGGAAATGCACAAGCGCTTTGTGCCACATCATTATGCACGCGATTTGTTCAAGAAGCTACAAGAACTCAAGCAAGGTATCAAGACGGTCGACGAGTACTACAAGGAGATGGAGTCCACTCTCTCCCGTGCACACATTGTAGAGTCCGAGGAACAATCAATGGCACGTTTCTTGAACGGCCTCACGTACCCCATCAAGAAGATAGTGGAATTCCAACCTTATGAGAACCTTGTTGAGCTAGTTCATCAAGCCATGAAGGCCGAGCGCCAAGTCGCCGAAGAGCTCAAGTATGTCAAGGCCAAGTCCTTCTTCGCCACTAGAGCTTCATCATCAACACAACCCATGACTCAAGTCCAAGCTCAAGGCAATGCCAAAAGTTCTACACCGCAACCCACTACCACTTCCAAGAAGACGACGCCCTCACCACAAGCCGTCAAGTCATATATCACTTGCTACAAGTGTGGAGGTCAAGGGCACAAGTCATTTGAATGCACCAACAAGAAGGTGATGATAGTCAATGACAATGGAGACTATGAGTCCATGAGTGAAGATGAGTACCACGCATTGAACAAGGTGGCCACGATGCAAAGCTTGGATGAAGACGATGACTACATCTATTGTGATGGTGACCCCAACCCCACTCTAGTTGTCACTCGAGTCTTGACTACAATCAACCAAGGTGATGACGCTCAAAGATGCAACTTGTTCCAAACCAAGGCCGGCATCAACGGCAAATCAATCAAGGTAATCATTGATGGTGGGAGTTGTCACAACTTGGCAAGCAAGGAGCTATGTGAGAAACTCAACTTGACGTACAAGAAGCACCCCAATCCTTACCATGTGCAATGGCTTAGTGACTCCGGCACCGTGAGGATCCAACACACGGTTCAAGTATCCTTCAAGATTGGCTCTTACGAGGACACGGTGGATTGTGATGTGGTACCAATGTCGGTTTGCCACTTACTTCTTGGCCGCCCTTGGCAATTTGACAAGGCCGCTACTCATGATGGGCGCACCAACTACTATAGCTTCAAATGGAACAATAAGATCCTAGTGCTCCGCCCAATGACTCCGAGCCAAATCATCGCCGACAATGCCAAGACAATTGTACGAGCGCAAGAAAAACAATCCCCTAGTGAGTTGAGTGGTGAGAGAGCGAACCACATTCACGTGAGTGAGAGCCACAAGCCAAATATGAGTGAGAAAGGGAAAAGAGTGAGTCCCGGCGTAGTCTTGTTAGCCACCAAAAGTGAGATGAGGGAAGTGAGAGCAAACCCATCCACTTTCCACTTCGTGCTCTTATGCAAAGGAGATGGCAAAGAAACTAACGACTTAACCCAAGTTCCTCCGTCTATGTTGTCTATTTTGCAGGAATTCAAAGATGTCTTTCCGGATGAGCTACCTCAAGGACTTCCTCCCCTACGTGGAATCGAGCATCGCATCGACCTCATTCCCGGCGCCCCTCTACCCAATAGAGCGCCATACCGCACCAACCCGGAGGAGACAAAGGAGATCGAGCGCCAAATTCAAGAACTCCTCGCCAAGGGACATGTTCGTGAAAGCTTGAGTCCGTGCGCCGTTCCGGTCATCCTCGTCCCCAAGCAAGACGACACACTCCGAATGTGCATGGATTGCCGTCCCATCAACAATATCACGGTGAGGTATCGACATCCTATCCCACGACTTGATGACATGCTAGATGAGCTTAGTGGTGCCACTATTTTCTCCAAAATTGATTTAAAAAGTGGCTATCACCAAATCCGTATGCATGAAGGAGATGAATGGAAAACCGCATTTAAAACAAAACTTGGTCTTTATGAGTGGCTTGTCATGCCCTTTGGTCTTTCAAATGCTCCTTCAACATTTATGCGTCTTATGAATCACGTCTTGCGGACTTTCATTGGCAAGTTTGTGGTTGTCTACTTTGATGATATCCTTGTTTATAGCAAATCCTTGCATGAACATGTCGACCATGTGAAGCAAGTTTTGTTGGCCCTTCGTAATGCTTCGCTTTTTGCCAATCTCAAGAAATGCACCTTTTGCACCGACAAGCTTGTATTCTTGGGTTATGTGGTTTCTTCAAAAGGGATTGAAGTTGACACCTCTAAGGTTGAGGCAATCACAAATTGGCCACCGCCAACTAATCTTGCTCAACTTCGTAGTGCTCTTGGTTTGTTTGGGTTTTATCGTCGCTTTGTGAAAGATTTTAGCACAATTGCTTGCCCCTTGAATGAGCTTACCAAAAAGAATGTACCCTTCATTTGGGGCAATGCTCAAGAATCGGCTTTCAATGAACTCAAGAAGAGATTGACCGAAGCTCCTTTACTTGCTTTACCGGATTTCTCCAAAACTTTCGAACTTGAGTGTGACGCTAGTGGCCTTGGCATCGGTGGCGTCCTCATGCAATGTGGCCGTCCCGTTGCCTATTATAGCGAAAAACTTGATGGTGCTCGCCTAAACTACCCAATCTACGACAAGGAACTCTATGCCTTAGTACGTGTTTTGGAAGTGTGGCAACACTACCTTTGGCCCAAAGAGTTTGTTATCCATTCCGATCATGAATCTTTGAAATATTTGAAAACCCAAGCCAATTTGAACAAAAGGCATGCCAAATGGGTTGAATTCATCGAGTCTTTTCCCTATGTGGTGAAGTACAAAAAAGGCAAGGACAATATAGTTGCGGATGCTCTTTCCCGCAAGATGATCTTACTCACCCAACTTGAAATCAATGTTTTGGGTCTTGATGACCTTAAAGAACTCTATGCTTCCGATTCTTTCTTTGGTCCTATCTTTACCAAGTGCACAATTGACAAAGGTTGCGATGATTTCTACTTGCACAAGGGTTTCTTGTTTAAGGCTAACAAACTATGCATTCCCGAGTCCTCGCTCCGTTTGTTGCTTCTACAGGAATCACATAGTGGAGGACTCATGGGACACTTTGGACGTGACAAGACACTCGCCATGCTATCTACACACTACTTTTGGCCACGGATGACGCGTGATGTGGAGCGCTTGGTGCGCCGTTGCCCAACTTGCCTCAAAGCTAAGTCCACGTTGAACTCTCATGGCCTTTATATGCCTTTACCAATACCACACACACCTTGGTCCGACATTAGCATGGATTTCGTCTTAGGATTACCTCGCACAAAGAATGGCAAAGATTCAATATTTGTTGTTGTCGATCGCTTCTCTAAAATGGCACACTTTATTCCTTGCAATAAGACCAACGATGCTTCACACATTGCAACTTTGTTCTTTAGGGAAATCGTTCGTCTACATGGAGTGCCGAAGACCATTGTTTCGGACCGCGATGTCAAGTTCACAAGCTACTTTTGGAAGGCATTGATGGCAAAGCTAGGAGTCAAGCTCCTCTTCTCCACCGCTTACCACCCACAAACCGACGGCCAAACCGAGGTGGTGAATCGAAGCTTATCAACTCTCCTTCGCGCATTAATCAAGCCAAACATCAAGGGTTGGGAGGAATGCATACCGCACGCCGAGTTCGCCTACAACCGTGCCTCCCACCGGGCGACTAAGCGAAGCCCGTTTGAGGTTGTCTATGGGTTCAACCCCAACACCGCCCTAGACATCCTACCACTTCCGCTACACGAGCGCACCGACATGGACGTCGACAAAAGAGCCGACTACATGAAGACATTACATGAGTCAACACGAGCAACTCTCGAGGAGCACACAAAGCGCCAAGCCACCAAGATCAACAAGTTGAAGAGGCCCATGGTATTCGAAGAAGGAGACCTTGTGTGGTTACACCTCCGCAAGGACCGTTTTCCGGATGAACGGAAATCCAAGCTTGCTCCTCGCGGTGACGGACCTTTCAGAGTGCTCAAGCGCATCAACGACAACGCATACAAGATCGACATACCAACCTCAAAGTACTTGGTGCATGACACGTTCAACGTCGCCGACCTATCCCCTTTCCACGGAGATGCAAGCGTTCAAGAGGATGACGAGTCGAAGACGACTCTTTCCGAAGGGGGGGGAGATGATGTAGCCCCACATGTGGACAACACCATGGACACCATGCCAAATGGCCCAATGACAAGATCAAGAGTCAAGGCTCTTCACGAAAAGGTGACCTCGCTCCTCTCGAAGTGTGATCTTGACCTTCCTTTGAATTGCTTGCTACCTCATGCCACTACCTTATGCATACTCAGGATCCACCCGGAAGATGACCCACAATGGAGTCAAGAAGATGGCCAAGAGGAACTCCAAGAAGATGGGCAAGAAGAAGAAGGAGGCGAAGACTGCTGGACCGGCCTCCAGGCCGGCCTAGGCCGGCCTCCAGGCCGGCACCCCTCCAGAGCTGGCCAGCCTCCCAGCCGGCCTAGGCCGGACCCCAGGCCGGCCACCCTGCCGAGACCGCCGGCCTCCCAGCCGGCCCAGGCCGGTCTCCAGGCCGGCCACCCTCCAGAAGCCACCGGCCCCCAGGCCGGCCCAGGCCGGCCCCCAGGCCGGAACTCCACCTGCGCCAGCCGCAGCCCCAGGCGCCTGCCGGCCCACAGGCCGGCCTAGGCCGGTTCCCAGGCCGGCCACCCGGCAGAACCCGCCGGCCCTCAGGCCGGCCTAGGCCGGCCCCCAGGCCGGTTCCCCGCCTTTCAGCCCGTTTTGTAATAGACTATAAATAGCCTTCCACTTTCCCCATTTCGGGGCAGACTGAATCTGAGACTTGTGAGAGCTATGCTCCTCCTCCCTCGTAGCTAGGGTGCCTCGTTGAGGTAGATCTTGTTGTTGCTACTCTTTCACTGCGGTGTCTCTAGTAGTGCAAACCAATCTTTCACTGCGGTGATTCTATTGGATCGGTGGACCGGCCGGTAAGAGCAATCGGTTTCAACAAGAGTAAGTTTGGCTTTGATTCTTCGATCCAAAGGCTACCTTTTTGAGGGTTTGTTGTTGGGTGGAGTTCTTAGCAGGATTTGCTAGTTATCCTTGTGTTTGCCCACGAATCTCCCTCGTTTCCCCTCGTGTTCTTCGTGTTCATCCCCGTTTCCCCCTCAAATCCGTGAAGATCGGGCCTAGCCCTACATCATTACAGGCATCATCAGCCTTTTTCTGCATCACATCACACCACTAGAGAAATGATTAGTGGTCTGCACTAAATCAAAAATCTGTTTGGTGAACTCGTCACCACTCCTCACCTGACAAGGGAAAAAACTTCCGGTTCCTCGTGAATACATCAAATTGCTTACCCTCGCATAGTGACTAATGCACGGATGTGATGAGAATACAAGGGATCGCGCGCACGCTGCCCGGATTCTATGGTGGAGCTATGGTATGGTCCCCTTCTACACGAGACAAGTCCTAGTGCTTATCTGTGAACAAAAAAAAACCCAGGAACCACATCCCGTGGAGATACCGTGGCCAAGCAACTATATAGCTCTGTTGCAAGCACAAGAGACCAGTTTTAGCAATGCTCCATGTAAACCACAGATTGCTCATTCTACTAGTTTACAAATGCAATGTCCAATTGCTCCAAACGGCAATAGCGATTAACAATGTTCTGCACTCGTTGCTTCTCTTTTCTTTTCTTCTTTTCTCCCTTTTTTTTTATACTTTCTCACGTACTGCTACAGTAAAATTTTCAACACAACTGCAAGTTTGCACACCAAAAACCCTAATGAGCAGCCTGTAGAGCGGAAACTAGTCTCGTGTGGATAGGCTCCTAACACTTGTTTGTAGAAAGGCTGTGGCTATGGCTTGGACTTTGCAAACGTTAAGAAAGTACGCACGGCAGGCTCGTTGTACCGCGGCAGAGAAAAACGATGAAAATTGTGCCGGCGCGGCAGAGAAACGGCGCGTTCTTGTGCCGGGGCAGGTAGCGTGCGCGGGCGAGCGTGGGAGTGGTGAGCGCGGCAGCGAAACAACTCTTTTTGGTGCCGCGGCAGTGGTATCGGATCCGAGTAGAACTAGGGCACGGCGTAGCAGCGTTTTCACGCGTTTTGGTGCCGCGCGGTAGGACTCCGAATCGAGCTAGGAGTGGATCCGCGGCAGGAAATTGGAAGAAAACCAGTGCCGTGGTAGGAAATAAGATTAGAGCTCAGATTGGACAAGGAAACACCACGGTAAGGTATATTTTTTTGCGATTTTCGGTATTGACTCTAAAAAAAAAAGACAACTCGACTAGAGATTGGACTCGGAACTCAAACTAGAAAACTAAAACCCTAAAGACTTCGGAAACCTAGACTCCTACTCAAAAACTGATTGGATCAAAAGGACGAACACAACGACCAGCAACTAAAACCAATCTATGATGCAATCTAGGCTATGGCAAACTATGAACCCTAATTTTTTTTTGTATGGCTTTTTCTGGATAGGAATAAAAACACTCAAACTAATCTACGTGGATGGATTTGTGGATGCTCACCGAGTAAACCGTGGAATCTGATACCAAGATGATAAGGGGTGGCCCGATCTTCTCAGCAAGCTGCGGTGGTGATGATGATGATGGATAGATAACTTGTATGTCGCCGATGAACTCTCCTCGCTTGATCCCTGATGCCAATGCAGCAGCTCTCAACCCTTTGGATATTCACAACGTCACACACTTGCGCACGTAGCCGCCGACCACGAAACGGTATAATTGCAATCACTAATTCCCCATGGAACAGCGGATCACACTTAACTTGGAGTATATAATCTCCAGATCGAAACGAATGGAGACGAGGATTCAAGATGAATGCTTACAGCAGTCTCATGAACTAGGGTTATCTTAAACGTGGTCTAAACTCATCTATGGCGGCTGGACTAGTATATAAAGGAGGAGGGGCGTACTGTAGCTACAGTACCGACCCGGTGCAACCGACTTGGTGCAACCACTAAACCGGTTCGACTCAAACGATACAAACTGACCCAAAGTGTTGGGTTCAGCCTTAAGGCACGCAGGCCTGATTTGGCGCCTGCCCATGTGTGGCGTGGTGGCCTCCCTGGCCCTTGGACGCTGCCTCCCTCTCCTCCCTCACGTCCTCTTCATCTTGTGTACTCCACGCCTTGATCCTCTTGCTCCAAGTGCTGCAGCTCCTCGCTCCCTCGTGCTACGCCTTCTTCTTCAACAAACCTGAGTATGCACACAAACAAAGACTTAGGCAGTAAACAATTCTCATTAATAAAATATTCAGATTCTATTAGGAGTGAGTTCACCTGTTGTTTCTAATAGCTTTGCACGAGCTCTTGTAATAGGTCCAATTCTGATTTCATCATTGAACTTCTTTGCAGCAGCTTGGTGATCATCATCATGAGGTGAAGATGTGTCAAGTGTATGGATGTCCTCATCATGGCCGAAGCATCCGGCCTCCGCCCGGCCTCAGGCCGGCCTCAGACGAGTTTAGGCCGGCCATGTACCCGAGCCGGCCGGCCTCAGCCCGGCCAGGCCGGCTAGGCATGTCATGCGAATCCTGGCCCGACCTTGCCCCGGCCTGCGCGCCAGATTTCGGCCGAACCCACTTTTGGGTCGGTTTGTACCCGTTCGAGTCAGAACCAAGTTAGGTTTTCCGTGTTAGTTCGGTTTGGCCTCCTATATAAGGATAGGGGCGGCTGTAGTAGAGGGGTGAGACCACGTTTTTGCTAAAACCTAGATTGGATTGCTACAAGCATTCATCTTTCGTCGTGTTCCTCTTTGTTGCGATCAGGAATACAACCCCTCCACTTTGTTTCGATCTGGAGGTTATTGCTACCAAAGTTTGAGTGTGATCTGTTGTTCCATTGGGAATTAGTAGATCGCAGAAACCGCTTCGTTGCCGGCGGCTACGTTGCATCGGTGTGAGGCGTCGCGAATATCCATTGGGTTGAAGAGCTGTTGCATTGGCAACAGGGGAGCAGCCGGAGAGTTCGTCGGAATCTCGCAAGTTATCTACCATCATCATCCATCTACCACCGCTCACAGAGAAGATCGGGCCACCCCTTATCATCTTGGTATCAGATTTCCAGAGTTTACTCGGTGAGCATCCACAAATCCCCGTAGATTTACTGTTTTTCGTCCTATCCAGAAAAAGCCAAAAATATTAGGGTTAGTTTTCGCCATAGCGTTAGATTGCATTATTAGGTCAAGTTCTAGTTGCTGGTCGTTTTCCTTTTTGTGTATCTTGTTCGTTGCCAAGTCGTTTTGCAATCAGAATCCTGCCGTGCGTCCTGCCGCGGCACGGTTTTGGTGGTTTTTCTCTGCCGCGACACCGGTTTTGACAGTTTTGATAAAACGGCCATAACTTTTGCATACGAACTCCGTTTTCGACGTGCGACCACTCAAAATGCTCGTATCGAAAAGTTCTCTCCAACCAAACTCGCATCGCCTGGTTACACCTTTTCGGCGGTCTGGAATCCCCAAATTCGTCCGGGAACATCGAGTTTTTGGCCTTTGAAGTTTCAGTTTCGGCAAAAACCAAACTTTTTGGTGAAAAACTTAGACACAGCCTTTCTACGGCACGTGATAGGAGCTTACCCATATAAGACTAGCTACGTTTTGTGCTCACAGGCTGCTCTTGGACGTGTGTCTTGTTGCTTTTCAAGTTGTTGGTCGTTACTAGTAAAAAAAAAGAGATAGTTAAAAAAAAAAGAGAGATAAAAGTGCAAGTTTCTGTATCGTTGTGACACTGGTAGTACTTGAGCAATCATGTGCCTGTTAAACTGAGATACTTGCTAGTGTCTTTCTAGTGCTTTGTGACACCCTTGTTCATAGTCACTTGGCCCTGTTTATCTCCACCGTGTGCGTTTTCTTTGTGTTATCCGACCAGCACTAGGGTTTGCCTTTTGGTGTAGTTAGGTATCCCTACTAAGCTCCACAAAAATACCCTGGTTTTGTTGTGTAACACTTTGAGACCCATAATATTCGCTTCACCCCATCCGTGCACGTTCTGTCTATACAAGTGGTAAGCTATACTATTCACTTTGGAACGGTAAGATACACAATTTCTTTTGGTTTTAGTGAGCTAAGAGTTTTCCACATACATATTTCTATATACCCTTGTGTGCACTAATCATGTCTTCAGGAGATGAGGATGATGGTGTTGTGAGGCAAAAGAAGGACGGCAACGCTCCTGTTTGTTGGGCTGAATATGAAGCTCTTCGAGATCACCTGACACGTCAGTTCAGCACTCAATGCAACAGGTTACAAGCTGATTTGACTGCTACGGATATAAAGGTTGACAATGTGCTCCAAACGGCAACTGAGTCTGCAGCTGCCTTGACAGCAATTCAGAATTCTATTGGTGCATTGAACCATGCCGTGCAAGTGTTGACGCAACGAAATGAGCAACCTGTTGATGATGCAAGTGTTCATGGTGATCACGGTGTTGATTTTGATGCTCAGGAGGATGATGAGCAAGCTGCTGCTCGTCATGAGAGGTTGCAACGGCAACAACAGCCACAACCACTTGCTAATGGTGGACGTGGAGGTGGCCGAGGTGGTGCTATACCTCCTGGTCGTGGTTTTGCGCCTCTTGGTGCACGCCGTATGCTCGGCGACAATTTTGGTCATGCAGCCAACCGTGATGATGATAGCATTGGTAAGCCCAAATTCAGTATTCCCAAGTTTGAACGTTCCGTTGATATGGAAGAATATATTAACTGGGAGTTGAAGATGGAACAATTATGGCGTTTGCATGACTACACTGAGGATAGAAAGATCAAGCTTGCATCTTCTGAGTTCGATGGCTATGCTTTGCTATGGTGGGACGGTCTTGTGAGTGCTAGGCGTGAAGCAAATGATGTACCTATTTTTGTCTTGGCGAGAGATGAAGGCAGAGATGCGTCATCGTTTTGTTCCTCGCAATTACATCCGTTCTTTGTATGATAAGTTGTAGAATTTGAAGCAAGGTGCCAAGTCCATTGATGAGTACTATAAGGAGATGGAGTTGATCATGCAGCATGCTAAAGTGCGAGAAGAACATGAACAAACTATGCAGCGTTTCCTTTCAGGTTTGAGCTTTAACATCAAGAGAATTGTACGTCATCATCAATATGGCGATGTGCAAGATTTGTTACATCAAGCACGTGAAGCTGAGTTATAGTTGGCCGAAGATGCCAAATATGTGCCTCGTTCTTCCTATGGGCGAGGTAGTGTGTCATCACGAGCAACACCTAGTGTGGTGCCGCCTAGTCCTGTTCCTAGTTTCCGTGGTGCTGCTCCTTCCAAGTCGGTTTCAGTTGCTCCTAATGCCAAGCAATCACCACAACCTGCTGCAAGTGCTACTGGCTCTTCCAATTCTACAGCTCGTACACGTGATATGAATTGTCATACGTGTGGAGGCAAGGGTCACTTCAAGCGTGAGTGTCCCAACAAGAAGGTCATGTTGATCAATGAGGAGACCGGTGAGTATGAGAGTGGTGATGAGGTGGATCCTAATGCTGAGTTTGAGGAGGAACTAGAAGATGAGTTGTATTATGCGGATGCCGAGCGTTTACCATCTATTGTGTGCACGCCTAAGGTGCTGAGTGTAGCCCCTAGTTCTTCGGAGCAGCGATGCAATTTGTTTCAAACAAGGGCTGCAGTTGGCAATGGACGTTCTTGCAAGGTAATCATTGATGGTGGCAGCTGCCGCAATTTAGCTAGTAAAGAGCTCTATCAAAAACTGAATCTGAAATACTTGCCACATCCCCATCCATATTTTATTCAGTGGCTAAGTGAAAGTGGGGAGATGAAGGTTAATCACATGGTACAAGTTGAGTTTCAGATTGGGCCTTACAAGGACACCGTGGAGTTTGACGTGGTTCCAATGACCGTGTGTCACTTGGTGTTGGGACGTCCTTGGCAGTTTGATAGAGATGTGCGCTACAATGGGAGAGCAAATACCTATCAACTCAATTGGCATGGCAAGGAGGTGATGTTGCGGCCAATGACACCTCAAGAGATAGTAAATGAATCTCGCCAAAAAGTGGAAGTTAACCGTGAGGCTGAGCGTGAGAGATTAGCTAGGCGAGAGACTCCACCTTCGGTGAGCGAGAGCCACAAGCCAAATTTGAGTGGTAAAAAGAAAAGTGAGGGAGAGAACAAAATAGTAATGTTAGCCACCAAATCTGATTTGAGAGAGTTTCGTGAGGATCCCACTCTAGTACCTCTTGTGCTTGTGTGCAAGGGGGATATTCTTGTTTCTAACGACATGACCCCTCTCTCTATTGGTGTTTCTAATGTCTTGAAGGATTTTGGTGACGTTTTTCCGGAGGAAGTGCCCGCTGGTTTGCCTCCATTGCGGGGTATTGAACATCAAATTGACTTGATTCCCGGAGCAACACTTCCAAACCAAGCTCCCTATAGGACCAACCCGGAGGAGACAAAGGAGATACAGCGACAAGTTCAAGAGCTTCTTGACAAAGGGTATATTCGTGTGAGCTTAAGTCCTTGTGCTGTTCCTGTCATTTTGGTTCCTAAGAAAGATGGTACTTGGCGCATGTGCGTAGATTGTAGAGCGATAAATAACATCACTATTCGTTATAGACACCCCATTCCTCGTTTGGATGACATGTTAGACGAATTAAGTGGTGCTGTTAAATTAGAATGAAAAAAGGAGATGAATGGAAAACTGCCTTTAAAACAAAATTCGGTTTATATGAGTGGTTAGTGATGCCTTTTGGGTTAACTAATGCACCTAGTACTTTCATGAGATTGATGAATCATGTTTTGAGGCATTTCATTAGTAAATTTGTGGTAGTTTATTTTGATGATATATTGATTTATAGCTGCAATGAATCTGAGCATACTGATCATATTAGACAAGTTTTGCAAGTGTTGCGTGATAATAAGCTATATGGTAATCTTGCTAAATGCACTTTTTGCAAAGATAAGGTCATATTTCTGGGTTTTGTTGTTTCTAAGGATGGTGTTGAGGTTGATGAATCTAAAATTGAAGCAATTAAAAATTGGCCTATTCCCATGACTATTAGTCAAATAAGAAGCTTTCTTGGTCTTGCTGGTTTTTATAGACGTTTTGTGAAAGACTTCAGTTCTATTGCTACAACTTTAAATGATTTAACTAAAAAGGTGTTGAGTTTGTGTGGGGCGCAGCCCAAGATGTCGCTTTTGATGAGCTGAAACGTCGTTTAATTTCTGCACCTTTGCTTATGCTTCCTGATTTCAATAAGCAATTTGATATTGAATGTGATGCTAGTGGCATTGGAATAGGAGGTGTGTTGATGCAAGAGGGTAAACCAATTGCATATTTTTTGGAGAAATTAAATGGTGCCCAATTGAACTATCCTGTTTATGATAAAGAATTGTATGCACTTGTTCGTGTTCTTGAGGTTTGGCAACATTATTTGTGGCCAAAAGAATTTATCATACATTCTGATCATGAAGCTTTGAAGTATTTGAAGTGCCAATCTAACTTGAATAAACGTCATGCTAAATGGGTTGAGTTCATTGAATCCTTCCCATACATTATTAAGTATAAGAAAGGCAAAGAAAACGTGGTTGCTGATGCACTCTCTAGGAAAAGCATGCTTTTGACACATTTGGATGTTCAAGTTCCTGGTTTAGAGAGTTTGCGTGATTTATATGCTAATGATACTGATTTTTCCATGCCTTTTGCTAAGTGTTCTGCTGTGAAAGCTTGGGAAAAATACCATATGCATGATGGATACTTGTTTAGAGCTAACAAATTATGTGTGCCAGAATCGTCCGTGCGTTTGCTGTTGTTGCAGGAATCTCATGGTGGCGGTTTGATGGGACACTTTGGACGTGAGAAGACGTTACTGATGTTGGCTGATCACTTTTATTGGCCAAGGATGAGGCGGGATGTGGACAGGTTTGTTAAGCGTTGCATCACTTGCAACAAGGCAACGTCCAAGCTGAAGCCTCATGGTTTGTATACTCCTCTTCCTGCATCTACAACTCCATGGGAGGACATAAGCATGGATTTTGTGTTAGGATTGCCTAGAACCAGGAGAGGACATGATTCTATTTTTGTGGTAGTGGATTGTTTTTCTAAGATGTCACACTTTATTGCCTGCCACAAAAGCGACGATGCGTCGCATATTGCTAATCTGTTTTTCAGGGACATCGTGCGCTTACATGGAGTACCCAAGACGATTGTTTCTGATCGAGATGTCAAGTTCATGAGTTACTTTTGGAAGACACTTTGGGGCAAGCTGGGAACGAAGCTGCTGTTCAGTACCACTTGTCATCCCCAAACTGATGGACAAACGGAGGTGGTGAATCGCACACTATCAACGTTGCTGCGAGCCATGATCAAGAAGAACTTGCGTGAGTGGGAAGACTGTTTGCCGCATGTGGAGTTTGCATATAACAGGGCGGTACATTCCACCACACAATTATGTCCGTTTGAAGTGGTGTATGGTTTCAAACCCATTACTCCGCTTGATTTGCTGCCGCTTCCATTACATGAGAGAGTCAACATGGAGGCATCGAAGCGTGCAGATTTTGTGAGGAAGATACATGAGAAGACTAAAGAGGCAATTGAGAAGAAAGGCAAGTACAATGCAGCTCGTGTCAACAAGAAGAGAAAGGAGGTGATCTTTCAGCCCGGCGACATGGTTTGGGTGCACTTTCGTAAAGACAGATTTCCTGTTCAGCGCAAGTCCAAGTTGATACCGCGGGGTGATGGTCCATTCAAGGTTCTTGCCAAGATAAATGATAATGCATACAAGATAGATCTTTCTACAACTGAGTTTGGTGTCAGTAATACTTTCAATGTTGCTGATTTGACGCCATATGCTGGAGAAGACCTTGACGCGTCGAGGTCGACGCCTTTTCAAGGGGGGGAGGATGATGAGGACATCCCTAGTCCTTTACCATTTTCTTCTATCGACGATGTTGCTGCTCAAGACAAGCCCAATGAAGTGAGGATTGGACCAATGACAAGAACTCGTGCCAAGCTACAAGGACATCATTTTCCCAAGGTTTGGTGTTCCTAGGTTTTTGATTACTGATGGGGGCTCTCATTTCATACATGGTGTTTTTAGGAAAGCATTGGGAAAATATGATGTTAACCATAGAATTGCGTCTCCTTATCACCCTCAAACAAGTGGACAAGTTGAATTTAGTAATAGGGAATTAAACTCATTTTGGAAAAGACAGTAAATAAGTCTAGGTCTGATTGGCCACTTAAAATTAATGATGCATTATGGGCTTATAGAACTGCATTTAAAAATCCTATGGGAATGTCCCCTTATAAAATGGTCTATGGAAAAGCTTGTCATTTACCTGTTGAATTAGAACATAAAGCTAGATGGGCTATTAAACAACTAAACTTTGACTTTAAGACTGCAGGAGAGAAAAGAATCCTTGATTTAAACCTGCTTGATGAATGGAGGAATGAAGCCTATGAAAATGCTAAAATGTTTAAAGAGAAAGTTAAGATTTGGCATGACAAGAAGATTAAGAGAAAAGAATTCAAAGTAGGAGATCAAGTTCATTATACAACTCTCGTTTCAAGTTTTCTGCAGGGAAGCTAGCCTCAAAATGGCAGGGACCATTAGTCATACAGGAAGTGTATCGTTCAGGAGCTATCCGTCTTTACGGTGATATGAAAGGTAAACCTCATGTGGTCAATGGACAACGTCTTAAACATTATATTGCAGGAAAAAGCTTCATTGGAACGGTGGAAACATTGAATTTACAAACACCGGAAGAAATAATAGAAGGGGGTCGAGCAGTTTCAGCAACCCCAAATCAATAAAAGGTAACTTTTGTATTGGAAAGTTTCTCGGAATTACCTGAAATTTTATGGAAGTCATTTTTTATGGAAATTAACGTGTGGGGGAAGAAAACTTGACGAAACGGAGTCCCGACGAGGGAAAGAGGTGGCCCCACGCGGCCAAGTACAGGGGCCGCATGGGCCCACTCCTTTTCCACCTCGGAGACCTTTTGCGCCTCGTTTTCGATCCCGACGCTCCGTCTTGACCTAAAAACCTCAATATATACCCCTCTCCGACGATCTAATCTCGCACCGAGCGTTCTCGAGCGATCTTTGTTTCTTGATGTTTCTGTCAGCCAGGTTTTAGCCATGTCTTCGGGGAACTCCTACCAATGTTCCTCCATGGATGAGGAACAGGAAGAGGAAGGACTACTCCGACGATGATGACCATGAGGAAGAGGATGATGAAGAATAATACAAGGCAATCACCGACTTCACGCCGCTGGCAACAGCACCTCTATCGCCTATTGCTGTAGCCAATGTGGGGGTGAACCGCTCTCTTGGCAACAAGAGGAAGACATCGCGCATCCAAACTGGAGGGAAGGTTCCCAGGCTCTCGCTTGCAAGCAAAAACGTAGCTTCTACTCTTATTGACAGGGAATCCCGGCGCACTACTCAAAGGAATTATCCTGGTGAGTGGGATCGCAAGATCCCCAACAAGAAGGTATCAAGCCCCGAGTGGAGGCCTAGCAAGGAGACGGTTGAGAAGAACCTTATGGAGAAACTGGGAGAAGCTGCAAAAGAATTTGAGAAAGCCTATAACCTCATGATGAAGATCGTTGGAGACCTTGAAGATCATTATTATGAAGGCAATAAGAAAGAAGAGAGGAAGTTCTAGCAAGACGTCAAGCTTGGGGGAGTTTCGCCTAGTCTCTCTTTATTAGTCTCTTTTATCTATCTAGTCAAGGTGTGTTTTGCTTTTATCGTTTAGTTATCAATTTCGTTTAGGCTTGTGTGAGCTCATAGAGCATTATCATGTAACCCCATCTTGTGGTTTATCAATGAATATTAAAGTATGGTGTCATCCAGGGTTCTCTTGTTTTGGAGATTTATGGGTAACACTCATGCAAATGAGCGTGACATATTTAGAGGGTTCAGTCACATCTTGCCTTGGACTTAAATTAACTTGAGTATGTTGGACAACTGTAGAATTATATCATCAAAATATCAAATAATAAACATGAACCATTGTGATTAATATTATGATGATAGTGGCTTGATAAATGTTTAAGGTTGGGAGTTAGCCCATATGTGCTGTCACATGCAAAGCTTTCAACATGTTCCATCATTTATTCAGTTGATATCATGTACTTTTGTTTATGGATGCCTATCATGGTGAAATAATGTGGCAACAGAGTAAGTTTAAATGAGTTTGTATGAATGGTTAGAGAGAAACCTGGGCCGCTAATCTAAGCCATGCATCATTCATGGTGGAAATTTACTTACATGCTATTTTGAACTTTCTATGATACACCCTACAATAAAAAGCTATATCAAGTGGTTTTTTAGTACTAAGTTGGGGACTAAACTGCTTTTTAGTACTACATGTCACCCTCAAACTAATGGACAAACTAAAGTTGTTAATAGAACTTTGTCTACTATGCTTAGGGCTGTTTTAAAACATAATTTGAAATTGTGGGAAGAATGTTTGTGATAAGGGGTGGCCCGATCTTCTCTTGTGAGCAACTCGAATTTGAGGGTGGATGGTTTGTGGATGATTTGGTAACTTGATAACTAGTGCTTCACTGAAAACTCTCCTGGCTGAACCCTGATGCCAAAGCAACAGCACTCAATCCCCTTGGATATTCTCAACTACGCACTCTTGCACACGCAATCAACGATCACGAGTGGTCCTGTATCCCCCTGATTCCCAATGGAACAGCAAGATAGCACGTAAACTTTGCAAGCAGTAACAATCACCAAACTGGTGAGGATAAATTCAGATGAACATTGTTCATGTCTGGAATCTAGGGTTTAATTTTAACGAGGTCTAATCTTTCTAATTTCGTGGCCTAGGTATTTATAGGGGGGAGGGGGTGCGGCCAAGCCAGCCAAAGCGCCCCCTAACCTATTCCTACTCGGTTTGGTGCAACCAAGACATTACAAACCGAGCCCAACATGGGTTCAGCCAATTGGACTCTATTTGGAAGCTGGCAGAAAACGATTCGTGACTTGTTTTGGTCACCACACCTTGTACGAGTCGAATCTGTAGATGGGGCTGGATACATTGGAAAGCTCTTCGAATTTCCTTTCCGGATTGTGCTTCCTTGCTTTATTTGGATCCCGTATGAAGAATCCATGACTATTTCAAATTCGGGACTTCTGCCAGTCCGAACTGAAATATCATTTCCTTGATGTTGTTTTCCATGGCAGCAACTTTGTTTTCCACGCCTCCTTCTTGTGCTCATTGCTTCCTCTCCTCCATCCATGTTTGTGTTATTAGTAAACCTAATCATACATAAATTCATAGGCTTAGGTAGTATAACATTCTCATAAACACAAACATTATTTATTACTAGGAAAGAATTCACCTTATAATGAATATCAGTGAGGCTCAATAATTCCTTCCAGCTCAAGCATGTATAATCATCATGTATGCCTATTATATCCTCATCATCCTCCCTTTCTTCAAGACAAGACGTCCTCGGCTTGTGGTAAGCTGAACGTGGAAGAAACAAAAAGAACAACGTGTATGCAGAATATATGTATCTATAATGGGGTGCATTAGTTTCGTGGACATGATAAAAATTCTCACATGACATGAAGCAACGAAATTTGCATGTATGTATCACATAATTGTCACATGAAAACAAATAGCATCTCATCAAATAGCAATCACAATTGCAGGTATAAGTGAAGCTCATATAATCATGATCAAGATGATAAACAACCACATCTAAATTCTTATTGTTTAGTATTAAATCCAGTGTTCTCACAGAAGATCTATGATCAAATTTCATGGTAGCAAGGTAAAAACAATCCAAACAATGTAAATCAGTATATATTGGATACAAAGCTTCAACTGCACTACTCTGAAATTTAGAACAATGTAATGACCAGAAAATAGGACACTCAATGATATGATCACGTTCAGTATTCCCATTGTATAAGATGCAACTCAATTTGCGAATATAAGTGAAGTACAAATCAGTAGCATATGTATGTAGCAATTGTTGTAGCAAACAAAACATATGTGTAAAATCATGCTCAGATTTAGCAATTTGCAAACAATCCAAATGAGGTAACACGATGTTCAAATCAGCAATGTTATCACAAGTAATGCATATATGATCCACCATAAAAATGTTATCCATGCTATAGTCACCAATTAGATGAAATGTGAAACCAGGAACATAGGTGCTAGAATTGACATATGAAATCTCAGAAATTCTATTCATAGCACATTGCACATTAATTGGTACATCTAACATGACAGAAGACACAATATTAAAAGGTGGTATTTTAGCAAGCACTTCTTTATGTGTAATCATTACCACATGCTCAAAATTTGTAGTTGGTAAATCAGCACATTGTTCTGTAATATGTGTATCATGCAAATCTGAATTATCATGTGTGAAAGTATTATGCTCACAAAATTTCGAAGTTGCATGTTGCAGCTCCAAATCAGCACCAATATCAATGACATCCTCCTCAGAAGTAGTAGGTACTGATTCATCTATCTCAAGTGGTGATGCAGGTTGTACTAGTGAGGGCTCCCTTTCTTCAAGAGTAACCTGCATATCACAAGAAACAACACTAGGAACAACAGGCTCCTCCAATTTATGTGTTGGTGGTGGTGCAGATTGTACTATAAGCTCCCTTTCTTCAAAAGCAATCTGCACATTAGAAGAAACCACACTAGGAGTAGACATGATTATATTAGTAGAAAGAACCTCCTGAATTTTTTCAAGTGATGCATGGCTTCGTTTATGCCACGTATGATTCCAAAGAAAGAGTATATCAGGATAATATCTCTCCAAATTGAACCGAAATTTTTTGGACAAAGGTGCACTTAACAGAAGATGACAACATGTAAAAGCTTTTGGAACCACACTACAAGGAATTAGCTCTGTATGACCATTAATGGTCAATGGAACAAGAGTACGTAGAGTAATTCGAATTTTATCATCATTAGTAAGTAACCAATATGGAGTTTCGAATTGATGTGTTTCCAATTGCAATTTCTCAACAACATCAGAACTAACAAAGTTATACCGAGTACCCTTATCAAGAGTAATAACAGCAGGACAACCTTTGATGTCGTCAATGAAGTGGAACAAATCTGAGGAAAGTATCCCACTAGAATTCTCCTCCCAAAATGTATCACTGCAACAAAAAAAAGATGGTAATGGCTTCTCCATGAAAGGATCAACCATTGTTAGTTTATATCAATATATGGCAGTATGTATATGGTGTACTCTCACAACTCACTCAAACCAACAAAGAAAAGGTATCTCACCGTTCCAAAGTGAATAGGATGTACTTACCAACAAGGATCAATGAAAAGTGTGCCAAATGTGAGAAGAGAATACCCGAGATTTTAGCTATCACAAGACAACAAGGTATATGGTGGGGCTTGGTTGGGATACCTAACAACACCAAAAATACTACTCCTATTTGCTGTTTGTGATGATACCAAAACACACCTATGGAAACACACACAATATGGAGACAAATGTGGCTAGCAATTATATGGTAGAGATATTGCAAGCACTAGAAAGACACTAGCAAAAGCTCACGAAAACAGGCACAAGATTGCTCAAGTAATGTCCACAAAATCAACCAAATGATATGTATCAAGCTCCAAATATGACAGCAACTTTCACAATTTTCAGGCCTCTTGTCTCTCTGATTTTTTTCTGCTCTCTCTCTTTTTTTTTTTAAACTCTCTTTTGGATATATCAATATTCCTCACGGTACTTTCACTGTAGCACTTCTCTCTTAGCCACAATATGTTGCACCGCGGAGCAAAAAATTTTCACAGCAACACAAAACCGAGCAACCAATCTATTGAGCAGCCTGTGAGCAAATAAAAGAGCTAGTCTTATGGGTATGCTCCTAAATATATTTGTAGATAGGCCGTGGCTATGGTTCGCAAGGATACAGATTGGAAACCTAGTGAAATTGGCAATGAAAACAATGAAAACAGCACTAGATGATCACGGCAGGAAATCAACCAAAACTGTGCCGTAGCGGCAGAACGGAAAACCACACCAATCCTCCTCAATTTTTTTTTCTCTGAGGCTGTATATGGCACGGTACGGATTCTTATAGGTGTATGCAGCCGTGACAACAATTGGATCTCAAAACGGAGTGCAAATCCGAGTGTAACTCGAGATGGATCTGCGGCAGAAAAACGCTGCCTTTCGGTACCGCGGCTGTAGGCTTCGAATCCGAGTAGAACAAGGGTTCAGCGCGGCAGCGATTGAAGGAAATTGGTGCCGCGGCAGGGCAGGGATCCGAGTCCAACAAGAACAAGAGGAATCACCACGGCAGAAAATTAGGAAGAATTGGGGCCGCAGCAAGAAACCCACTTCAACTCCGAATAGAACTAGAAGATCAACTCGGATTGCAATATTTTTGGTAGTTTTCTGGATGACTCGAAAAGAAAAACAAGACTCAACTCGAAAACAACTATAAACCCTAAACCCTAACAACTCGAATAGAAACAGGACAACTCGAAGATGATGAACTCGAAGAACCCTAAACCTAGATGAGACGCAAGACACAAAAAGAAAAACGGAGACACAAAATCAACAAGAAACAGCAACAAGAAGCAGCAATTTGGTGTTGATCTAGGGCTATGGCAAAAATCTAACACTATTTTTTGTGGGGCTTTTTCTGGATAGGAAAAAAAAACTCGAAACTAAGGGATGGAAATAGCTCACCGAGTAAACCCGAGAATCTGATACCAAGATGATAAGGGGTGGCCCGATCTTCTCTTGTGAGCAACTCGAATTTGAGGGTGGATGGTTTGTGGATGATTTGGTAACTTGATAACTAGTGCTTCACTGAAAACTCTCCTGGCTGAACCCTGATGCCAAAGCAACAGCACTCAATCCCCTTGGATATTCTCAACTACGCACTCTTGCACACGCAATCAACGATCACGAGTGGTCCTGTATCCCCCTGATTCCCAATGGAACAGCAAGATAGCACGTAAACTTTGCAAGCAGTAACAATCACCAAACTGGTGAGGATAAATTCAGATGAACATTGTTCATGTCTGGAATCTAGGGTTTAATTTTAACGAGGTCTAATCTTTCTAATTTCGTGGCCTAGGTATTTAAAGGGGGGAGGGGGTGCGGCCAAGCCAGCCAAAGCGCCCCCTAACCTATTCCTACTCGGTTTGGTGCAACCAAGACATTACAAACCGAGCCCAACATGGGTTCAGCCAATTGGACTCTATTTGGAAGCTGGCAGAAAACGATTCGTGACTTGTTTTGGTCACCACGCCTTGTACGAGTCGAATCTGTAGATGGGGCTGGATACATTGGAAAGCTCTTCGAATTTCCTTTCCGGATTGTGCTTCCTTGCTTTATTTGGAGCCCGTATGAAGAATCCATGACTATTTCAAATTCGGGACTTCTGCCAGTCCGAACTGAAATATCATTTCCTTGATGTTGTTTTCCATGGCAGCAACTTTGTTTTCCACGCCTCCTTCTTGTGCTCATTGCTTCCTCTCCTCCATCCATGTTTGTGTTATTAGTAAACCTAATCATACATAAATTCATAGGCTTAGGTAGTATAACATTCTCATAAACACAAACATTATTTATTACTAGGAAAGAATTCACCTTATAATGAATATCAGTGAGGCTCAATAATTCCTTCCAGCTCAAGCATGTATAATCATCATGTACGCCTATTATATCCTCATCAGTTTGCCTCATGTTGAATTTGCTTATAATCGTTCGCTGCATTCTACCACTAAGATGTGCCCTTTTGAGATTGTGTATGGTTTTGTACCTCGTGCACCTATTGATTTATTGCCTCTTCCATCTACGATGCAAAATAATCTTGATGCTACACAACGTGCTGAATTGATACTAAAATTGCATGAGACAACTAAAGAAAACATTGCACGCCTGAATGCTAAATATAAATCGTATGGAGATAGAGGAAGAAAGCATATTGTGTTTGATGTTGGAGATCTTGTTTGGTTGCATTTGCGCAAAGATCGCTTTCCTGACTTGCGCAAGTCCAAGTTAATGCCACGAGCTGCTGGTCCTTTTAAGGTGTTAGAGCGTATAAATGATAATGCATATAAACTTGAGCTGCCTGCAGACTATGGGGTTAGTCCCACATTTAACATTGCAGATTTGAAGCCCTACTACGGTGAAGAAGATGAGGTTGTGTCGAGGACGACTTCAATTCAAGAAGGGGAGGATGATGAGGACATCCCAACTACAGTTACAACCACTAGTCCTACCACTACACAAATACAAGGACCTATTACTCGAGCTCGTGCATGTCAACTAAATTATCAGGTACTTTCGTTTCTTGGAACTCTTCCAAATTTACATGAGAATATGCTACTGCCTAAAACCGATGTGTTTGTTACACTTAAGAATAATGGACCTAGCGAGGAGTTGATGGACAAGTATTGGAGCACGATCGTCCATGGAGCTGGCAGCTGGAACGCAAGTACTGAAGATGATGTTGCCACGGAGGGAGTCTACCGCAGCCTGAAGCCATCGTAATGCCAAATGAAGTCTTGGACGAATTATACAAGTTACCAATTTATTATTTTCGTCCAAGTCCTTTTATAGGTGCTGCGCCACCTTATTTTTGGGCCAGGCCCATGTATTTTCGTCATACCCCTTTGTGGGCAGTTTTTAGAGTCCGTATTGATGGGAAAAAGAGGTTTAGGCTGGATTTCGTGGCCCCACCCATGGGAGGACGAATTTCCCCTCTTTTCTCCATAAATACAACACCTAGGGTTTCTTTTAGACTTGGGTTTTGTTTAGTCAAAAGTTAGCTAGCCGTCGCTGCAACTTCGCCGTACTTCGTTTGTGCCAGATCGGCCAGACCAAGACCGCTCTTCGGAACCCCACTTTCATCTCTAATCATTCATATTTGCAATATTCAGATTGCCAATTCTTAGTTCTTTCTTGTTCTTCGATTGCCTGCAGGAATTAGACCTTAGTTGGTTTGGTCGATTGTGCTACGGCGCTGTCATAAACCTTCTCGGAGTTGGTGTAGCGATTGCTAAGGCGCAGCGTCCTCGCACGTTTCTAGTCGGATCGTCAACGTCAACGCCACCCAAATCGATAGTATCATCTCATCGAAAGATCGGACACCTTTGCCTCTATCAAGTGGTATCAGATTTCTGGTTGATCGGTGAGATTTACAGTTTACTAGTGTAGATTGCATCTGTTCTTCATACCTACAGTCCACGAAAAACCACAAAAATATAATTAGGTTAGATCCTTCCGTCCTAGAACCAATCTAAACCTTTGCATTTTCTTTTCAGTGCATTGCATCGTTGAGTTTACGTCTGCATCGTCGTGTCGAGTTGCCGGTCTTAGCGTCTAGTCCCGTAGAGTTTCGAGTTCTTCGCACAATTTGTCATCGCCGCTGCCGCATCAACTTGTACGCTTGCAGATCACCGCCGCCCCGCTGCTGTACCGCCGCCAACACCATCCACCGTTGCTCGTGCATCTCCATCTACCCATCGCACCGCTCGCATCTACCACCGCTTCCACGCATCCCACAACAGCCACCATCACCTCTGTTCCACAAGCTCACATTGCGCCGCCACCGCCACGTTCTTGCAGCGCGCCGCCTCCAAAAGCCCTCGCACGAGCATACCGATCCGCCACACCACCGAGCCGCCGCATACGCCGCCACCACAGATTAGGGTTAGGGTTCTTGTTCTTTTGTTGTCTTTTCCTTGCAAGATTTTCGTGATCTAAAAGAGTTCTGATAGGTTTAGTCTTCTATTTTCACGACCTACTGTAAAAAAAAAATCCGCCCGACCATAGAGACCGTCTGTGGTCTAGCGTGAGCAATTTTGTAAAAAAAAAAAATCGTCCGCCCGACCACAGAGACCGTCTGTGGTCTAGCGTGAGCAGATTTGTAAAAAACAAAATTCCCTTCTTTCGTGCAGCTTTTGTTACCGCGGTTGATCCTCCTTTTTGTTTGTTTGCTTGTTGTTGCCACGTCGTGACGTCGTTGGTGTTATAGGCTCGCGTCGTTGGTGTTATAGGCTCGCGTCTCTAAAACGGTCTAGCCTAGGACCAGCACAGTACCGTCTTTGACCGTTTATTCAACTTGCATTCCTGATTGGATCATTGCTAATCCTTGCTAAGCCTTCCTAAAGCTCCACAGATTTCTACATCATGCGTTGTGATTCTCTCCTGGCAATCGCTTCATCTAATCTTCGACGAGTTTTGAAAGCGTTTGTTGCCAATCACCTACTGCTGCTTGGTAAGAACTTGTAAGAGCTTTGCTTTTGGTTTGACGGATTACGCATTCTTTCCACCACCACCTAGTAGTTCATAGGAACATATTCTTGTGATTTGTTTCCTGTCTTCTACTAACCATGTCAGGCTCGGGTGACGAATGGGAGAGCATGACGAACAAAGAGTTACACACTAAGTTCGCCAAGCTTGTGATGGATAACACGCAGGACATCGACAAACGACTTGGCGAGGCACTTGAAAAGATAACCGGCCTCGAGCAATCCTTTGATACCAAGCTTGATGCCAAATTCAACGAGTTGCTCGCTCGTCTTCCACCACCGCCAGCTGTTGCTCCTCGTCGTCCCGGGTATGTTGGGCACGCTCAACGTGTACCCCGTGAGCAAGGCCAAAATTCTGGAGTAGCTGCGGCTGTCGATGAGCCCTTTGATTACTACGAGGGTGAGGACGAGTATGAAGGAGTAGAAGTGCAGCAACAACCACCTGGTCGGCCGCGCGCCCACATTCGTAATGGTAATGCTGCACCACGCCCTCGGGTATTGCATGATGATGACCATGTTGCTAAACTGAAGTTAACGATTTCACCTTTTGAGGGTAGATATGATCCTGATGCTTATCTCACATGGGAATTAGAAACTGAACAACGTTTTGCATGCTTACATTACCCTGAAGATAGACGTGTTCGAGCTGCTGTTTGTGAATTTACTGGGTTTGCTTCTATTTGGTGGTCTGAATATTGTAGAGTCAATCCTAATGTCATCCCCACCACTTGGACCTTCTAAAAAACTGCTATGCGTACTCGTTGGGTGCCTCCATATTATCAACGTGATTTGCTTCAAAAACTGCAGCAACTAAAACAAGGCAAAAATTCAGTAGAGGAATATTATCAACAATTGCAAACTGGGTTACTTAGATGTGGTGTTGTGGAAGATACTGAACCTATGCTTGCACGTTTTATTGGTGGATTAAATAAAGAAATTCAAACCATTTTGGAGTATAAGGAGTATCATACCATTACCCGTTTGTTCCATCTTGCTTGTATTGCCGAACGTGAAGTGTAGGATAGGCAAGCTTCGCGGACTAATTTCCCTACAGGACGGACTACATCATGGACTGGTCGTGCACGTTCTACGCGCACCCCGTTCCCTCCTTCTACTTCTGCTACCACTCCCAGCAAAGAGACGTCAAGCAAGGCAGCGCCACCACCCCCCTTTAAGGCTACTCCTGCTGGTTCCACACCAAGTTCATCTTCCATGGCTTCCACGGGCAACACTAGCAAAATTCAATGCCGCAAATGTGATGGTTGGGGTCATTACGCACGTGAATGCACAAACAAGCGTGTGATGATTGCTCGTGAAGATGGAGGATATGATTCCGCTAGTGATTTTGATGACGAGACTTTGGCTCTTATTGCACACGAGGAACAAGGCGCTAATGACTGTGAACAAGATGTACAATGCATGGCTGCTGATGATGCGGATAGGTATGCTTCGTTAATTGTTCAACGAGTTCTGAGTGTGCAGGTAATTAAGGCTAATCAAGACCAGCGCCATAATCTTTTCCACACTAAGGGAGTTGTGAAAGAACGGTCTATACGCATCATTATTGATGGAGGAAGCTGCAACAATTTGGCAAGTGTAGAGATGGTGGAGAAGCTTGCGCTCACAACGAGACCACATCCTCGTCCTTACTACATCCAATGGTTCAACAATAGCGGCAAGGTTAAGATCACTCGTACTGTTCGTGTGCACTTTAGTATTGCTGCATATGTTGATTTTGTTGATTGTGATGTCGTCCCTATGCAAGCATGTTCTCTTTTATTGGGTAGGCCATGGCAATTTGATAAAAAATCTGTACATCATGGTAGCACTAATCAATATACTCTTGTTCATAATGATAAGAAAATTGCGTTACTACCCATGTCTCCTGAACAAATTTTAAAAGATGATATTGCTAGAGCTAGTAAAGCAAAAAGACAGGAGCAGCAAAAGAGTGAAAATCAGATTGTGGCTAAGGAATTTGTGCAGCAACACAAGACTAATAATGTATCAGCCAATAATGTTGCTACTGAAATTAAATTGACCAATCCATGTTTGCTTGCTAGCAAGTCTGATATTACTGATTTGGATGTTAATGAATCTGTTTGCTATGCCATTGTTTGCAAAGAGGTATTGTTTTCTTTTGAGGATATGCCTCCCTCTTTGCCCCCTGCTGTTGCTAACATTTTGCAGGAGTTTGCGGACGTTTTTCCAAGTGCTGTACCACCGGGATTACCACCTATTCGAGGCATAGAGCACCAATTTGATTTAATTCCCGGTGCATCATTACCGAACCGTGCTCCTTACCGTACCAATCCTGAGGAGACTAAAGAGATTCAACGACAAATTCAAGAATTACTCGATAAAGGTCATATTCGTGAGTCTCTTAGTCCATGTGCTGTCCCAATTATTTTGGTACCTAAGAAAGATGGTTCTTCCCGCATGTGTACTGATTGTAGGGCTATTAATAATATCACAATCCGTTATAGACACCCTATACCACGTTTGGATGATATGCTTGATGAGTTGAGTGGTTCGACCATGTTTTCTAAAGTTGATTTGCGTAGTGGTTACCACCAGATTCGAATGAAGTTAGGAGATGAATGGAAAACAGCTTTTAAAACTAAGTTCGGTTTGTATGAGTGGTTAGTCATGCCTTTTGGTTTAACTAACGCTCCTAGTACTTTCATGAGATTAATGAACGAAGTTTTACGTGCTTTCATTGGACGTTTTGTGGTGGTTTATTTTGATGATATACTCATATACAGCAGATCTTTGGAGGACCATTTGAATCATTTGCGTGCTGTTTTTGATGCTTTGCGTGCTGCGCGTTTATTTGGTAATCTTGAGAAGTGCACCTTTTGCACCGATCGAGTTTCGTTTCTTGGATATGTTGTTACAGCGCAGGGCATTGAAGTGGATCCCGCCAAGATTGAGGCGATTTCGAGTTGGCCGACTCCGCTAACGGTCACCCAAGTGAGGAGTTTCCTTGGCCTCGCTGGGTTCTACCGGCGTTTTGTCAAAGACTTTGGGTCTATTGCAGCGCCATTGAATGAGCTTACAAAGAAGGACGTGCCCTTTGTTTGGGGCGATGCACAACAAGATGCGTTCATGATGTTGAAAGATAAGTTAACCCATGCTCCCCTACTCCAACTTCCTAATTTTGATAAGACTTTTGAGCTTGAATGTGATGCTAGTGGAATTGGGTTGGGAGGAGTGTTGTTACAAGAGGGACAACCTGTTGCATACTTTAGTGAAAAATTGAGTGGGCCTAGTCTGAACTATTCTACTTATGATAAGGAATTATATGCTCTTGTTCGGACTTTAGAAACTTGGCAACATTATTTATGGCCCAAAGAATTTGTTATACATTCTGATCATGAATCTTTGAAACATATTCGTAGTCAAGCTAAACTAAACCGTCGACATGCTAAGTGGGTTGAATTTATTGAGTCTTTTCCTTATGTTATCAAACACAAGAAGGGTAAAGATAATGTTATTGCCGATGCTTTGTCTCGACGTTACACTATGCTTTCACAACTTGACTTCAAAAATTTTGGGTTAGGGACCATCAAAGATTTGTATATGCAAGATGCTGATTTTAAAGAAGTGATGCAGAATTGTAAGGATGGTAGAACATGGAACAAATTCGTCCTCGGTGATGGATTTGTGTTTCGTGCTAACAAGCTATGCATTCCAGATAGCTCCGTTCGTCTTTTGTTGTTACAGGAGGCGCATGGAGGAGGACTCATGGGACACTTTGGCGTCAAGAAGACCGAGGACGTACTAGCCGCGCATTTCTTTTGGCCAAAGATGAGACGGGATGCTGAGCGTTTTGTTGCTCGCTGCACTACTTGCCAAAAAGCTAAGTCACGACTTAATCCTCATGGTTTATATATGCCTTTACCCATACCTACCGTTCCGTGGGAGGATATATCCATGGACTTTGTTTTGGGTTTACCTAGAACAAAGAAGGGGAGAGATAGCATATTTGTTGTTGTGGATAGATTTTCTAAGATGGCACACTTTATACCATGTCATAAAACCGATGATGCTGCTAATATTGCTGATTTGTTCTTTCGTGAAATCATTCGCTTGCATGGTGTGCCAAATACAATTGTTTCAGATCGTGATAGTAAATTTCTTGGTCATTTGAAATTGTGGGAAGAATGTTTGCCTCATGTTGAATTTGCTTATAATCGTTCGCTGCATTCTACCACTAAGATGTGCCCTTTTGAGATTGTGTATGGTTTTGTACCTCGTGCACCTATTGATTTATTGCCTCTTCCATCTACGATGCATAATAATCTTGATGCTACACAACGTGCTGAATTGATACTAAAATTGTATGAGACAACTAAAGAAAACATTGCACGCATGAATGCTAAATATAAATCGTATGGAGATAAAGGAAGAAAGCATATTGTGTTTGATGTTGGAGATCTTGTTTGGTTGCATTGGCGCAAAGATCGCTTTCCTGACTTGCGCAAGTCCAAGTTAATGCCACGAGCTGCTGGGCCTTTTAAGGTGTTAGAGCGTATAAATGATAATGCATATAAACTTGAGCTGCCTGCAGACTATGGGGTTAGTCCCACATTTAACATTGCAGATTTGAAGCCCTACTACGGTGAAGAAGATGAGGTTGTGTCGAGGACGACTTCAATTCAAGAAGGGGAGGATGATGAGGACATCCCAACTACAATTACAACCACTAGTCCTACCACTACACAAATACAAGGACCTATTACTCGAGCTCGTGCACGTCAACTAAATTATCAGGTACTTTCGTTTCTTGGAACTCTTCCAAATTTACATGAGAATATGCTACTGCCTAAAACCGATGTGTTTGTTACACTTAGGAATAATGGACCTAGCGAGGAGTTGATGGACAAGTATTGGAGCATGATCGTCCATGGAGCTGGCAGCATGAACGCAAGTACTGAAGATGATGTTGCCACGGAGGGAGTCTACCGCAGCCTGAAGCCATCGTAATGCCAAATGAAGTCTTGGACGAATTATACAAGTTACCAATTTATTATTTCCGTCCAAGTCCTTTTATAGGTGCTGCGCCACCTTATTTTTGGGCCAGGCCCATGTATTTTCGTCATACCCTTTGTGGGCAGTTTTTAGAGTCCGTATTGATGGGAAAAAGAGGTTTAGGCTGGATTTCGTGGCCCCACCCATGGGAGCACGAATTTCCCCTCTTTTCTCCATAAATACAACACCTAGGGTTTCTTTTAGACTTGGGTTTTGTTTAGTCAAAAGTTAGCTAGCCGTCGCTGCAACTTCGCTGTACTTCGTTTGTGCCAGATCGGCCAGACCAAGACCGCTCTTCGGAACCCCACTTTCATCTCTAATCATTCATATTTGCAATATTCAGATTGCCAATTCTTAGTTCTTGCTTGTTCTTCGATTGCCTGCAGGAATTAGACCTTAGTTGGTTTGGTCGATTGTGCTACGGCGCTGTCATAAACCTTCCCGGAGTTGGTGTAGCGATTGCTAAGGCGCAGCGTCCTCGCACGTTTGTAGTCGGATCGTCAACGTCAACGCCACCCAAATCGATAGTATCATCTCATCGAAAGATCGGACACCTTTGCCTCTATCAAATTGAAAGGTACTACAATTGATCTCCTGCACTTGGGAGTAATCAGGGACTAGATAGTTTCTCTGTTTTGAAGTCGTTGACGAAAGCATGCATACCTCAAAATCATTTTACTTCTATTTTAGAAACCAAAAAGCTCTAGCACATGACTAATCCCTGCTTCCCTCTGCGAAGGGCCTTTCTTTTACTTTTAATGTTGAGTCAGTTTTCACTTTTTCCTTCTATCTCCACAAAAGCAAACATCTAGCATTGACCCTGGGTATCTTTGAGCATATTAAATTATCAATATTAAACATGAATCTTTATATTGACTTTATCTATAAGATAAGCCGTTGGAAGTTGAAGCTCTTTGCTAATGCTTACATCTTCCTTTGTGTCGATTCTCAAACACTTTTGTCATGGAATTATTATCCTTGTGAATTAGTCAAATATGTTGATCACATTGTTTTCATGTCTTTGACATACTATTTATGAAAGGTTTTGCTTGGATGATTCAACTTGTTTATTCATTGCTTTCTTGCTATCAATTATAGACAATTGTTTTGTATCTCTTCATTCACATCCTTTGATTTGCATCACTATCTTGATCAAGATTGTGTTGGTCGCATGTCTCATCAAAAATTATTTGTTATCACTTACCTACTCGAGGACGAGTAGGAGTTAAGCTTGGGGATGCGGATACGTCTCAAACGTATCTATAATTTTTGAGTGATCCATGCTAGTTTTGTGATATTGTCACATGTTTTTACTGTCATTTATATCATTTTTATGCATTTTGTCGAACTAACCTATTGACAAGATGCCCAGTGCCAATTCCATGTTTTTGTTGTTTTTGTATTTCAGAAAATTTACTTCTGGAAATATTCTCGGAATTGGACGAAAATTTACGGAGATTTATTATGCGATGGAAGACAACTGAAGACCAAAGGGCAGCCCTGCGGGCCACCCACAGGGTAGGGACGGCCTCCTGCCGCCCCCCCCCCCTTGGCCCGCGGGTGGGACCCGCCCCTGCTCCTGGTGGGTCCCCTCGGCCCCCTCCGACGCCTATAAAATCCCTAAAACCATAAAAACGTGAGGACGGCCATTATTTTCTAGAAACTCGACCCCGATGCGCCGTCACCGAAAACCCAAGTTCGGGGTCCAATCTGAAGCTGATCCCGGCACTCTGCTGGAGGGGAGATCGATCCCGGAGGGCTCTTCATCGTCATGCCTTCCTCCGGGATGATTTGTGAGTAGTCTCACCTTGGACTACAGGTCCATGGCAGTAGCTAGTTGGTAGTCTCTCTCTCTCTTGTGCTTCATGTCTTATGATCTTGTGAGCTGCCTAACATGATCAAGATCGATTATTGTAATGCTATGTGATGTGTTTGCTGGGATCCGATGGATTATGAAGTTATGCTCAAATTGTGCATGATTCTTATATGAGTTATTTATGTTCTTGCATGCTCTTCGATGTGCGTAGTTACTTTGGCCAAGTGATTGTGTGTATCTCCAAGAGAGGGTATTTATGCTAGATAGTGGGTTCATGCCCCCTTTTGTTCCTAGGCACGAGTGCCAGAAACGTCTAAGGACGAGGGTGTGCTGTTGCTACTAAGGGTAAAACAGCAGTGTTAATGTCTATTTTGATATTAGTATTGCTTACTTCATGCACTTTACTTAATGAAATTGTCTGTTGCTTGCAACTTAATACCGTTGGGTGACAGGCTGGATAGCGATCCCACGGTGGACTTTTTAGACAAAGACGCAGTTGGACTCAACGGTCTGTGTTCCTTGTCATGATGCCTCCATAAATATTATCATGTCCTTTTTGCCATAGCTAAATTGGGTTGTGTCATGATCTTGTCAATTGCCTAGCTGTAATTCGTTCACCCATCACATGCATATTTTATTTACTTGAGAGACTCCACTAGTGTACCCATGGCCCCCGGTCCATCTTTTTACATTGTTTACAACCTCATTTACTTGCTTTTAATCATCATTATTCCTCTGGTCACTTTTCATATTTTACCTATTTCATCATACAAGTAACCGCTTTGTTTTCTGCGAGACCGAAAAGATTGACAACCTTTCCGCCGTTGGGGGCAAAGTATTTTGGTTGAGTGTGTGCAGGTCTGCGTCTGTTGAAGCTCAAGCGCCAGAGATCTTAAACATCCACCTCGTTGTTGATTTCAAAGTCCTACTGGTTCGATAAACCTCGGTTTGTTAAACGAGCGAAAACTGCTACTAGCTGCAATTCCGCCTTCGCTTGGGGCACCACCCAACTTATTTTAATACAGCGGCAACTGGCTGCTTTGGCCTGGCCAGCTGCTGAATCGCGTCGGAGCCCGCGCTGAGCTTGGTCTTGCCCCACTCGTTGGTTTTCTCCCCCACCAGGTCGCGAATTTTGCGGATCCCCCTTTTGTCGCGGATCTGCGGAGCACTCAATACTGCTGACGTTGGCACCTCCTCCGATGTCTATTTGCCTTTCCCGCTCGAGGCGAAAGCCTTCTGGGGGGACATGTTCGCCGGACTCGGGAGCGTGCAAGGAAGAAGAAGGTGCGAGGAAGCTGGAGTAGAGAGGCATGTGCTTGGGAGGAAGAAGAAGCGGAGAAGATTTGGCAGCCGTGGCGGTTCCCCCTCTTTATCAAGGCCGAGCGGGCGGTTCTGTATCTCGCCAACGATTTCCTAGGAGTTGCACTGATGCGCTTTCTAGTGCGACGCGTGGTGTGGGGCCTGACAGCTTTAGGGCCCTTGCCTCTCCGCCTCCGCCGTCCCATCTTCGCCGCCCGGTCTCCGCCTCCTCGACTACTACGGCTGGCGCATTCAAGCAACGGGCACGAGGGCTACTGTCGGGTCCACGGCTTCCAGGGTAGCCTAGGCCGGCTGTCAACGGCTCCACCAGCACCATGCGAGAGACGCCCCTCCCGAAGCTGACAGGATGTCATCAACCTCGTCAAAGAAGAACAGCCCGGGAGCGCCTCGTGAGGCTTCCGGGGGATGCTTCACGAGGACCTCCTCATGAGGCCATTGCCTGCCTGGGGGAAGCAACGCGGAAGCTTCGTTCTCGGGTACGCTTACCACCCAGGCCCGTGTCACGACTGGCGCGGAGTGACGCCAAAGACTCTGCGCCTGGCGCAGGACCCAACCAAGACCGAAGACCGAGACAACAAGACTAGTCCTTCGGGACAAAGAGGCGCATGTCGGGAGACAAGACCTGGCGGACGACGTCATCGCCAAGCACTGTTCACCTTGGACGGTGGCTTTCCTCGGTGTCTTTAGCCATTTCGGTGCTAAGGGCAGGGACCCACCGCAATGACACTGCAGGGGTGTTGTCCTCTTCCGCTCTCTCTTTGACCATTTGTGGTAGCCCTTCCCGCCAACGGGAAGAGTCCCAGGTCACTATAAATAGCGTAGCACCGCTACCTTAGAGCAGGTCGACCCCATGTTCTAGCAGTCACCTCTTGTAATCTCACCAAGCAATACAACTAGACAAGCAGGAGTAGGGTTTTAGACCATCACGGTGGCCTGAACCTAGGTAAATCGCCATGTCCGTGTCTCGCTCTCTCGAACCCATTCCACGAAGATCGTTGCTAGGTTAGCTCTCGGCCCCATGGAAGAACGTAGGGTACATCGGAACCCAAGATCCGACAGATTATATCCCTAACAAAATGGATTACCGATTACATGCAAGCTACAGAGTTGGCTTGATCCCATTATTATGAAGAACGGGGAACCCGTTCAAACTTGCTAGTTGATCGACGTCCTATGAAGATTTGTGAGGACAAAGTTTTTTTTTGCTTGGGTGGTTAGTAGACAGATCCAGTGAGCAGTGATGTGTTGCTTGCTTTGGTCAATCTGTGTCGTCCTATGATGAACTGTAATGCTCGATCTTAGCAGCAATATGGCGCTCGTGCTAGAGTTCCA
This sequence comes from Puccinellia tenuiflora, assembly GCA_012064385.1. Taxonomy (NCBI): domain Eukaryota; kingdom Viridiplantae; phylum Streptophyta; class Magnoliopsida; order Poales; family Poaceae; genus Puccinellia; species Puccinellia tenuiflora. The sequence goes on from QRDG01000115.1 coordinate 1,330,766, forward strand.
TTGCTGCCACTGGTTAAGCATTACTAGTAAGAGTCAGATATGTTTGCTTGGCCGATGATTGGAAGTGTTAAATGCAGAAGAAGGTCTTGATCATCTAGATCTAGTGGAGAAGCAGATCTTGATCGAGCATTTCATAGCGAGATTACTTCATGTGAAGTCATCATATTGGCTCAGCCAGTGACCGAGTCTAGATCTTTTCCTTGGTTAGCCTAGCTATGCTCTTTTAATGAGTTCCTGGCTTGATAGGGACCGGGGTGGGGTTAAGTTGAAAATTTTCACATTTTTATGTACATATTAAGACATATCAACTTACATATTGCCATTTAAGGTTGGATGCATCACAAAAGCAGGCTCTCTCTTAGGTTCACTATTATTACGTATGTTTCATCATATAAGACGTTATACTATGCTAAAATGGCCGCCATTTGCAGTTTCCGAGCTCAATATTGCCACTTACTGCAGATGAGCGTAGGGGGTGGAGCTGAAAAGATGATCATTGAGGAAATGGGTTTCCGTTCTGAGACTGATGCTATCGCAAATGAAAAGGTAAATCAATAGAACAACGTATGATCTGGTTCCCTCCTATGGATGCTTGGCTATAATCTCGGTTAATGTACTAACTGTAGAGGAATAGAGTTGAAGAGGACACTCTCAGTTTTCTAATGACAAGATTGAAAATGATGAGGGCATCGTCGGCATCGTGTTGGTCGGTTGACACTCTAGGACAGGCTTTTATAACGCATGTAATGTCTAAGGTTGTGTTAATTAGGCCTGCGTGCCACTTGTGTTTGGGCCGAACCTATAACAGGTCGGTTTTGTATTGAGTCCAAGTCCAACTAGGTCGGTACTGTAGCTACAGTACCGCGCTACAGTACGCCCCACCTCATCCATATAAGGGGGTGGGCGCATTAGGGTTTCTCAGCTTTGGTTGAATTAAATCTTGTAATCCTGAAGCTCACCACCAGCCCTACGGGGTTGGCCCCATGACGGCGTCTCGGACGTTCGTCTAGTTATCTATCAATAAAGACGTGAGAGTTCTTGAATTGTCAAGAGTAATCATGTGTGCTTGGGTGTCCTTGAATCTGTCAAGGGAGTTCAAGTTTTATCGGTCCTTTGGATCATCAAGGTGCATCGTGAAAGATCGGGAAAACGGTCCGCATCATGTGGTATCAGAGCGCCAGGTTGATCACGGTGCAGATTGCTTTGTTGCTCGGTTGTTTCTGCTTGGTCGCCGTGGCCACCATTGGGTACGTCGCCGCCATACTGTTGGTGAAGATCGAGGAGAAGGAAGTGAGAGGCAGAGTCAAGTTTCAAGGTCATCAGGGGGTTTGCAACTACAGATCAGGCAGGAAGAAGGAGCTACATGCGGTCGATCGGGGGCAGAAGAAGGCGGTGGTGCCCTGTTCCGTGTGCGCAAGGCGAGCAGCGTGGGCTGGTGCCATGCGTGCGTGCGGCGGCGTACAGATCGAGGCCTGCACGCGCGACGAGGAGGCGAAGCGGAGCGACTGGGCGACGTACGCGCGGGCGACGTACGCGATCGTGGAGTCCGGGTGTGTTCCGATCGGATTCGTTCCGCAAGTGTGCTAGTACCGTGCGTGCACGCGCAGGAGGCTGCATCGCATCGCGAGTTAAAAAAAAAAGGAGATCAGATCGGAATTGATTGGGATCTGTACGTGACTTCCGGCGTGCGTTGTTTCGCACCTCCAGCCAAGTCTCGATCGCATTGGTGTTTCCATACGTGGCAGCTCTGATTAAAAATAAAATCTGTACGTGTAGATTCTTTTAGCGTGGAGGGCAGACTTGATTGTATTTCCTTCGTACGAGTGGTGCAAATCTGATTATACGAGAAGGAAAGAATTTAAAAGGAAAGAGAGGAGGAGCTTGGTTCGGATCAGTATAAGGAAAAAGCAAGTTGATTGGTCACGTACATGACAATTCATATGTCCGGATCAAAGCAATATTGGAGCAGCTATAAAAAAAAAAGTAAGACACGCTGGTTCTTAGAGTTGGTGAACTTGACTCGTTTGGATCCTTGGCGTGCAGAAATTTGTTCTGTTTGTTTCGGGTGACGTGTTCAGTTTGCGTACAAAATACAGATTGCATCCGCAGGTGTACTCAGCTTATTTTGATCCTTGGTGTGCAGAAATTGTTCTGTGGTGTCTAGGATGATTTGCGTGGTTCGCCTACACGTTGCAGTCTAAAGGTCGTGTGTTTCAATCAGGTTGGTGGCGCTAAACTTGGAGGGCGCCAAGAACAAGTCTAGCTAGCCGAGAGGGAGGATGTGGTGTGGCAGGCCGGCAAGACTTGAGGATGGAGAAGAATCGTGGCGACGTGAAAATTTGACGCCACAAGCGCTGGAGAAGACCTTCCGGCGTTGAGGACAACGCCTTTCCAAGGAGGGGAGGATGATGAGGGCATCGTCGGCATCGTGTTGGTCGGTTGACACTCTAGGACAGGCTTTTATAACGCATGTAATGTCTAAGGTTGTGTTAATTAGGACTGCGTGCCACTTGTGTTTGGGCCGAACCTATAACAGGTCGGTTTTGTATTGAGTCCAAGTCCAACTAGGTCGGTACTGTAGCTACAGTACCGCGCTACAGTACGCCCCACCTCATCCATATAAGGGGGTGGGCGCATTAGGGTTTCTCAGCTTTGGTTGAATTAAATCTTGTAATCCTGAAGCTCACCACCAGCCCTACGGGGTTGGCCCCATGACGGCGTCTCGGACGTTCGTCTAGTTATCTATCAATAAAGACGTGAGAGTTCTTGAATTGTCAAGAGTAATCATGTGTGCTTGGGTGTCCTTGAATCTGTCAAGGGAGTTCAAGTTTTATCGGTCCTTTGGATCATCAAGGTGCATCGTGAAAGATCGGGAAAACGGTCCGCATCATGTGGTATCAGAGCGCCAGGTTGATCACGGTGCAGATTGCTTTGTTGCTCGGTTGTTTCTGCTTGGTCGCCGTGGCCACCATTGGGTACGTCGCCGCCATACTGTTGGTGAAGATCGAGGAGAAGGAAGTGAGAGGCAGAGTCAAGTTTCAAGGTCATCAGGGGGTTTGCAACTACAGATCAGGCAGGAAGAAGGAGCTACATGCGGTCGATCGGGGGCAGAAGAAGGCGGTGGCGCCCTGTTCCGTGTGCGCAAGGCGAGCAGCGTGGGCTGGTGCCATGCGTGCGTGCGGCGGCGTACAGATCGAGGCCTGCACGCGCGACGAGGAGGCGAAGCGGAGCGACTGGGCGACGTACGCGATCGTGGAGTCCGGGTGTGTTCCGATCGGATTCGTTCCGCAAGTGTGCTAGTACCGTGCGTGCACGCGCAGGAGGCTGCATCGCATCGCGAGTTAAAAAAAAAAGGAGATCAAATCGGAATTGATTGGGATCTGTACGTGACTTCCGGCGTGCGTTGTTTCGCACCTCCAGCCAAGTCTCGATCGCATTGGTGTTTCCATACGTGGCAGCTCTGATTAAAAATAAAATCTGTACGTGTAGATTCTTTTAGCGTGGAGGGCAGACTTGATTGTATTTCCTTCGTACGAGTGGTGCAAATCTGATTATACGAGAAGGAAAGAATTTAAAAGGAAAGAGAGGAGGAGCTTGGTTCGGATCAGTATAAGGAAAAAGCAAGTTGATTGGTCACGTACATGACAATTCATATGTCCGGATCAAAGCAATATTGGAGCAGCTATAAAAAAAAAAGTAAGACACGCTGGTTCTTAGAGTTGGTGAACTTGACTCGTTTGGATCCTTGGCGTGCAGAAATTTGTTCTGTTTGTTTCGGGTGACGTGTTCAGTTTGCGTACAAAATACAGATTGCATCCGCAGGTGTACTCAGTTTATTTTGATCCTTGGTGTGCAGAAATTGTTCTGTGGTGTCTAGGATGATTTGCGTGGTTCGCCTACACGTTGCAGTCTAAAGGTCGTGTGTTTCAATCAGGTTGGTGGCGCTAAACTTGGAGGGCGCCAAGAACAAGTCTAGCTAGCCGAGAGGGAGGATGTGGTGTGGCAGGCCGGCAAGACTTGAGGATGGAGAAGAATCGTGGCGACGTGAAAATTTGACGCCACAAGCGCTGGAGAAGACCTTCCGGCGTTGAGGACAACGCCTTTCCAAGGAGGGGAGGATGATGAGGGCATCGTCGGCATCGTGTTGGTCGGTTGACACTCTAGGACAGGCTTTTATAACGCATGTAATGTCTAAGGTTGTGTTAATTAGGCCTGCGTGCCACTTGTGTTTGGGCCGAACCTATAACAGGTCGGTTTTGTATTGAGTCCAAGTCCAACTAGGTCGGTACTGTAGCTACAGTACCGCGCTACAGTACGCCCCACCTCATCCATATAAGGGGGTGGGCGCATTAGGGTTTCTCAGCTTTGGTTGAATTAAATCTTGTAATCCTGAAGCTCACCACCAGCCCTACGGGGTTGGCCCCATGACGGCGTCTCGGACGTTCGTCTAGTTATCTATCAATAAAGACGTGAGAGTTCTTGAATTGTCAAGAGTAATCATGTGTGCTTGGGTGTCCTTGAATCTGTCAAGGGAGTTCAAGTTTTATCGGTCCTTTGGATCATCAAGGTGCATCGTGAAAGATCGGGAAAACGGTCCGCATCAGAAAAGGTATGTCTATTTTCTACTCCTGAGATGACACACTGCTTACCTTTTGTAAACTTGTGTTGTGTAAGCTCTCAACATGTACATATATTCGATTAATCAACATTGTAAACAAGTGTGTTTTGGAGCTCGGGCTCTAGAGAAAATCCTACATGTACATACTTGTCGGGACTATGGGAACCAGGGTCCCCTGTCCCAGCTGTCAGCGGCCTGAATGCTTCGCGCCGTTACAAAGGATCAGCAAGCACCTCGTGAGGGACCATGCTCCCACGAGGATCAAGACCGAAGGACTGCGCCAAGCCCGCCTCGCGAGGCATCCGAATGAAGGACCCTCCGCGGCTCCCCCACAGAGGGAGGAGATGACGCCAAAAGTACATAGCAGAGCTACGTACGGGATTGTCTGCCCATTTTGGTGATTAAATACTGAGACGGTGCAAGACCAGACAAAGGACGAGAGGACTCTTCCCTCTTTGATGCATAAAGCTCCCATCGAGGGACCTGTTCTGGAGGACGACGTCAGCAAGCCACGCACCCTCCTTTGTCTTCTCCTGGCTAATTTTGGTTGCCCTTCCCGCTAATTGTGGTTGCCCTTCCCGCCAAACGAGGCCCAGGTCACTATAAAAGTAGGATCACTGCCTCCATTGTAGGGGGGCGGACCTTGGTCCTGTCTTAAGAAGAAGGAGAGCTCGAACACCTCACGGTTCGAGACTCCAACTGATAGGGCAGAGCTAGTCCGATCTTTCGATGAGATGTGATAAGTCGATTTTGGTGGAGTTCGACCTTGGCGATCCGACTTCTACGCACACGTACGCAGCGCCAATGCAATCGCTAAACCAATCTCCGGGAGTTACCAATCCTGCGAAAGCACGATCGGCCTGATCTAAAAGATCTAGTTCTTCCTGCAATCGAGAAACAAGTAAGAACCAATAATGCAATCATGAATTGCGGATGGAAGATGAACTTTATTGATGAAGGTGGGATCTTGCAAGTGCGTAGTACAGGAGGTCTAGCCGACACTCGTGCCTATGGCGAAGACTAGCAAAAGCTGAGTTCTTTTTAACTAAACAAAATCCGAGTCTAAAGGACGACCTAACGGGGGTATATAAGGAGGAGAGGTGTGGGATTTCGTCCAGCCATGGGGTGGCGGCCGAATCCTACCCTAGGAAAGCTTTCCTCCTTAGATACAGACTCTAAAACTGCCTATTAAAAGGTATCTCGAAAATACATGGGCCTGGCCCAAAAACGAGGTGGCGCAGCACCTATGAAAAGCCTTGGACGAAGTTCATTAATTGATATCTTGTAAAATTCGTCCAAGCCTTCAAGCATCTTTATGGTGGCTTCAAATCACGGTAGTCTCCATTGGTAGCGTCATCATCTCCGTTGGTTGCACTCCTGCTGCCATCTCCTCCAATGTACATGCTCCATAGCTTGTCCCTCTCATCCATGATTGGTCCATCATTCCTAAGAGAGACAAACACATTTGATTTAGGCAGCATCATATTCTCATGAATATTAGGAGTAGCTTGTAAGAACGAAAGTACCTGTTGATTAAGTTGACGTGCACGAGCTCTAGTCATAGGTCCTTGTAATGTAGGTGGTGTAGTAGTGGCGGTTGTATCTATAGCAGGGATGTCCTCATCACCAACAATCAACACAGTAATACAACTAGACAAACAGGAGTAGGGTTTTACACCGCAATGGTGGCCTGAACCTGGGTAAATCCTGTGTGTATTCATGCCGTGCTCGTTCGGACCCTTGCGAAGATCTCGTCGGTTGGCTAGCTCTCAACCCCGTGGAAGAACATAGGGCCATCGGAACCCACAAATCCGACATTTGGCGCGCCAGGTAGGGGTTGAGGCTCGCTCTTCCTCGGCAAATCTGGCTCCTCCTTGACAGATCTCCTCGCATCGCCTCCGCTGAGGGAGCACAGTCGTGGCACCGCCACCGCGGGACCCGCATCCCCAGCGTCTCCAGTGGCGCAGCCCGTGCTGCCTCCGCCACCTCTTCCTCGGCGACCGCGAGTTCCTCGTGCAGCAACGAGCGTCGCCTTACTGCCACGCCATCTTCACCACTCCGATCTCCGCCGAAGGGCCGCGTTGGTCTAACCACCGCACCCTCCAAGCTCGCCATGGCGCGTGCGGCAGTCCAGATTCCGGCAGGGACCCTCTTTCGTCGGCCCGGGAGCTTCGCATGAGGACGCTCCTGAAGCATACTCTCGACAGAGGAGGCCTGAAGGGGCTCCTGGCACGTACCAAGTGCTCGGGGGCTCGGGGGCTACTCTCGCTGCTGATTAACGCGGCTCGAGGACCCGGCGCCGTCATCATCGTCAACAAGTCAAAGCATCAAATCAAGCAAGAAGAACAAGTTCATAAAGCAAGAAGCAAAGTGTCCTTTTCATTAAGTTCAATCACATTACAACACGCCCCCAGCGCCGGTTTACAACAAGAAAAGGTACAATGGCGTCGTGAGGAGACTTCGGCTTTGGTCGCTGCCGTCAACGGAAGGGATGACCTTGAGTCCTTCTTCCCAACAAGGGAAGACCCCACAGAGGACCTGGAAGATAAAGACCTGCACACCAAGCTCGTAGGTCCCGGCGCCTCACTCCTGTGGCATGGAAGTCTCGACGAGAGCGCGCACCTCCAAGCTTGCCGGTCTCGGCTCTTCACCCCTGCGTCGTGGAGGCAGGAGTAGATCAAGACCGTAGGCAATAGCTCCACGGTCTCGTCAAGCGCAAGGCGAGCCGGCCAGAGGAAGAGCACAGTGCACGCGTCGGCAACCTCTCCTGGAGCTCCGACTAAGAAGCACGATGCCGGCATCGTTTTGGAACGACGACAACATCTCCAGCCTCTCCCGCGCGCTCGTGCCGGCAACTCGCTGGGGAAGCCATTGTGCTTTCCACCACCTCCGTGGCCGCGCCGCAGGTCCGGCGCCCCCTGCGCCTCGTCGTCAAGCCAAGGGGAGAGGAGCGCACTTCCCTCGTCTGCAGTGCCCTTCCGGCCCGGCCGGAAGGACCGGCGCCGCCGACCTTGTCGACAACTATGGAAGACGAGGCAGCGACGCCCTGCTTTGGATTGTGGGCAGCTCCGGTTGCCTACCAGTCCACCGAGGGAGACTCGGGGCTGCCGTCTTCATCCGCAACAACGGCATCACCACCACCGCCACGCCCGCCACCCTGCATGGTCGCTGCCATGGGCTGCGTCTCGCTACACCAACAAACTACCGAGACGAAGATGCAAGACTTGGAGGAAGGAAGGTTGCGCTCAGGTGTCTCCTTCCACCCCCATCGCTCCCCTTTTTATACTGCCGGAGTGGTAGGAGGGGAGTTAATGGAGAAGAAGCGCTGGTGCCCGCTCGTCTCCCAACCACCGGCGCCATAAGTACGGTGGGGCCACCCGCCCCCCAGATTCGCCTGCACCCGCGGCACGCCGCGTCATATCCCGTCGTCGCGGCCTCTTCACTGGCATGACATGCAAGTGAGTAAATGCTGACCACCAGGATTCCCGCTAACAAGGCGGAAGCCGAGCAGACGGCACGCCAGGCTTTGCACGCCTCTCTATGTGGCCCAGCTCCACCAGTTTTTTCTTTCTTGCTAACGCACCACCGCTGGCTTCACATCTTATACAGTTTTTCCTGCGCACCATGCGAGCAGGGGCTAGGACATGCTGCCTATGCCGGTCCTGACCCACAAGCATACGCCCAAGTTCAACAATGAGCTCTACCTCGCGGGCCGGTCCTGGTGCACGGCACCTCCCCGTGAAACTTGGCACTTGTCTCTCCTCGCGAGGCACCCAGGCTCAAACTAACGAGTTGTGCACGCCCAGTCTGTGCGCAAAACCTTTGTTCTATGCCTCATCGCATGCAGGACGGACCTCTCGAAGGAGCATCGGAAAAGCACGTCACAGGACCTCAGGAAGCCCTCTGCCGCGAAAAACAGCTAAGTCAAAATGACTTCCCGTTATCTCGCTATCCACCACCCTCCGTTCAAATTCCAGAACGCCGCGGGGACCTATTCTTGAAAATCCCATGTGCCATGTTTGTGCGTCAAAGGGGAGCAACCGAGTATTGCACTAGGGGATCTTACTAACCTATTGTCACAACACCCGCCGTCTTTCGTGCCGGCCACGAGCGGTGACTGGTCTCTGTGGACTACGGGTTGGGACCTAAGACGCAGAACGATAGCACGGCATACGGAGAATGAAGAAAAAGGCCCTTGTGGGGAACTGGAAAATCACAAAATACCGCAATAGGAAAACATGCGCATATACTTGCAAGCGACAGAGTACTTTATTACAACAAAATGAACATGCAGATACAAAAGGATGGCCTCAGGGGTCTACTCCGTAGCGTCGCGAGCCTCGTCCTCCATGTCCTCTCCCGAGGGTCCGGCGCATCCGTCAGCACCAGGACCGCGTTGAAAGCGGTCGCAGAGGACGTCCACGAGCTCGTCCACATCCTCCTACAAGGCCTCCGTCAGCACCAGGACCGCGTCAAAGCGGAGGCCCGCCTGGCCGAGCGCACTAGAGTTGCGGAGCAGGTAGAGATTGGCGAAGATCATCTTGCCCGCTTGGGTGAGCAAGTCGCGGCACTCGCCCTCCACGACCGCGCGTCCACCTTGCCAACCACTTTCTCCAAGTGCTCCACCAACCTGAGGTAGAAGAAGACATGGCTTGTGGGCGCCTCGGGCTGGAACGCGCCATGAAGACCAAGGTTCTCCCCGCTGAGGCGCGAATAAGCCCGTCGGGCACGCTGGAAGAGCTCCAGCAACATAGACTACCACTCCCTGCCTAGGGTGACGGAGGTCTCCCTCTCCAGCTTGAGCTCCTCCACCTGCTTCAAGAGGGGCTGGATCTGCCGGAGCGTGTCGTCACGCTCCTTACGCACTCGCTCCAGGTCCACCAGCACCAGGTTGCGCTCCTCCTGCAGGGTACCGTCCTCCTCGCGGGCGGAGTTGCGCTTCCCGCGAAGCCGCTGGACCTCCTGCTTCGCGAGGTCCAGCTCCTTCTTCAGCCCACGGACCTTGTTAGCATGGCGTGACTCCTGCGCCCGGATCTTCGGGTTGTAGGCGTCGCGCTCCTGGGCATGGAAGTCCTTGGCCTTCTGGGCGAACTCCTCATCCAGGGCATCCCGCTTCTTGACGAGGCGCGCATCCGCCTCGGCATGGAGATTACTCTCCCTCCGGTCAAGAGTCTCCTGACGGGAGACCAGGACCTCCTCGAGCTGCTCCAGGCAAGCCCTCTCCATTTGCTACTCCGCAGCGGTGCACGCAAACTCGCGCTCGCGCAGTGTCAGCTCCCTCTCCGCATCTGTAGTGTCCTGGAGGTGCGCCTCCGCATACGCCTCCTTCACTGCCGTTGCCTGCAGGGCCGCCTCCGCCGCCACGTGCCGCTCTCCCTCCTCGACCGACGGGCGCGTCTCCTGGACCTCGCACCACGACGCCACGAATCGCCGACACTCCGCCTCATGCGTGGTGCGTTCCGCCGTGAGGCGCCGTCGCTCGGCCTCAAGCTCGGCGAGCCCTGCTGCAAGGCTCCCTCCGAGCCTGTCGATGGCGTGGTCGGCGCGCGCCAGCAAGCTACTGTCCGGATGGCTTGTTGCCAGCGCGCTCCCGGATACCACGATGTCCCAACCCGTCATGACGGGCTGGTCGGGAAGCTCCCCTGTCGCCGGGAGCTCCCTCCGGACCATGGACGAGCTACCCGTCCTGTGGCACCTCCTTCAGGTGCTGTCCCCGGCGCATCTTCCCGAGGCGTTGTCTTAGGGGAAATGGTGACCTGGGCCTCAGTAGACGGCCCTGGGTCAGTATCCTCCGCGGCAGTATTCGCTGCTGCCGCCATAGAGGTGGCACCCGCTAGCTCCGTTGCCGCACTCCCGGCCGTGGCTGCCCGGGCCTCCGGCGTCGGTCTCCTGGCGGCGGACGGCGCGGTGGCAATCGCGTCGCTCCGCGGCACCTTCGCCGGCATAGCCCTACAAGCAACTGTGGGCGTCAGGATAAGGATTGACGTGAAGAAAACAAAGGAAGGCAGCACGGTTCTTACGGGCTGACGAACAGCCACGACGTCTTCATCCCCCCAATCCGCGGGGTGGTACCACCTGGGGTGGAGGATCCCGCCTCCTCCGAGCGGTGCCTTCGCGAGGATGTCGCCTTACCATCGTCGCCACCGTCGCCCCCTCCGTGTACCTCGTCTGAGTACACGGCGCACCTCCTCAGCCGTGCCCCCAGAGGCACCGTCTCCCCCTCGGCGTCGGAGTCATCAAGCAGGCCGTAGGGGATAAGTGGCTCGGGGGAAGGCGCCCTCCCCTCGTCGTCACCATCAAGCACAACCACCTCACGGGCGGCCCTCGCCTGGGACGTCTCTTCTTCAGCACCGTCGTCTCCAGCTGTTGCATCCGCCTCGGCCTCCTCCTCCTGAGGAAGCTCGGCGCCCACCACACCCCGCTCGTTGAAGACCGGCATCTCTTGCCGGATTTGGTCCCGCAAGCTCTGCTTCCTCTTGTGCAGCGGACGGATTTCCCCGGTGGGTTTCCCAATACCCCCTGCTCCGAAGAGCGTGTGAGTAGCAGTGTCGACCGTCATGGCGTTGAGCCCGCTGCTCGACAATCGGATGTCGTTCGCCGAGTTGGCCAACGTCCACATCGGCCTTGAATGCTCCTGCAGCGGCGCAATGCTCTCCCGCAGGAATTCCGTCACTTCCATCTGCCCCGTGAGGCCCTACTGCTTCAGGAGGGCGAGTCACTCCATGAGGGGTCGCGTCACCTCGCCCCCGCACAGGCGAGAGCTACTCCACGCGGCCGGGACCTTTTGCGGCTGCTCGGTGGGGAGTTCAAGCAGCGCCACGTCGCTCCGACCGACGTCCACGTACACCCAGTAGCGGCGGAAGTCCTCCAGCCTCATGGTTACTGCCATGGAGAAAATGTCTCCCGACACATTGGGCTCCAGGCAGAAGGAGACGCAGCCGGTGATGTCAGGCGAGCTCACCCGAAGATTTCGAAGTGGCGGAAGAAAGCCATAGACGGCTCTACATTGAGAAAAGCTTCGCAGAGATACGCGAAGGCGGAGAGAATGGTGACCGAGGTCAGATGGGGGTGTAGGAGGTGAATCTGGTAATGGTGAAGGATTTCCAGGAGGAAGGCAGAGAAAGGCAGGACCAGACCTGCCATCAGCACGTCGGTAAAAACCGGCTGCAGCTGCCCGCTGCGCCGTTGTGCTTCGTTGGACCCGGCTCTGATCTCCGTCGAGCCATGTTCATTAAAGGTGTCGGCGACCAAGCCGCAGACTTTAGCGAGGGCCTCCTCTGATGAGGACATCCCTAGTCCTTTACCATTTTCTTCTATCGACGATGTTGCTGCTCAAGACAAGCCCAATGAAGTGAGGATTGGACCAATGACAAGAGCTCGTGCCAAGCTACTTGGACAACAGGTGAACTCACTCTTAATTGAATATAATGTTTGTGATGTTGAGAACTTTATACTGCCTAAGTCTATGCATCTGTGTATGATCAGGGTTGTTGATAACACAAGCATTGGAGGAGGACCCGAGGAGCAGCAAGAATCAGAGCACAAAGACACCTATGGCGCGAGGGAGGAGCGGGAGGAAGGCGCAAGAAAGGAAGACGAAGAAAACCAGGCAGCCCGGCCTGAGGCCGGCCTCAGCCCGGCCAGGCCGGCCCGCCATCCGAAGCCCCCGGCCTCTGAGATGCAGGGAGGCCGGCCCAAGCCCGGCCTAGGCCGGGCATGTGCCCGAAGCGGCCGGCCTCAGCCCGGCCTCAGCACGGCCTAGGCCGGCCATGCACCCGAAGCGGCCGGCCTCAGCCCGGCCTCCGCCCCGGCCAGGCCGGCTTGCCTGCCATGCGAATCCCAGCCCGGCCTTGGCCCGGCCTAAGCCCGGCCTGGACCCGGCCTGCGCGCCAGATTTCGGCCGAACCCACTTTTGGGTCGGTTTGTACCCGTTGGAGTCCGAACCAAGTTAGGTTTTTTCTGTTAGGTCGGTTGGCCCCCTATATAAAGCTAGGGCCGGCTGCTAGAGAGGGGTTAGACCACGTTTTGATTAAACCCTAGATTGGATTGCTACAAGCATTCATCTTTTGCCGTGTTCCTCTTTGTTGCGATCAGGAATACAACCCCTCCACTTTGTTTCGATCTGGAGGTTCTTGCTACCAAAGTTAGAGTGTGATCTGTTGTTCCATTGGGAATTAGTAGATCGCAGAAACCGCTTCGTGGCCGGCGGCTACGTTGCAACGGTGTGAGGCGTCGCGAATATCCATTGGGTTGAAGAGCTGTTGCATTGGCAACAGGGGAGCAGCCGGATAGTTCGTCGGAATCTCGTAAGTTATCTACCATCATCATCCATCTACCACCGCTCATTGAGAAGATCGGGCCACCCCCTTATCATCCTCGCTACGGAAGCGCGAGACCCCAAGCGCCATGGGCGTGTACGCCTCCGTCTCCTCCACCATGTTCTTGCCCCGACTGACGGAGGACCTGGTGGGAGACATGGCGGCGGGAAGAAGCTTTGAAGGAGGGATTCAAGGTCGCAAGGAAGAAGAGAGGTGGCCGGCGCACAGGTGAAGGCTCGGAGGTGCAAAAGATGAGGACCGACGTGGTTCTCCCCTCTTTATAAGCAAGGATGGGACAGTTACAGTGCCACGATGAAGAGATCGTGGGGGCGTGCAGCGAAAGGATCGGACGTGTGGCGCGGCCGTGCCTGACAGCATTTAGGTCCCCCGCTTCTTCGCCTCCGCCGCCTCGTCTTTGTCATCCAGACTCCACCTCCTCGAATCCAGCGGCGAACGTGCTTGGGCCGTGGCCCCGGGGGCTACTGTCGGGACTATGGGAACCAGGGTCCCCTGTCCCAGCTGCCAGCGGCCCGAACGCTTCGCACCGTTACAAAGGATCAGGAAGCACCTCGTGACGGACCATGCTCCCGCGAGGATCAAGACCTAAGGACTACGCCAAGCCCGCCTCGCGAGGCATCCGAATGAAGGCCCCTCCGCGGACGAGACGGTCTTCCCATTTTGGTGATGAAAAACTGAGACGGTGTAAGACCAGACAAAGGACGAGAGGACCCTTCCCTCTTTGATGCATAAAGCTCTCGTCGAGGGACCCGTTTTGGAGGACGATGTCAGCAAGCCACGCACCCTCCTTTGTCTTCTCCTAGCCAATTGTTGTTGCCCTTCCCGCCAAGAGGAAGAGGCCCAGGTCACTATAAAAGTAGGATCACTTCCTCCATTGTAAGGGGTCGGACCTTGGTCCAGTCTCAAGAAGAAGGAGAGCTCGAACACCTCATGGTTCGAGACTCCAACAATCAACACAGTAATACAACCAGACAAAAACCCTCAAAAAAATACAACCAGACAAGCAGGAGTAGGGTTTTACACCGCAATGGCGGCCTGAACCTGGGTAAACCACGTGTGTGTATTCATGTCGTGCTCGTTCAGACCCTAGTGAAGATCTCGTCGGTAGGCTAGCTCTCAACCCCGTGGAAGAACATAGGTCCATCGGAACCCACAAATCCGACAATACTAATATGATCTACAAGTGTGCAAAACATCAATCCAAAATTCGTTGTATTTAGACTGGTAAAAAACGAGCGATTTTGATTATTACAAAAAAATCGAGCACCGAGTTCGGCCTCGATTGCAGTTTCTGAGCTTAATATTACAACTTACTGCAGATTGATGTAGGGGCTGGAGCGAAAAAGAGGATGGTTGATGAAATGGGTTTCAGTTTTGGGACTTCTGCTATCCTAGATGACAAGGTAAATCAATCGAACAACGTATGTTTTCATTGCCTACTGCAAATGTTTGGTTGTAATATATGTTAATGTACTAACTGCAGAAGCTGAGAGTTGAAGAGGACACTCAGTTTTCTAATGACAAAATAGAGACGGCATGTCAGTTTCCTAGTCATCAGATGCCACATTATTTACCTTCTGTGGTGACTGATGTAGCTGGAGCTAGTACTGATAAGTAAGCACCTAGCACCGTCTTGCCACGGGAAGGAGGTACTGCATTGGGTTTACCCTCCGTAGAGACTTGTGCAGCTGGAGCTATTGTCGATGAGCCTGTAGCGGATGTTGTTGTGCCACAGGAAGTTTTTTATGAGTCCTCTCAATCGACGCAAGATGATTTACCTTCTGCAAAAACTGATGCACCTGGAATAGGCATGAACAAGCCTTCTGCAAAACCTAATTCTCTTCACATTGTCATGCCACATGTTGGCGGTGGTGGATTGGGTTTACCCTTTCTAGATATTGATGCACCTGACATTGAAGGAGGTTCTGGATCCGGTGAGCTACCTTGTATAGAACTTGTTGCACCTGGAGCTGGTGCTGAAGCTTCGTCTGACTGTGAGGTAGAAGGATGTTGATCTCTTGGAGAAGAAGGCTGCCATGCGATAAGGTTGCAGTTTCACATAGACCATGTCTCCAACTGAAAATGTGCGCTCAGAACGATGTAAATCAGCATACTTCTTCATTCTTTGCTGAGCTTGTAACAAATTAGCCTTGAGTTGCTGCAACATTGCTTCTTTCTGTTCTAACAATGATTGAGCATCTTGATCCAATGGTCCAGCAATTGCAACTTCATTGATCAAGGGTGCAAGAAAGTCATAAAGAGCATGAAATGGTGTAAACTTTGTAGCAGTGTGATAGGAAGAGTTGTACCACCATTCTGCAAGAGACAACCAACTACTCCATTTCTTTGGGTGAGCAAACGTCATGCTACGCAAATTGGATTCCAAACATTGATTCACACGTTCCGTTTGACCGTCAGACTGTGGGTGATACGCAGTGCTCATTCTCAGATTCACGTCCATGGTTTTGAAGATTTGTTGCCAGAAACGACTAGTGAAGATGCGATCTCGATTAGTGACAATTGATTGGGGCATACCATGTAGTTTAAAAATGTTTTCAATGAAGGCTTGAACGACTGAATTGACTGTATATGGATGCGCCAAGGGTATGAAATGCGCATACTTCGTCAATCTGTCCACAACTACCAAAATTACCTCCTTCCCATTTGACTTGGTGATATGGGCATGACGGAGGAGGTGCAGCCTAATTTCAGGACGGAGGAGGTGCAGCCTAATTTCAGGACTCCACCAAGCTAGAGTTGTCAATTGTAATTTTATTTATGTCTTTGCTATTTTTAATAAGTGTTCGGTTTGGGCCTGTCCAACCGAACTAGCTAGGCCCATTAGTGGGGCGCCCCAACTAGGTCGGTACTGTAGCTATAGTACGACGCTACAGTACGTGGCTACAGTGCGCCCCACCTCGTCCATATAAGGGGCTGGGGGCGTATTAGGTTAAGGGAGTTCAGTTTAGTCTAAAAACAGATTGCTTTGTGTTGCTCTTGGTGAAGCATCCCTCTGGGGACGGCGATGCCGTTTATCGAATAAAGATTGCTGCGGAGGTTCTTGTGTTCATCAAGGATTGTCGGGCTTTTGGTTTGAGGCGTGGTGATCTTTATCTCCACGTTGCTTGCTGGATTCGTTCCTCATCTTCAGGTGACGATCATCATCGTTATTGGGAGATTCCTATCGGTGGATTCACTGTGAAAGATCGGGACAACAACTCTAGGATCATTGGCTTGATCCTTATCATGTGGTATCAAATTTCTGGGTTGCTCACGGCGAGTTCTTGTGGATTGATCTGCTGATCTCTTGATTAGATGATCTGTTGGAGGTTTTGTTGCTGCCGAGATTGGTTCGCTGGTGTTGCCGCGGACTTGAAGATCTGCTCGTTCTGTTTGTGCTTGGCGGCGCTAAGGTATCCTGACGATCCAAGTCGTATCTTTGGTGGCTAGGGAATTTCTTTCCAAGTTGATCTGCGTTGGCCTGGGGTTGTACTACTGCGGGACTCTCTATCCGAGTTGGGACTTCACGATCTACTCACGTTTCTATTGTTGATTGATAAAGCACAAGAGGAGTTGCACTTGGTCACGTTTTCTTTTGATTGGAGTGCTGAATTAATTATTGAAGAGGCCACGTGATCTTGTTTCTTCCATTGGATAGAGAAAAGGAAAGGAAACAAATTGGCTCAATCGGATCCGAATTTAGTGGTGAGCAGATTGCAACGGATCTGTTTAACTGATTGGATTAAAAAAAACAGTTCCTTGATTGGTGGAGGTCGTTTGGTTTCCATACGTAGGGACAAATTTGCGATTACTGTAGCTACAGTACCGCGAGGGGCAAAATATTCAGAGATACACAGTTTTTAGAGATGGATTCATCAAAGCATGATCGTGTAATGGCGCGGTCTGACGACGTGTACCATGACTACACTACTGTTGTCATCGGTTTGGCGCTTGATTCCGCAAACATAAAATGGAGGTTGGAGAGTTCTGCCACATACATAGAGTTTCAATCTTGGGAATCTGACATGGACCTTGGTTTCGCAAGATGTCGCACACTTGATAGCACGTTTGGTGGCCATACGGAATATGTCCTTGCCTACCGGCGTGTGGATGAGACTTTGGCTAGTTTATGGCGTGAAGCGAGGTCCGCGATGGGCATAACTTCTAGTTGGAAAGATTTCAAACAATTTCTGCGTGCTAGATTTTTGGAGAAGTCCACGGAGATGGACAAGTTGGTTATTCCTGAGGATGTTGTACCATTGAGAGGGCTGAATATGCAACTGAAAAGAGTACAAGATGATACTTGCATGACAGCGGATAGAGGCCAGCGATGGAATTTATTTCAGGCGCAGTGTATGATCAAAGGCAAAGCATGCAAGTTGATGATTGACAGCGGTAGTTACTGTAATGGCATTAGCAAGGCGGTAGTGGAAACTTTGGGGTTGTCCACATGGCGTATTCCTGAACCGAAGCATGTTGAGTGGTTGAATAGCTGCGGTATGCTGAAGGTACGTGTGCCATTTACAGTTGGTGACTATGTTGATGAGGTTGAGTGCGATGTGTTGCCATTGGAGGTGTGTGGGCTGTTACTTGGACGTCCATGGCAGTATGATCGCAATGCTATGCATGCTGGAAGAGCAAATACATATTCATTTGTGCATGATGGCAAACAGCGGACTTTGAAGCCTATGCAAGATGATCAAATCAAGTCCGATGTGGTGCTGGTGGTGCGCAAGGAGAAGTTGCATAAAGCTAAGCCAAAGCCAAGGCTAGCTAAGTTGCAGCAAGAGGAGCATGATGCAAGGAGCGTTGGTACTGAAACTGATTCAGCCGTGCATGTAGATGACGAGCCAGTTGTTCTTGTTGGTGACAAGCCGGTTGAAGAAAGGAGTGATATTGCAGCATGTGTTCCAGTTTGTGTTGACAAAGGTGTTCAAACCGATGATGATTGTGCTGATTGTGTTTCGGTGCGTGTGGTACCGCGAGTAGACGGTCGCAGCTATGTCAGCACACCTATGAGGCGTTTTGTTGGAGCAGCAGTGCGGATGCATAAAGGCAAGGATGGACGTGTTCGTCAGTTGTGTGGTCCAGGCATTACTATTTTGCAGGGTCGTGCAAAGAAGATTCATGTTCCACAAAGGGCTCCATCCAGATTTGAGAAGAAGAAGGTAGTGGCGCCAAAGTACAAGCTCATGTGGAGAAGAAAAGAGGCGCCAAGTGCTGTATCAAGTCACGTAGGCCGAGAGGGAGGATGTGGCGTGGAAGGCAAGCAAGACTTGAAGACGGCGAACAAGCGTGATGCTCTTGTTTATATACCTCCACCTTTTCGAGCAGACCCACACGCGTTGGGGACAACGCTTTTTGAAGGGGGGGAGGATGATATGGGCACGACGGAGGAGGTGCAGCCTAATTTCAGGACGGAGGAGGTGCAGCCTAATTTCAGGACTCCACCAAGCTAGAGTTGTCAATTGTAATTTTATTTATGTCTTTGCTATTTTTAATAAGTGTTCGGTTTGGGCCTGTCCAACCGAACTAGCTAGGCCCATTAGTGGGGCGCCCCAACTAGGTCTGTACTGTAGCTATAGTACGACGCTACAGTACGTAGCTACAGTGCGCCCCACCTCGTCCATATAAGGGGCTGGGGGCGTATTAGGTTAAGGGAGTTCAGTTTAGTCTAAAAACAGATTGCTTTGTGTTGCTCTTGGTGAAGCATCCCTCCGGGGACGGCGATGCCGTTTATCGAATAAAGATTGCTGCGGAGGTTCTTGTGTTCATCAAGGATTGTCGCGCTTTTGGTTTGAGGCGTGGTGATCTTTATCTCCACGTTGCTTGCTGGATTCGTTCCTCATCTTCAGGTGACGATCATCATCGTTATTGGGAGATTCCTATCGGTGGATTCGCTGTGAAAGATTGGGACAACAACTCTAGGATCATTGGCTTGATCCTTATCACTTGGGCAGTCCCTCAATGAAATCCATCGAGATGTGTCGCCACGCCATGTCAGGTATTGGTAACGGTACTAACATTCCTGGATAATGACAGTGCTCAGTTTTTGAACGCTGGCAAGTAGGACAAACATGAATATAAGACTCCACATCCTTTTTCATGTTCTGCCAGTAAAAGATGCGTTTTAGGCATTGATAGCTTGCTCGAATGCCTGAATGTCCTCCCATGGGTGAAGAGTGAAACATGTCTAGCAGTTTCTGTCTCAGTGTAGTGTCAGATCCCACCACAATACGCCCCTTGTATCTTAAAATGCTAGCAGTAAAGATGTAATGCTAAGGAGGACTGGTGTCTGCTGTCAATTGAGCTATGAGTTGCTTACAATGAGTATCATCTTGGTAAGAGTGTTCAATGTCCTCAGACCAAGTAGGTGTGACAGTAGTGATAGCCATGAGATGATCTTTTCTAGACAAGGCATCAGCTACTCGATTGTCTTGCCCTTTTTTGTACTCAATCGTATAAGTGAATTCCATTAGTTTCAACAGGAGTTTCTGTTGCACCCCAGTGGTAACTCGTTGCTCAGTCATAAATTTAAGGCTCTGATGGTCTGTTTTGATCACTAAGGTAGATCCCAGCAAATAATGCCGCCACTTTTTCAATGCTTCCAAGATGGCAATGGCTTCTTTTTCATAAGTTGACAGGGCTGCCGCTCGGACACAAATTGATTTGTTGTAATATGTTATTGGTTGCTTCGCCTGCATCAAAACTGCACCTAAACCTTGTCCCGGTGCATCACATTCGAGTACAAACGGTTCAGCAAAGTTGGGCAAACGGAGGACTGGAGCAGACATCATGCTCTCTTTCAGTTTCTGAAAAGCCATAGTGTGTTCTTCTGTCCAGTGAAAAGCATCTTTTTTTAACAATTCATACAAGGGTTTACAGATGTACCCATAATCCTTGATGAAACGCCTATAATAGCCTGTCATGCCCAAAAATCTCCTCAACTGAGAAATGGTCATAGGGATTCCCCAGGATTGTATGGCTGCTATTTTACTTGGGTCAGTGGCCACTCCATTCTTTGAAATCACATGACCAAGGTATTCTACCTTATTAGTGCCAAAACTGCATTTGCTTTCTTTCACATATAAGTTGTTTTGCTTGAGTAACTCCATAACAATAATGAGATGATGTGTGTGTTCTTCCACAGATTTGCTGTAGATCAAAATGTCATCGAAAAAGACCAACACGAATTTCGTGAGGTACTCCTTGAACATAGAATTCATTAAGGCTTGGAAAGTGGCTGGTGCGTTCGTTAATCCAAACGGCATAACCAAAAATTCAAAGTGACCACAATATGTAGTGAAGGCAGTTTTGAGCACATCACATTGCTTCATTCTCACTTGGTGATAACCGGAACGCAAGTCAAGCTTTGTGAAAATGATTGAACCATGTAGTTCGTCCAACAAATCTTCAATGACTGGTACGGGATACTTGTCTTTGATTGTGATTGCGTTCAGTCATTGGTAATCAATGCATAGACGCCAAGAGCCATCCTTCTTGCGCACAAGTATGGCAGGTGAGGCATATGGGCTGTTGTCGTGGTGGCATCAACGACATATCCATCAAGGATGGAAAAGAAGTGACAAGGCAACGATGGCGTTCGCGCGGGATTGGGTAGCAAGCACACAAACACACGCGATGTACCCAGGTTCAGGGCCCTTGTGGTGAGGTAACACCCCTACGTCCTGCTCTTCTTGTTTCTTATTGCTTGATCACAGAGTGTGGATTACAGAGTGCTCCTGGAGCTGTTTCAGGTGGCAGCCGGCTGGAAGTCCAGGCCGGCTGAAGGTTGATGATGATCCTCTGCTACCGTCCCTCGTACCCTGCTCCTTTTCTACCTACCCCGCGCAGGAGGCTCTAGCCCGCCTTATATAGGCAACGGGCTGGGGTTTTGGGTTACAAGGAATTTACAGGATTATCCCTATGACATCATCTACTCTCTGGTCCGGCTGGAGCTCGTTGTCATGATTCTGTATAGGGGATGCCCGACAGGAAGTACTGTTCACCAGGAGCGGTTATGCGGGGCTGGCCCACTGGTACGGAGCGGTCGGTTGGTTGGCCCGGCTTCAGTCCAGCCGGGCGTCTGCGTCCGGGTAGATGCAGGCGGCCCGCTCTAGCCGGCGTGATCCAGCCGGCGTAGCGCAGGCAGCGTCGTTCAGCCGGCATGAGGAGTTTGAAGGAGTGAGCCTTTTGGGGTATTCGGGGTTCATCTCCCCAACACTATCCCCCGAGATCGTGGAGTCTTGCTAGCTTGCTGGGAAGACTTTGCGATCTTCCCCCTTGTCTTGGGTGTCGTAGTCGAAATGTCGAAGTTGGAGACAGGGCCGGTTGAAACTGGAGCCGGGTGGAGCTGAAGCCGGATGAAGTTGCAACTCGCTTGCAGGAAAAAACCTCGCGGGCTCCCTTGATCTTGGCTGCCTGCTGTTGGAGTTGATGATGGCTTGTTCGGCTGCGCGGAACCGGGGCTGAAGACCTCGGCGGCCTCGCCCGGCCGGCTTGAGGATTCGGATCGTGGCTTACGTCAGCCACGCTCCCACGTCGCGTCCGTCTGGAGGCTCTTCCCGAAAATCGAGGCAGAGCGCTTCGGCTTCGCCGCTGGGATCTTCTGTGGCAACCGCTTGTCAGTGGGATCCTTTGCGGGCGGTTTGGCCGTAACTGCGCGCCACGCGTCGTGCGGAGGCACGACTCTGCCCACGGCTCCTCGCTCGTAAAGAGGAAAGAGGGGAATGATATAGGCTATCGTTCCCCATTCTCCTGCCTGTGCCCTAGCTTCGGTCTTCTTCGAGAACTCCACATTTCCTCGCATTCCTTCGACGCTTTCTTCTTCTTCGCCGGCGGTGCCTCTTCTCCGACGGGGAATTAAAACTTAATGGCGAGTTCTAGAGCCTGGATGGGGTCCAGCGTCGACGGTGCGGAGCTCAAGAAACTCCGCAGTGGGATGCTCATCGGCCGAAAAGAGGAGGTCGGGACCCGTGTTCCTGACGACAAGGAGATTTCGCCGGTCGCGGCAGTGAACGAGTCTGTGGTGTTCTCCTCGCACCTGGCGAGGGGGTTGGCATTGCCGGTGAGCCCCTTCCTCCGGCAGTTTCTCGACTTCTACGGTTTGCAGCTTCACCACCTGGGGGCGAACAGTGTTACGCTGCTCTCTTGCTTCGTCACCCTCTGCGAGGCGTACCTGGGCCTCTGGCCCTGTATGGAGCTGTTCGGGTTGTTCTTCTTCCTCCGCGCCCAGACTTGCGACAGGAGGTCGCGGGAGTGCGGGTGCGTCTCCGTATCCACGAAGAACGTCCTCTTCCCCAAGGTCCACCTGCTTGAATCCGTCAAGAAGTGGCAGAGCAGCTACTTCTATGTCCGGAATCTCACGGCAGAGGACCGGATTGGGCTTCCCCGGTTCGTGAACCAACCGCCCGCCGACAAGTCCTGGAACCGGAAGACGCCCGTCAATGAAGGGCTGGAGGCGGTCGTGACGGCTCGGATGAAGGACCTGATCGCAGGCGGGCTGACCTCCAGGGACTTAACGCTGGCCTGGCTGGCCCGACGGGTGTATCCGCTGCAGGCTCGGGCGCACAAGATGTGCTTTTATTCGGGTCCTCGGGATCCCACCCGGGTCACCGATGGGATCAAGCGGAACTGGCGGTTCGGCGTGGAGCCATTCTCTCATGCGCGGCGCGCTCCTGTGGTTAGTTTCTTTCGCTGTTTCTTGTCTTGAGTTTCTTCGAGCCGGCTGGGATACTAATCCGGCTGGCGTGTCTTTGCAGATTTGCGATCTTCAGAGGGCTGAAGACCTCGACGTCGTCTTCGGGGAGGACCGGCCCGGTCCCCTCCCTGAGGAGCGGATAGCCCCTGACGAAGAAAGTGCCTCCGACGGTGAGGCGGACAGTGAAGGGACCGCCTCGGATGTCGAGGCGGACGACGATTCCCCCGTCGCGTCCGACGCGGGGAAGCGGCCTGTCAGGCACATTGACTCCACGGAGTCGTCTGATGGCGCTGATGGTGTCGATGTCGAGGACGATGGCGATGGCGATGGCGATCATGATCGTGTCGTGGCGAGCCCCGCCAAAGCCGACTCTGATTCTGACCGGGCCGCCCGCGGGGGCCCGGGCTTGGAGCGCGGCGAAGTGGCGCCGGTTCCGGCTTCCCGTGGTAAGTCTCCTGCGCCTGGTCTCGCCGAACAAAACAGCGACGGCGGCGTGCGTGTGTTTGTCGATCTCTCCAGTAGTTCCGAACCGGACTCTGAGGCTTCTTCTTCCATGCCAACCTCCAAGCCGGGCGTGTCCGGCCGTCGAATGAAGGTGCTGGAGGCGAGCGTCCGGAAGGCTCGGTCGTTGCCCTCCCCCCAGATTGTAAAGGAGAGGCGGTCGAAGGCGGCCGCCGACTCGGACGCGGGCGAGAGCGTCCGCAGGCGAGGCGGCTCATTCATGAAGCGGGGTGTGCTCCCCGCAAAGAAGCTTTCCTCAGTGTTCAGCCTGCCGACCACAGCCGGCTTGACGCCCGCCGGGAAACCCACGGCGGAGGAGCAGGCGGATGCAATCGTGGCCGACATCAGGGCCGAGGTCGATGCTAGGATGGGGGAGTAGGTGGATGTTCCCGCCGGTGGCACCAGTGCTGAGGTGATTGGTCACGCTTCTGGTGGTGACTTCATTTATGACTTGAATCCCGGTGATTTGGAAAGGGAGTTTTATGCTCATATGGCGCAGGCGGATTTGGCCCGGGACGCTTTTGACGTTGGTGTGTCTGTGGAGCAGCTGATGGCCTCGAGGGAAGTCGAGGCGAAGGCGGGAGCGGACGCGGATGCTGGGAAACCCACGGTGGCTGGTGCCGAGGTCGAAGCGACGCCCGCCTCCGTGAAGCGGCCGGCAGACGACCTTGTCGTTCCCGTGAAGGGCGCGGAGGCGCCCTCCGGTGGCGTGAAGTGCCTGCTCGACGACGCGCCAGCTCCTCCACCGAAGCGCTCGAGGAGGAGGAGGCCTGTGGAACTGGGCACGCGCGACGGGTAAGTCTTCGCATCAAGGCGGAAATGTTCGTAGTCTGTGCTTCTTGTGATAATGCTTTCGTCGCTATGCAGGGAGCCGCTCTTGATTGATGTGGCTGCACCCAGCGTGGTGATGGAACCCGCTTCGGAGCCCGCCCCCGAGACCTCGGAGGCACAGGCGGCTGGTCCGCCTCCGGAGACGGCGAGGGCGAAGGCGGACGTGGAGCCGGGCAGCCGGGTGCCGGCCGACGCAGCTCCCCTTGTGGTCGATTTCGACCCTCCTGTTTCGGGCGGTGGTGGCGAGGCGATGGCGGACGCCTTCAAGACAGCTCCCCGGCCTGGTGCCGGGGCCGGAAACCTCGCCTTCCCCACTCCTTC
Source organism: Puccinellia tenuiflora (assembly GCA_012064385.1). Classification (NCBI taxonomy): domain Eukaryota; kingdom Viridiplantae; phylum Streptophyta; class Magnoliopsida; order Poales; family Poaceae; genus Puccinellia; species Puccinellia tenuiflora. Next base: position 1,355,073 of record QRDG01000115.1, read on the forward strand.
CTCGTCTGTGGTCGAGACGGCCAGGGACAAGGCCATCGCGGGGGCAACGGCTTCGCTCCCTGGCCCTCGCCAGTCGACCTTGGTGTGCGCTCCTCCGTATTCCGGGCCGGTACCGGCTCGGCCCGACGCATCGGGAGAGTTCCCCCTCGCCGTATTGGTGGTGCAAAAAGCTAAGGAGCAGCTGGCCAACATCACGCTGCTCCGCTCCTCGATAGAATATGCTTTCGCCGAGGCGGCCAAAGGGGCGACGATGCTCAAGCGGGAGCTCGAAGCGGCTAAAGGTTTGGTTTCCCTCCTCGGTTGTATTTTTTCGCCTCGGTGCTTTGTCTTCTTGTGCGGCTCAATTTGATGACGACTCGGCCTCTTCAGGCGACGCCACCTCCCGTGCCGGCCTGGAGAAGCAGCTGGCGGCTTCGGTTCCCCTCAGCACACATAATTCCTAGCTGAAGAAAAAGGATGCCGCCCGGGCTCAGGTCGAGGCCGATCTCCAGTCGACAGAGAAGGTGTCGGAGGAGCGCCGCCTGGAGGTCGTCCGGCTGGGAGAGGAGGTGAAGAAGCTGCAGGAGGCTGAGCAGCGGAGGCAGGGCGAGGTCGAGTCCCTCCGGAAGAATGGGGATGACCTGAGGTGCCAGCTGAAGGAGTCCATCGACGCCAATGACCAGATTGCCCAGGCGGCTAGGGCACGCGAACTCGAGCATGAGAAGCTGGTGAGCGGTATGATCAAGGAAGCTGAGCGTGTAAACGAACTTATCCTTGGTATGTGATGTCTCCTTCTCTTCTATCTCTCGCCTGGAGTCTCCTACTCGGTCTCACCGGCTTGAAATACAATCCTCTATCCCGAGGCGGATGCGCAGGTCTAGAGAGATGTTGCCTCGGCGCATTCACGGCCAGAGTCCTCTGGTGCTGCAGCTGGAGCTGCGCCATCTGCTTCCTCTCGTCTTCTCCAATTTAGTCGAGAGTTCAACCGGCTGAAGGAAGCGGCCGGCAGCGTCCTCGAGAACTTGTGGCCGGATGCTCCCTTGCCAACTGCTCTCCACGACCTGTCCGTCCGGCTTGAAGGGGCGCCAGCCGGCATCGACGAGCAGGTTGAGATGGCGGCACGAGGAGGCACCGACATGGCGTTGGTCTTGGTGAAGTCTTGGTATCCAAACGTGCAGATGAGTATGGTGGTGGGTGGCTTCCGCACAGGAACGTCCCTTGCGAGTCTGCGTCCGGAGATCCTCATGGCTTCAAGGCGAATTGCCTCGGCGGTGGACTTGACGCAGCTGGTGCCCGCCGAGCCGGCCTCGGCGGCATGGCCGGCTGAAGGCGCTGGAGCAGGCGACGCCGCTGCCGCCACCGATACTGCTGCTCCTTGATTTGCTTGCTCCCCTGGAATGCCGGGCGTAGTTGTAGAACTTGTTATTCTGGGTTGAAGACTGCCTTGATGTGCTACCTGTTGTAACATGAATCTTTTCCCTGTTGTTGGTTGCTATATTTAGTGTCATTTTCTTTGTGATTGTTGGGCCTTCGTGCCAGAATTTGTGTTTGTCTTGGTGATGATAATCACTATGTCTAGCCCCCGAATTTTGGGCCGGCTTGAGCATCGAGCCGGGTCGAAATTTTATGTCTCTTATTCATCTTGCGCTTTCTTCCATCATCTTGATGTCGTGCAGCCCCCGAGTCTCTGACTTGGGGTGTGGTAGTTGTTCTTCCGGGTCTGCGGAGCCGGCTTGGCGGTTGCGCAGCCCCCGGGTATATATTCTGCCGGCTGACGGCGTGGCAGCCCCCGAGTCCGTGACTCGGGGTGTTTAATTCGTCCGGGTCTGCGGAGCCGGCTCGGCGGCTGCGCAGCCCCCGGGTATGTTTTCTGCCGGCTGACGGCGTGGCAGCCCCCGAGTCCGTGACTCGGGGTGTTTTTGTTCGTCCGGGTCTGCGGAGCCGGCTTGGCAGCTGCGCAGCCCCCGGGAATTTTCTGCCGGCTGACGGCGTGGCAGCCCCCGAGTCCGTGACTCGGGGTGTTTTTGTTCGTCCGGGTCTGCGGTGCCGGCTTGGCGGCTGCGCAGCCCCCGGGAATTTTCTGCCGGCTGGCGGCGTGGCAGCCCCCGAGTCCGTGACTCGGGGTGTTTTTGTTCGTCCGGGTCTGCGGAGCGGGCTTGGCGGCTGCGCAGCCCCCGGGAATTTTCTGTCGGCTGACGGCGTGGCAGCCCCCTAGTCCGTGACTCGGGGTGTTTTTGTTCGTCCGGGTCTGCGGAGCCGGCTTGGCGGCTGCGCAGCCCCCAGGAATTTTCTGCCGGTTAACGGCGTGGCAGCCCCCGAGTCCGTGACTCGGGGTGTTTTTGTTCGTCCGGGTCTGCGGAGCCGGCTTGGCGGCTGCGCAGCCCCCGGGAATTTTCTGCTGGCTGACGGCGTGGCAGCCCCCGAGTCCGTGACTCGGGGTGTTTTTGTTCGTCCGGGTATGTGGAGTCGGCTTGGCGGCTGCGCAGCCCCCGGGTATTTTCTGCCGGCTGACGGCGTGGCAGCCCCCGAGTCCGCGACTCGGGGTGTTTTTGTTCATCCGGGTCTGCGGAGCCGGCTTGGCGGCTGCGCAGCCCCCGGGAATTTTCTGCCGGCTAACGGCGTGGCAGCCCCCGAGTCCGTGACTCGGGGTGTTTTTGTTCGTCCGGGTCTGCGGAGCCGGCTTGGCGGCTGCGCAGCCCGCGGGTATTTTCTGCCGGCTGACGGCGTGGCAGCCCCCGAGTCCGTGACTCGGGGTGTTTTTGTTCGTCTGGGTCTGTGGAGCCGGCTTGGCGGCTGCGCAGCCCCCGGGTATTTTCTGCCGGCTGACGGCGTGGCAGCCCCCGAGTCCGTGACTCGGGGTGTTTTTGTTCGTCTGGGTCTGCGGAGCCGGCTTGGCGGCTACGCAACCCCCGGGAATTTTCTTTGCCGCCTTGATCCTGCGCCGTACTTTTTGCCTCCTCGACTTCGCCGTCCTTTGCGCTGGAGGCCACGTGTCGTCCGGAGGCGGGGCGTTGACGGTTGAGCTACCCTCCTGCCCCCTTATAAATAGCGGTGCAGGCGCACTTTTCTTGCTTCACCTTCTCTTCCACTTCGCTCCTCTTCATCCAGGCATGGCACCGAAGAAAGAGATCGAGTTGGACTCTCCCGTTGTGGCCAAGCGCGGTCGGGGTCGTCCGCCGAAGAAGGACACCGGGGGGTCCTCCAATGTGGCGGCGAAGCGTGACAGAGGCCAGCCGCCAAAGCTCGGACGCGGCGGCGATGGATATGCCGCTGTTGCGGCGACTGGTGGTAACCGGAGCCACTCGCCTGCCCGCTCGGAGTCTCCTGTAGGTGTCTATTGGGACGAGTTCCCCATTTCAGAATTCCTCTTGACGCTGTATGAGCCCATCCAGCGCATCCAGTAGCTCCCTCGGGCCATCGCCGATGCGTTGGAGGGGGAAGGGCCCTTCACGTTTCTTCTTCATCGGGTTGGGGCTCGTCAGGGGCCTTGGGAGGTACATGCTCGCGTCATCGTCAGCCAAGAAGGTGGGGAGGTTCGCCGACGGGCTGAGTTCTTCTCCGGTTGGAATGCTTTTGCTAAGTTCTTCCGCCTGGAGCCTCCTTTCATCCTCCACTTCCAGCTGAAGCGGCAGACTGGGGTCCTCTACGTCAAGGTCTTCGACGGCTCCCTGTGTCTCAAGGAGTGGGAGGAGAGCGATGATGATGATATGACTCCACCTCCGCTTAGTTTTAGGTTATCTTGTAGCCGGCTTGGCCTGTAGGCGAGGTTGTCCGCATGTGGACTTCCTCCTTTTGCTTCTGTAATCTGCTTCTGGCTGTAAGCCCTTATCCATGATGTTGAATATTGCTCGCTTTTGTTCTTGCATTTGTGTGCTGCTGACTGGCTTGATCTTTTACGCGTCGTCCTGTGTCCGGGTTGAGATCTCCGGAGCCGGGAAGCGGCATTTTTGTGCGTAGGATGAAATGACGAAGTGGTTAGCTTGTTCTTTCGATTATGGAGAATACTTTGACTTATCTTAGCTCAATTTTACACTCGCCCGTGGCCTTTCCCGCCGCCATTCGTGTGCACTTCACCGTCCAGCGGGATCATGCACACTACTATAACGTTAGGATCCGGTTTATTGGGCCAGAGTTTTCTCAGCCGGCACCGATTTCTATTTCTTACGTCTTTCGCATACAGTCGGCCTCCAGCTTGTTCTCTTGCCGGCCTTAACCGGATTCGAAGAGTTAGCCGTTTAGCGTTGTGTAGTTAATCATCCGTATTAGGAGAAGTAGTTGCCGACTGTCGGCTTGGCCGAGTTTGCAGAACAACGATTCTTCAGCCGGCAGTACTTTCCCTTAAGCGTTTTTCACGTGGTTGGCCCCCTCTAGCTTATTCTCTTGGCGGCCTTAACCGGATTCGAAGAGTTAACCGTTTAGGGGTTAGCCATGCTACACAGCCGCTAAAGGCAAGCTTGCCGGCTGCCGGAGCAACCGGAAAGGAAATGCAGAAAAAATTTGCGAAAAAAATTGCTCATGTGCTCATCATTCTCATTTCTTTATTGATAGCATGGGTGATACATACATGGTTCTTTCTCAAGTGTAGAATCGACGCAAGAGTGAAGCATTCCATGGCCTTTCCGTTTCATCGCCTTCCTTGTCCATCGTGTCCTTCTTGTGCTCGCGGGCGTCGATCAAGTAGTAGGCATTGTTGATGAGTGCTTTGCTTATGATGAATGGTCCCTCCCAGGGTGAAGATAGCTTATGCATGTTCTTTGTGTCTTGAATTAACCGGAGTACGAGGTCGCCTTCGCGAAAGCGGACGGGTCTGACTTGCCGGCTGTGGTAGTTGTGTAGTTGTTGCTGATATATCGCTGACCTTGACTCGGCAAGCTGGCGCGCTTCTTCGAGCAGGTCCATCCCGTCTTCATAGGCTTGTTTAGCTTCTGCCTCCGTGAACAGGACGATTCGAGGCGCGTCGTGCTCGATGTCAGTTGGCATGACGGATTCAGCCCCGTGGACGAGGAAGAAAGGAGTGAAGCTGGTTGAGCGATTCGGAGTTGTCCTTAGGCTCCAGAGGACGGAAGGTAGTTCTTCTTCCCACGCGCCGGCTGCCCGCTCAAGCGGTTCGAGCAACCGAGGCTTGATGCCGGATAGGATGAGGCCGTTTGCCCGCTCAACTTGCCCATTTGATTGCGGATGCGCGATGGAGGCGACGTCGAGCCGGATGCCGGTCCTGACGCAGAACTTGGCGAATTCACCCTTGACAAAGTTTGATCCGTTGTCCGTGATGATGCTGTTGGGGTAGCCAAAGCGGTAGATGATGCTCTTGAAGAACTTGACAGCTGTTGGTCCATCCAACTTTTTGATCGGCTTGGCTTCGATCCACTTCGTGAACTTGTCGACGGCTACCAGCAGGTGTGTCATGCCGCCACTGGACCTCTTCAGCGGGCCGACCATATCTAGTCCCCAGACGGCAAACGGCCAGGTGATTGGAATTGTCTTGAGTGCTGAAGCCGGTGCGTGTTTCTGCGTTGCGAATCGTTGACAGCTGTTGCAGAGCCGGACCAGCTGGTTTGCGTCCGCCAGCGCAGTCGGCCAGTAGAAACCGTGCCTGAACGCCTTGGCCACAATTGCTCTTGATGACGCGTGGTGGCCGCATTCGCCCTGATGAATTTCCTTGAGGATCTTGATTCCTTCTTCTTGGCTTACGCAGCGCTGGAATATTCCAAAGACACTGCGCTTGTACAACTCGTTGTTGATGATGGTGTAAGTACTTGCTCGGCGTTTGATTTGCCTGGCGATGAGCTCGTCTGCCGGGATTTCGTCGTTGGCGAGGTAGGCGAGGAAGGGTTGGGTCCATGGCGGAGCTTCTTCGATGACGAGGACCTCGACGGCTTCCGGCTTGCTTGGAGCCGGCCCGGCCGGCTCCGCGCCCGACGGAATCCGGATGGAGTCGGAGCCTAGGCATGGCGTGATGGATGGCTTGTACAGCTTCTCGAGGGCGACGCCGGGTGGGATTTCCTCGCGAAGAGAGCCAATGTTCGCCAAGGTGTCAGCTGCTTCGTTGTTGGAGCGGTGGATGTGGTGGAATTCACATCCGTCAAAGCATCCCGCGAGTTGCTGGACGTAGAAGCGGTATGCGGCCATGTTGGGATCCTTGGCGTCCCAGTGACCGGTAGTTTGCTGGACCACTAGATCGGAGTCTCCGTAGCAGAGGATCCGCTTGATATTCATAGCCTTGGCGAGCTTGAGGCCGTGCGCGAGAGCTTCATATTCAGCAACGTTGTTGGATGCCGTGAAGTGGATTTGTAACACGTATTCGAGCCGGCACCCTTTGGGGGAGGTGAGGACGACTCCGGCGCCGAGCCCCCAGTATCTTTTGGAGCCATCGAAATGCATGATCCAATGCTGGCCGGAATCAGGTGGCGGTGGTACGTGATCTGTCTCCGTCCAGTCGGCAAGGAAATCGGCCAGCTCCTGTGACTTGATTGCTGTTCTCTTGTCATATTCGACTCTGTGCGCCGTCAGGTTGATCGCCCACTTCGCGACTCGGCCAGTTGCGTCTTTGTTGCCTATGATCTCGGCGAGTGGAGCATCGCTTATCACCTTGATCGGATGCTCCTAGAAGTAATGCTTCAGCTTTTTCGTCGCCATGTACACGCCGTACACGAGCTTCTGGTAATGCGGGTAGTTTTGCTTCGACTGCGAGAGCACTTCGCTGAGGTAGTAGACTGGCCGCTGCACCGGCCGCTGCTTGCCAGCTTCCTCTCGTTCCACAACCAAGACGATGCTGACGACTCGGTTGGAGGCGGCGATGTACAAGAGCATGGGCTCCTTTGGAGCCGGCGGTGCTAGGACCGGGGTTGTGACCATCGCGCGCTTGAGCTCCTTGAAGGCGGCGTCGGCCGCGTCGCTCCAGACGAACTTGTCCGTTTTCTTCAGCAAATGGTACAGCGGGAGGGCCTTCTCCCCAAGCCGGCTGATAAAGCGGCTGAGGGACGCCAGGCAGCCGGTGAACTTTTGGATGTCCGTGACGTTTCTTGGCTGTCGCATGTTGTCGATGGCGGCGATCTTCTCCGGGTTGGCCTCGATTCCCCGTGCCGACACCAGATAGCCGAGTAGCTGTCCGGCTGGAATGCCGAACACGCATTTCTCCGGGTTGAGCTTCATCTGAAAGCGGCGCAGGTTGTCGAAGGTTTCTTTGAGGTCGGCGAGCAAAGTGTGCTTCTTCTTGGTCTTGATGACGATGTCGTCGACGTAGGCGTGAATGTTGCGACCGATTTGGTCATGCAAGCATTTCTGCATGCAACGCTTGTATGTCGCCCCCGCGTTCTTCAAGCCGAACGGCATGGTGGTGTAGCAGTACGGGCCATAGGGGGTGATGAAAGCGGTCTTGAGCTGATCGTCCGGGTTCAAAGGAATCTGGTGAAAGTCGGAGTAGGCGTCGAGGAAGGACAGGAGGGCGCAGCCGGCCGTGGAGTCGATCACTTGGTCGATTCGTGGCAATGCGCAGGGGTCCTTGGGGCAGGCCTTGTTGAGGTGGGTGTAGTCGATACACATCCGCCACCGCTTGTTCTTCTTTTCTACCAGCACTGGATTGGCTAGCCATTCTGTGTGTTGTACTTCCGTGATGAAGCCGGCTGCAAGCAACCGGGCTATCTCTTGTCCTATTATCTTTCTTCTTCCATCCACGAAGCGGCGCAGAGACTGTTTTACCGGCTTGGCATCTGGCCGGACTTGTAGAGAGTGCTCGGCGAGTTCCCTCAGTACACCAGGCATGTCCTTGGGGGACCACCAGGAACTCGACGAGCGCGCTTTCCTATTTGGGGTCCAGGCTCGCCCCCACGGTGACGAACTTGGATTTGTCGCTGTCGTCAAAGTAGATCTTCTTAGTGTCTCGTGCCGCCTGGAAGTTCGACTCGCTATCCGGCTTGGCCGATTCCGGTATCTCCAGCTTCTCTTCGCTGGCCTTGCGCTTGAATTGTCGCATCTCCTCGTTGCAGACCATGGTCTCGGCCACCTTCGCGCTATCGGTGGCGCAGGTGATGGAGCGCTTGTAGTCTCCGGAGACGGTGATGATTCCGCGTGGGCCTGGTAGCTTCATCTTGAGGTAGGCGTAGTGCGGTAGCGCCATGAACTTGGCGAGCGCCGGCCGCCCAAGTATGGCGTGGTAGGCGCTGGTGTGGTCGACCACCTCGAAGGAGATGGTGTCGCGGCGATGGTTGCCCTTGGTGCCGAATAGGACGTCAAGCCGGATGAGCCCCATGGATGAGCCGGCTCGTCCTGGCACAATGCCGTGGAAGACCGTCCGGCTTGGCGTCAAGCTGGACTCGGAGACGCCCAGCTTCTCCAGCGTGTCGCGGTAGAGGATGTTGATGCGACTGCCCCCGTCGATGAGGACTTGTGAGAAGGTGCAGGCACGCTTGGGGGAGATGATCATGGGCTCCAAGACTAGAGCATAGCCGCCTGGATTAGGCATCAGCTCCGGGTGGTCGCTGCGATCCCACGTGATGGCTCCTTCCGACCAGTTGAGATACTAGGGAACAGGTGGAACCACAGCGTTCACCTCCTTGAACCGTTCTCGCCGGCTTGGCTTGTCGTCGCGCTCGCTGACGAACACGATGTCGACCGCGTCCGGGTTCCGGTATCCGTCAGGTTCCCCTGGCGGTGGAGATGGAAGACGCTCTCTCCTTTGGTCTTCGCGTCAGCGGTCATCGCGATTCCTGTCTTCGCGCCGCCTATCGTCGCGTCTCCGGTCATCCCGTCCGGCTTCATCCGGAGGCGGAAGCGGATTTCGCCGCTCGTACGGTGGCGGCCTTGGACGGCCAAGGTGGCATTGCCTGACGGTGTGGTTTGTCGGCCGGTCGCCGTGGTTCCGGCATGGCCGACCGAGTAGAGATTCATAGTTGTTCTTCGCCCTTATCCAGCGCATGTCGCCGCTCGTCCGCATGTGGTGGTTGTCGAAGCCTCCTACAGGCCTTCCCTCGGTGGTGGCGACGACCTTGGATTCGATGCGGTCGTTTGTTTGCTTGCGCTTGCCGGATGTGTCGGAGTCGCGCCGGCTTGATCTTCCTCCCTCCTGGTTCTCCGTCCGGCTGCGGCGTGCAGCCGGCTCTGCCGTGATGATCCTTCCGGCTTCGTCGAGTCGGATCGGGTTGGTCATGCCCGCGTCGGCGGTGGCGTACTCGTCGGCGATTGCCATGAGCTCCGCCATGGTCTTTGGGCTTTTCCTCAGGAGCCTATGCTTGAGTAGAGTCTGATCCCGGCAGCCTTGGACGAAGTACTGGACGGCTTGGAGCTCTAGGATCCCTTCGCAGGAATTGCGTAAGCTGGTCCATCGGGTGAGGTAAGCACGGTCCGACTCGCCTTCCTTCTGCTTGCACAGCGCGAGCAGCTGTGTGTTGCCGGGGCGCAAGTAGGTGCTGGTGAAGTTGCGATTGAACACTTCCTCGAAATCCAGCCAGCTGTTGACGCTTTCAACCGGAAGGCTGTTCAGCCAAGTCCAAGCCGATCCCTGAAGCATGAGAGGCACGTAGCGTACGGCCACCCGCTTGTTACCGCCTGCGATGTTGACCGCCGTGACGTAGTCGGTGAGCCAGTCCTCCGGCTTCGCGGTGCCGTTGTACTTGGGTGTATCCCTTGGTAGGGTGAATCCCCTCGGGAACTGCTCGGTCCGGATGCGAGGTCCGAAGCAGCGATGCGCTGCGACGTCCTCTTCTTCGATGATGCTTGACGCCTTGAGCGCGTCGATGCGGTTGCGCGCGTCGTTGCCTGTCTCGGGCCCCAACGGTCCCAGGCGCTGGTCGATGGTGACCTTGTGTCCGACTCGCTCCTTGACGCTGCGGCCGGCTGGCGGCTCGTTCCGGTCGCCGTCTTCACGTCGTCCAGTCGGATCGCGGTCGTGATCACGAGGATGTGAACTCGTGCTCCTTTCGCGATGAGCTCGTGGCTGCTTGTCCTTCGCCCTGCCGCGGCTCGTGGATGACGCCTCGACGCCTTGCTTAGACTTGCCGGCTGCGTCGTAGCCTGGAGGCAGATCATGTTGCTCCCGGCTCGCCGTTGCTCCGGTTTCGCATTGCTGCCGGTTGGCCGCGGCGATGAGCTCTTGTGATAAGGATCAAGGGGATGATCCTATGATTGTTGTCCCGATCTTTCACAGCGAGTAAACCGGATAGATAAATCCTTCCAACAACGTCGATGAACGTCACCTGAAGGTGGGGAATAAATCCAGCGAGCAACGTGATGAAGATCACCACGCCTCTAGCCTGAGCACGATAACACTTGATGAACACAAGCACCCTCGCAGCAATCTTTATTACAAACTGATAAACGGCATCGCCGTCCCCGGAGGGATGCTTCACCAACGAGCTCAAAGTCTATGGACTGTTTTTAATCTAAACTCCAGCTGCCTAAACCCTAACTCGGCCAGCCCCTTATATGGATGGGGTGGGGCGTACTGTAGCGCCGCACTGTAGCTACAGTACCGACCTAATTGGGGCACCCCACTAATGGGCCTAACTAGTTCGGTTGGACAGGCCCAAACCAAACACTTATTAAAAATAGCAAAGACGACATAAATAAAATTACAATTGACAAGTCTATCTTGGGGGAGTCCTGAAGTTAGGCCGCACCTCCTCCGTCGTGCCCATATCATCCTCCCCCCCTTCAAGAAGCGTTGTCCTCAACGCTTGAGGGTCGGCTCGAAAAGGTGGAGGTATATAAATAAGAGCATCACGCTTGTTCGCCGTCTTCAAGTCTTGCTTGCCTTCAACGCCACATCCTCCCTCTCGGCCTACTTGACTTGATACAGCACTTGGCGCCTCTTTTCTTCTCCACATGAGCTTGGACTTTGGCGCCACTACCTTCTTCTCAAATCTGGATGGAGCCCTTTGTGGAACATGAAGCTTCTTTGCATGACCCTGCGAAATAGTAATGCCTGGACCACACAACTGACGAACACGTCCATCCTTGCTTTTATGCATCCGCACTGCTGCTCCAACAAAACGCCTCATAGGTGTGCTGACATAGCTGCGACCGTCTACTCGCGGCACCACACGCACCGAAACACAATCAGCACAATCATCATCGGTTTGAACACCTTTGTCAACACAAACTGGAACACATGCTGCAATATCCCTCCTTTCTTCAACCGGCTTGTCACCAACAAGAACAACTGGCTCGTCATCTACATGCACGGCTGAATCAGTTTCAGTACCAACGCTCCTTGCATCATGCTCCTCTTGCTGCAACTTAGCTAACCTTGGCTTTGGCTTAGCTTTATGCAACTTCTCCTTGTGCACCACCAGCACCACATCGGACTTGATTTGATCATCTTGCATAGGCTTCAAAGTCCGCTGTTTGCCATCATGCACAAATGAATATGTATTTGCTCTTCCAGCATGCATAGCATTGCGATCATATTGCCATGGACGTCCAAGTAACAATCCACACACCTCCAATGGCAACACATCGCACTCAACCTCATCAACATAGTCACCAACTGTAAATGGCACACGCACCTTGTGAGTAATCTTCATCATACCGCAACTATTGACCCACTCAACATGCCTCGGTTCGGGAATTCGCCATGTGGACAAACCCAATGCCTCGACAACCGCCTTGCTAATGCCATTACAGTAGCTACCACTGTCAATCATCAACTTGCATGCTTTGCCTTTGATCATACACTGCGCCTGAAATAAACTCCATCGCTGGCCTCTATCCGCTCTCATGCAAGTATCATCATGTACTCTCTTGAGTTGCATATTCAGCCCACTCAATGGTACAACATCCTCAGGAGTAACCACCTTATCCATCTCCTTGGATTTCTCCAAAAATCTGGAACGCAGAAATTCTCTGAACATCTCCCAATTACATTCGCTATCCCTCATGTCCTTCGCATATTTCTCGTTACGCCACCAACCAGCCACCGTCACATCCACACGCCGAGATGCAAGAACATATTCAGTATAGCTACCAAAAGCTTGACTGTTTGCACGACATCTTGCAAATCCACGAACCATGTCAGATTCCCAAGACTGAAATCCTGCATATGTTGCAGAACTTTCCAACTTCCAACTCAATTGTTCTCGATCATATGCCTTTCCTGCCTTGATATTAGTGTAATCAAGAAACAGATCATTGGACCTTTCCATCATACAAATAGGACTTGAAGAACCCATCTCTGTAGACAAACTGCAACCAAAAACTTCTTTCCAACTTGATTCTGCTGCGGCAGAGAAAATGACGGATTTTTGTGCCACGGCAGAAAATCGCGGACTCGCGGACAGACTGACGCTCTGAATTTGAAACGGACGTAATTTTCTCGTACGAAGTCCGAATCAGGCAAGTAAATACTCTTTGGAAAGGAAATTTTGTGTACTTTCCAATGGGTAGCTTCCCAGGTCCCGATTCATCACGTACAGCTCGAAGTTTCCCGAACAAGTCGACGGTCGTTTCTGGACCAGGCAGAACACGTGATTGAAACTGCTGCTCCTTCCTCGTGGCTGCCACCACCAAAAGCAATCTAGCTGTCCACATATGGATCTGATCTCTTCACCACGCGGAGCAAAGCCCTGATGCAAAGCAATCTCCTCCAACAGCAGCCGCCCAGCAGATCAATCTTGATGCAAAGCGATCTCCACCAACAGCAGCCGCAATCTCCTCCAAATCAACCGATCTAGATAAGATCGATCAACACACCCTCGCTGTGAACAACCCAGTAATCTGATACCACATGATAACCGACCTAATTGGGGCACCCCACTAATGGGCCTAACTAGTTCGGTTGGACAGGCCCAAACCAAACACTTACTAAAAATAGCAAAGACGACATAAATAAAATTACAATTGACAAGTCTATCTTGGGGGAGTCCTGAAGTTAGGCCGCACCTCCTCCGTCGTGCCCATATCATCTTGGACCCGGCGTGCTTGTTGACGTAGCTCCTCGCCTTGAAGATGGGGTAGTTCTGCTGCAGCCGCCTCCGCAGCCTTCATGTTTTGCACCGGACAGCTATACTCGGGCAAGACGATGTCCGAATGCTCGTGCGGCTGGCCAACACGGTTCAGGGCACCGCCGAGATCCCCTCCTTTGTGCCTAACTTCATTTAGCTTCTCCGTGTTGCCCCTTGCCGGCTCGAAGCCGTGGACGGTGTTGTACTCGCGCATCGTGGCGTTGAGTCGGCGCTGTGTCGACGCAAGATGAAGAGCCTTGTCATATATTTGTTGACGCATCCTCTCGAGATCAGCCGCCGCCTTGGCTGGATCTGCACCCGGTGCAATGGGGGTGCTCAGCAACTCGAAGTCAGCTTCGAGGTTGCGCTGGAAGCGAGAGGGTTCTCCGGCTTCGTGAATGGTTGTGGCAATGCCGCCTCCTGCCGCCACGTGCTCGACCAAGTGCACCTCAACGTAGACATTGAGGTTGGCGTCGTCGCAGCCCGAGCTGAGGTAGCCGAAGTTGATATGGGCACGACGGAGGAGGTGAAGCCCAATTTCAGGACTCCACCAAGCTAGATGTATTAGTCGTGTGTTGCTATTTTAAATAATTAGAGTTTTGATAATTATGAGTTTGGGCTTGGTTTGGGCCTGTCCAACCAAGTCAAGGTAGGGTCCACTAGTAGGGCGGTACTGTAGCGCGGTCATGTAGCGCAGTACTGTAGCGAGGTCCTGTAGCACCCCTCCCCTCCATATAAGGCTAGGGGCTGCGAGTTAGAAGGGGGTTCAGAAAATTAGGTTTAAACTATCACGTGTGATTGTGGTGTATCATCCCTCCGGGGACGGCGCTGCCGTATTATCTATCATATTTGTATCGCTGCGAGGGTTCTTGTGTTCATCAAGGATTATCAGGCTCAGGTTTTGAGGCGTGGTGTTTATCTCCACGTTGCTTGCTGGATTCGTCCCTCTTCTCCAGGTTTGCGTTCATCGTGTAATTGGGAGAATTATTACCTTGGTTGTCTCGCTGTGAAAGATCGGGCAAAACTCTAGGATCATCCCCTTGATCCTTATCATGTGGTATCAGATTTCTAGGTTGATCACGGCGAGGTTGTGTTGATCGATCTCATCTAGATCGGTTGACTTGGAGGAGTTTGCCACTCCTGTTGGTCGAGATCCCTTTGCATCAAGGTTGATCTGCTGGGCAACTGCTGTTGGAGGAGATTGCTTTGCATCAAGGCTTGCTCCACGTAGTGAAGAGATCAGATCCCGACGTGGACAGCTAGAGTGCTTTTGGTGGTGGGGGCCACGAGGAAGGAGCAGCAGTTTCAATCACGTGTTCTGCCTGGTCCAGAAACGACCGTCGACTTGTTCGGGAAACCACGATCTGTATGTGATGAATCGGGACCTGGGAAGCTACCCATTGGAAAGTACACAAAATTTCCTTTCCAAAGAGTATTTACTTGCCTGATTCGGACTTCGTACGAGAAAATTACGTCCGTTTCAAATTCAGAGCTTCTGTCTGTCCGCGAGTCCGAGTTTGGGCCGAAGTCCCTGCCGCGGCAGAGAATTCCTGTTTTTTCCCTGCCGTGATAGCCTTTGCCAGAATCTGACTCGAAAACGAGTCCGTTTTTCGCTTGCCGAGCGTATAATCGCCGGCCGAATACCCGTCCGCGACCAGATCTCCTGCCGCGGCACAAAAATCTGTTGTTTTCTCTGCCGCAGCAGAATCAAGTTGGAAAGGAGTTTTTGTTTGCCGAGATGGTTTCTTTGAGTTCTGCTCGTGTGGTTGATAAGTCAGAGGATGTATATCATGACTACACTACTGTCATGGTAGGATTCAAATTAGATCCCACAAAAATAAAGTGGAGATTGGAGAGTTCTGCCACATACATAGAGTTTCAGTCTTGGGAATCTGACATGGACCTTGGTTTCGCAAGATGTCGCACACTTGATAGCACGTTTGGTGGCCATACGGAATATGTCCTTGCCTACCGGCGTGTGGATGAGACTTTGGCTAGTTTGTGGCGTGAAGCGAGGTCCGCAATGGGCATAACTTCTAGTTGGAAAGATTTCAAACAATTTCTGCGTGCTAGATTTTTGGAGAAGTCCACGGAGATGGACAAGGTGGTTATTCCTGAGGATGTTGTACCATTGAGAGGGCTGAATATGCAACTCAAGAGAGTACATGATGATGCTTGCATGACGGCGGATAGAGGACAGCGATGGAATTTATTTCAGGCGCAGTGTATGATCAAAGGCAAAGCATGCAAGTTGATGATTGACAGCGGTAGCTACTGTAATGGCATTAGCAAGGCGGTAGTGGAAACTTTGGGGTTGTCCACATGGCGTATTCCTGAACCGAAGCATGTTGAGTGGTTGAATAGCTGCGGTATGCTGAAGGTTACTCATAAGGTGCGTGTATCATTTACAGTTGGTGACTATGTTGATGAGGTAGAGTGCGATGTGTTGCCATTGGAGGTATGTGGGATGTTACTTGGACGTCCATGGCAGTATGATCGCAATGCTATGCATGCTGGAAGAGCAAATACATATTCGTTTGTGCATGATGGCAAACAGCGGACTTTGAAGCCTATGCAAGATGATCAAATCAAGTCCGATGTGGTGCTGGTGGTGCGCAAGGAGAAGTTGCATAAAGCTAAGCCAAAGCCAAGGCTAGCTAAGTTGCAGCAAGAGGAGCATGATGCAAGGAGCGTTGGTACGGAAACTGATTCAGCCGTGCATGTAGATGACGAGCCAGTTGTTCTTGTTGGTGACAAGCCGGTTGAAGAAAGGAGTGATATTGCAGCATGTGTTCCAGTTTGTGTTGACAAAGGTGTTCAAACCGATGATGATTGTGCTGATTGTGTCTCGGTGCGTGTGGTACCGCGAGTAGACGGTCGCAGCTATGTCAGCACACCTGTGAGGCATTTTGTTGGAGCAGCAGTGCGGATGCATAAAGGCAAGGATGGACGTGTTCGTCAGTTGTGTGGTCCAGGCATTACTATTTTGCAGGGTCGTGCAAAGAAGATTCATGTTCCACAAAGGGCTCCATCCAGATTTGAGAAGAAGGTAGTGGCGCCAAAGTCCAACCTCATGTGGAGAAGAAAAGAGGCGCCAAGTGCTGTATCAAGTCAAGTAGGCCGGGAGGGAGGATGTGGCGTGGAAGGCAAGCAAGACTTGAAGACGGCGAACAAGCGTGATGCTCTTGTTTATATACCTCCACCTTTTCGAGCAGACCCACACGCGTTGGGGACAACGCTTTTTGGAGGGGGGGAGGATGATATGGGCACGACGGAGGAGGTGAAGCCCAATTTCAGGACTCCACCAAGCTAGATGTATTAGTCGTGTGTTGCTATTTTAAATAATTAGAGTTTTGATAATTATGAGTTTGGGCTTGGTTTGGGCCTGTCCAACCAAGTCAAGGTAGGGTCCACTAGTAGGGCGGTACTGTAGCGCGGTCCTGTAGCGCGGTACTGTAGCGAGGTCCTGTAGCACCCCTCCCCTCCATATAAGGCTAGGGGCTGCGAGTTAGAAGGGGGTTCAGAAAATTAGGTTTAAACTATCACGTGTGATTGTGGTGTATCATCCCTCCGGGGACGGCGCTGCCGTATTATCTATCATATTTATATCGCTGCGAGGGTTCTTGTGTTCATCAAGGATTATCAGGCTCAGGTTTTGAGGCGTGGTGTTTATCTCCACGTTGCTTGCTGGATTCGTCCCTCTTCTCCAGGTTTGCGTTCATCGTGTAATTGGGAGAATTATTACCTTGGTTGTCTCGCTGTGAAAGATCGGGCAAAACTCTAGGATCATCCCCTTGATCCTTATCAGAAGTTGGAGTCGCTGTCGCGGATGCTGGCGTCGAAGACCGAAGGAGCCAAGCATGAGTAGACCTCCTCCGGGTACTCTTTGGCGGCGACGGCGACGTAGACGTGGAAGTCGCCGAGGGTGACGACGGTGCCTCCGCTGGTGAAGCCCACGTCGGCGAAGCTCCTGGTGTTGTCGAGGACGCACCCGATGGAGCTGATGGAGAGCACGAGGCCGGAGACGACCCGCCGATCATCTACGGTCCAGGATCCCGCGCAGAACGTGATTCTGCTCGTCGCGAGCCCCACGGTGGGCGCCAAATGTCGTGGTGGCATCAACGACATATCCATCAAGGATGGAAAAGAAGTGTGGGACAAGGCAACGATGGCGTTCGTGCGGGATTGGGTAGCAAGCACGCAAACACACGCGATGTACCCAGGTTCAGGGCCCTCGTGGTAAGGTAACACCCCTACGTCCTGATCTTCTTGTTTGTTATTGCTTGATCACAGAGTCTGGATTACAGAGTGCTCCTGGAGCTGTTTCAGGTGGCAGCCGGCTGGAAGTCCAGGCCGGCTGAAGGTTGATGATGATCCTCTGCTACCGTCCCTCGTATCCTGCTACTTTTCTACCTACCCCGCGCAGGAGGCTCTAGCCCGCCTTATATAGGCAACGGGCTAGGGTTTTGATATGGCTAAGGTAGTCCGATCTTTCGATGAGATGAGATACGTCGATTCTGGTGGAGTTCGACCTTGGCGATCCGACTTTCACGTACAAGTACGCAGCGCCTATGCAATCGCTAAACCAATCTCCGTGAGTTACCAACCTTGCAGCAGCACGATCGGCCTGACCAAAAAGGTCTAGTTCTACCTGCGATCGAGAAACAAGTAAGAACCGAAATTGCAATCACGAAATTGCGGATGAAAGATGAGCTTTATTTAAAAGGTGGGATTCCGAGAAGCGGTCTTGATCTGGTCGTTGGACACAAACCGAGTACACGAAGTTGCAGCAGTTGGCTAACTTTTAACTAAACAAAATCCGAGTCTAAAGGACGACCTAACGGGGGTATATAAGGAGGAGAGGTGTGGGATTTCGTCCAGCCATGGGGTGGCGGCCGAATCCTACCCTAGGAAGGCTTTCCTCCTTAGATACGGACTCTAAAACTGCCTATTAAAAGGTATCTCGAAAATACATGGGCCTGGCCCAAAAACGAGGTGGCGCAGCACCTAAGAAAAGCCTTGGACGAAATTCATTAATTGATATCTTCTAAAATTCGTCCAAGCCTTCAAGCATCTTTATGGTGGCTTCAAATCACGGTAGTCTCCATTGGTAGCGTCATCATCTCCGTTGGTTGTACTCCTGCTGCCATCTCCTCCAACGTACATGCTCCATAGCTTGTCCCTCTCATCCATGCTTGGTCCATCATTCCTAAGAGAGACAAACACATTTGATTTAGGCAGCATCATATTCTCATGAATATTAGGACTAGCTTGTAAGAACGAAAGTACCTGTTGATTAAGTTGACGTGCACGAGCTCTTGTCATAGGTCCTTGTAATGTAGGTGGTGTAGTAGTGGCGGTTGCATCTATAGCAGGGATGTCCTCATCATCCTCCCCTTCTTGAATTGAAGTCGTCCTCGACGCCATCTCATCATTCTCTCCCAAATATGGCTGCAAATCTGCAACGTTAAATGCGGGACTAACCCCAAAATCTGCAGGCAACTCAAGTTTATATGCATTATCATTTATTTTCTCTAACACCTTAAAAGGACCATCAGCTCGTGGCATTAACTTGGACTTGCGCAAATCAGGAAAACGATCTTTGCGCAAATGTAACCAAACAAGATCTCCAGGTTCAAACACAATTTTCTTTCTCCCCTTATCCCCATACATTTTATATTTTGCATTCATGCGTTCAATATTTTCTTTAACAGTGGCATGCAACTTTAACACCAAATCAGCACGTTGTGTAGCATCTAGATCATTTGGCACCGATGATGGAAGAGGCAATAAATCAATAGGTGCACGAGGAACAAAACCATACACAACCTCAAAAGGACACATTTTAGTAGTAGAATGCATGGAACGATTGTAAGCAAATTCGATATGAGGCAAGCATTCTTCCCACTTTTTTAAATTCTGTTTTAAAACAGCCCTTAACATAGTAGACAAAGTTCTATTAACCACTTCAGTTTGCCCATCAGTTTGGGGATGACATGTAGTACTAAATAGCAACTTAGTTCCCAACTTTGCCCATAAGCATCTCCAAAAATGGCTAAGAAATTTAGTGTCACGATCTGAAACTATAGTATTTGGCACACCATGCAAACGAACAATTTCACGAAAGAACAAATCAGCAACATGTGTGGCATCATCAGTTTTGTGACAGGGAATAAAGTGTGCCATTTTCGAAAATCTATCCACAACAACAAAAATACTATCCCTCCCCTTCTGTGTGCGAGGCAATCCCAAAACAAAGTCCATAGAAATATCCTCCCAAGGCACACTAGGGACAGGAAGAGGCATATATAAACCATGTGGATTAAGACGTGACTTAGCTTTTTGACATGTTGTGCAGCGGCCAACAAATCTCTCAACGTCCCGACGCATCCGTGGCCAAAAGAAGTGTGCAGCAAGGACGTCCTCTGTTTTCTTCACACCAAAATGACCCATCAATCCTCCTCCATGTGCTTCCTGCAACAACAAAAGACGAACGGAACTATCTGGAATGCAAAGTTTGTTAGCGCGGAACACAAATCCATCATTGAGGACGAATTTGTTCCAAGTTCTCCCTTCTTTACAATTCTGCAACACATCTTTGAAATCAACATCATGTATATATTGTTCTTTAATGGTTTCCAATCCAAAATTTTGAAGTCAAGCTGAGACAACATAGTATAGCGTCGTGATAAAGCATCAGCAATAACATTGTCTTTACCCTTTTTGTGTTTAATGACATAAGGAAAAGACTCAATAAATTCAACCCACTTAGCATGACGACGGTTCAGTTTTGCTTGACTACGAATATGCTTTAAAGATTCATGATCAGAATGTATAACAAATTCTTTAGGCCATAAATAATGTTGCGAAGTTTCTAAAGTCCGAACAAGAGCATATAATTCCTTATCATAAGTTGAATAGTTCAGACTAGGCCCACTCAATTTTTCACTAAAATATGCAACAGGTTTTCCATCTTGTAATAACACACCTCCCAACCCAATTCCACTAGCATCACATTCAAGCTCAAAAGTCTTATTAAAATCAGGAAGTTGGAGCAAAGGAGCATGTGTTAACTTATCTTTCAATAGCATGAAAGCCTCCTGTTGTGCATTGCCCCAAACAAAGGGCACATCCTTCTTTGTAAGCTCATTCAGCGGCGCTGCAATAGACCCAAAGTCTTTGACAAAACGCCGGTAGAACCCAGCGAGGCCAAGGAAACTCCTCACTTGGGTGACCGTTAGCGGAGTCGGCCAACTCGAAATCGCCTCAATCTTTGCGGGATCCACTTCAATGCCCTGTGCGGTAACAACATAGCCAAGAAACACAACTCGATCGGTGCAAAAGGTGCACTTCTCAAGGTTACCAAATAAACGTGCAGCACGCAAAGCATCAAAAACAGCACGCAAATGAGCCACATGATCCTCTAAAGATTTGCTGTAAATCAATATATCATCAAAGTAGACCACCACAAAACGTCCAATGAAAGCACGCAAAACTTCATGCATTAATCTCATGAAAGTACTAGGAGCATTAGTTAAACCAAAAGGCATCACTAACCACTCATAGAGACCAAATTTTGTTTTGAATGCTGTTTTCCATTCATCTCCTAATTTCATACGAATTTGGTGGTAACCACTACGCAAATCAACTTTAGAGAACATGGTAGAGCCACTCAATTCATCAAGCATATCATCCAAACGTGGTATAGGGTGTCTATAACGAATTGTGATATTATTAATAGCCCTACAATCAGTACACATGCGAGAAGAACCATCTTTCTTTGGTACCAAAAGAATAGGAACAGCACATGGACTAAGAGACTCACGAACATAACCTTTATCGAGTAGTTCTTGAATTTGTCGTTCAATCTCTTTCGTCTCCTCAGGGTTGGTACGGTAGGCTGCACGGTTTGGAAGCGAAGCACCCGGTATGAGATCAATTTGGTGCTCTATTCCTCGAATAGGTGGCAGCCCCGGTGGCATCTCCTTGGGAAAAACGTCCGCATACTCCTGCAAAATGTTAGCAACAGCGGGTGGCAAAGAGGAAGGCATATCCTCAAAAGAAAACAGGACCTCTTTGCATATGATTGCATAACAAACAGAAGTATTCACATCCAAGTCAGAAATATCAGATTTGGTAGCAAGTAAAGTTGGATGCTTCAAACGAATTTCATTAGGTAATTTGGAACCAGATTTAGTAGTATTCTTATGTGGCATCACTTCATTAGCAACAATCTGGTTTTCACTCTTTTGTTTCTCCTGATTTTTTGCTCTACTAGCTCTAGCAAGATCATCTTTCAAAATATGTTCAGGAGTCATAGGTTTAAGACCAATTTTCTTTCCATCATGTATAAGAGTGTAATGATTAGTTCTACCATTATGCACAGATTCTTTATCATATTGCCATGGTCTACCAAGTAACAATGAACAAGCTTGCATGGGCACAACATCACAATCAACAAAATCAGAATATGTCCCAATATTAAAATGCACACGTGTAGTTCGTGTTACCTTTAGTCTACCTGTGCTGTCGAACCATTGAATATGGTATGGGTGGGGGTGCTGCCGTGTAGGGAGAGAAAGCTTCTCCACCATCTCAATGCTTGCTAAATTATTACAGCTTCCACCATCAATGATGATTCGAATAGCACGGTCCTTCACAACACCGCGTGTGTGAAACAAGTTGTGGCGCTGATTCTGTTCTTGACTAAGCTGCACACTCAAAGCGCGATGTGCAACCAAGCTCCTATAATTATCAGCATCCTCAGCGCCCATGACCTCTATGTCCTGCTCAGAATCTTCATTATCTTCTTGTTGTGCAGAAATAAGCGCGAGAGTCTCTTCATCATAATCACTTGCAGAATCATACTCTCCATCTTCACGCACGATCATCACATGTTGTGTCTTGCACTCTCTCTCGATGTGACCATATCCCCAACAACGGCGGCATTGCACATCCCTTGTTCTTCCCGTGGACACCGAACTCCGAGCTGGCCCATGAGATGTTGATGGAGGACTCGGTGCCGGTGTGCGTGAAGGTGGCATGCTAGACTTGTTGGTCGAAGGAGGAGGTGCAGAACCACGGGAGCTGGCCTCCGGTTGGCGTGGCGTCCATGAAGACGTACGACCTGTAGAAAAATTAGGCCTTGTCCGCGGTTGACGATCCTGCACTTCACGTTCAGCTTTGCAAGCAAGATGAAATAAACGGGTGATAGTATTGTACTCCTTATATTCAAGAATTGTTTGAATCTCCCTATTCAACCCACCCAAAAATCGTGCAAACATAGCTTCATTATCCTCAATAATACCACAACGAATCAAACCTGTTTGCAATTCTTGATAATACTCTTCTACAGATTTTTTACCTTGTTGTAAACGGGTGAGTTTTTGTAACATTTCACGCTGATAATAAGGAGGTACAAAACGAGTACGCATAGCATCTTTTAAAGCAGCCCAAGTAGTAGGAATATTATCATGATAAAGACGACAATGTTCAGACCACCAAACAGAAGCAAAGCCAGCAAATTCACAAGTGGCAGCACAAACACGTCTATCCTCGGGATACTGTAAACATGCAAAACGTTGTTCTACTTCTAGTTCCCATGTAAGATAAGCATCAGGATTATAGCGACCCTCAAAAGGTGGAATAACTAATTTCAGTTTAGCAACATGGTCGTCTTCACGTACCTGCGCTTGCTGCCGGTGTGCAAGGTTGCGTGGATGTACATGTGGACGACCCGGTGGATATTCGGCGTCCGCTGCGTATCCGTCACCATGCTCGACGGGATTGACGACATGGCCAGCAGCAGATGCTGCCGAAGCTTGAGGGTCCTGGAGAGGTACACGACCTACCCGTGGGACTACGGCGCCTTGCACCACGGGAGGCGGTATGCGGGGTGGCTGCCACTGTCCCAACAAGCGATCAAACTTGCCGGACAATTCAGCCAAGGTGGTGTTGACGTCGTCGAACTTCGCATTGAAAGCAACCTCCAAGCCATCGATCTTGTCCATAGCACCACGGATCCGGTCCTCGGTGTCCAAAGCATGGTCCGTAACCATCTTCTCAAAGTGCTCCTGCAGCTCCTTGTTGGTCATTTCGATCTTCTCGTCCCCTGACATGATTAGTAGAAAACAAGAAACAAATACAAGTATATGTTCCTATCGACTACTAGGGTGTGGTAGAAAACACGCAATCCGTAAAGCAAAATATAAAGCTCTTACAAGTTCCTTACCAAACAGGAGAGCGTCACGGCAACCACAAAGATCAGCACTCTAAAGATTGGACAAAGCGATCACCAGGCGAGGTACAAAGTACGTAGGAGAAATCTGTGGAGCTTTAGGACGGCTTTATATATGGTATAGCAATAATCCAAACAGGAATGCAAGTTGAAACAACGCTCAACGACGGTACCGTGCTGGTCCTAGGCTAGACCGTACTAGAGACGCGAGCCGAGGGCACCAACGAAGTCACGGCGCGGCACAATGAGGCCACACAAAAACAGCTCTCAGCAGCAAGATATAAGTGAAGATCACAGAAAAGTAACAGGTATGCACTGAAAGTGAGATGGTATGCTCTGTGAAGCGTGCGACGCGCTGAAAACGCGAAAAAGTCGCAAAAATATCACTATGATGACAACTGTCTCAAAAGAATCCCCGTACTGAAAAACGAGGGTAGGCTCAAAATTTTTTTTTCGAAATTGCTCTGCAAAGCGTGCCAGACTTGTCAAAAAATCACGCAGTGCTCTGAAAAGCGTGCGAAATTTGGGTTTTTTTTTTTTTTTTTTTTTTTTTTATGGATGAGTGGGGCGACGCGAGCAAGGAGTAACCGAGTTGAGCTCTACCTCGTTACGTAGAATTGGCGGATAAGGAAATAAGGGGAAAAGTACTCTCCCAAACCCTAACCCTAATTGATCTGGCGGCGCAACAAGGGGTGTGGCGGCAAGAAGGAGGGTATGGGGGCGAGGGTATGATGGAGTAGGGGTGGTCGGTGTTGGCGGCGGAAGGTTGTGGTGGATGGTGGTGGCGGACAGGTGGTGGCGGAAGTTGAACTGCGACGTGTAAAAGGTGCGGCGGCGGTGACTAGATGTGACACGAACTCGAAACTCTAAAGGAAGTAGACGCTACGACCAGCACTTTGACACGACGATGCAGACGAAGATTCAACAATGCAATACACTGAAAAGATTATGCAACAGGCCCGGACTGGTTTTAGGACGGGATGATCTAACCCTAATATTTTTTTTTGGCTTTTTCGTGGACTGTAGGTATGAAGAAAACAGATGCAATCTACACTAGTAAAACTGTAAATCTCACCGATCAACCTGAAATCTGATACCACTTGATATGGCTAAGGTAGTCCGATCTTTCGATGAGATGAGATACGTCGATTCTGGTGGAGTTCGACCTTGGCGATCCGACTTCCACGTACAAGTACGCAGCGCCTATGCAATCGCTAAACCAATCTCCGTGAGTTACCAACCTTGCAGCAGCACGATCGGCCTGACCAAAAAGGTCTAGTTCTACCTGCGATCGAGAAACAAGTAAGAACCGAAATTGCAATCACGAAATTGCGGATGAAAGATGAGCTTTATTTAAAAGGTGGGATTCCGAGAAGCGGTCTTGATCTGGTCGTTGGACACAAACCGAGTACACGAAGTTGCAGCAGTTGGCTAACTTTTAACTAAACAAAATCCGAGTCTAAAGGACGACCTAACGGGGGTATATAAGGAGGAGAGGTGTGGGATTTCGTCCAGCCATGGGGTGGCGGCCGAATCCTACCCTAGGAAGGCTTTCCTCCTTAGATACGGACTCTAAAACTGCCTATTAAAAGGTATCTCGAAAATACATGGGCCTGGCCCAAAAACAAGGTGGCGCAGCACCTATGAAAAGCCTTGGACGAAATTCATTAATTGATATCTTCTAAAATTCGTCCAAGCCTTCAAGCATCTTTATGGTGGCTTCAAATCACGGTAGTCTCCATTGGTAGCGTCATCATCTCCGTTGGTTGTACTCCTGCTGCCATCTCCTCCAACGTACATGCTCCATAGCTTGTCCCTCTCATCCATGCTTGGTCCATCATTCCTAAGAGAGACAAACACATTTGATTTAGGCAGCATCATATTCTCATGAATATTAGGACTAGCTTGTAAGAACGAAAGTACCTGTTGATTAAGTTGACGTGCACGAGCTCTTGTCATAGGTCCTTGTAATGTAGGTGGTGTAGTAGTGGCGGTTGCATCTATAGCAGGGATGTCCTCATCAGGTTTTGGGTTACAAGGAATTTACATGATTATCCCTATGACATCATCTACTCTCTGGTCCGGCTGGAGCTCGTTGTCATGATTCTGTATAGGGGATGCCCGACAGGAAGTACTGTTCACCAGGAGCGGTTATGCGGGGCTGGCCCACTGGTACGGAGCGGTCGGTTGGTTGGCCCGGCTTCAGTCCAGCCGGGCGTCTGCGTCCGGGTAGATGCAGGCGGTCCGCTCTAGCCGGCGTGATCCAGCCAGCGTAGCATAGGCGGCGTCATTCAGCCAGCATGAGGAGTTTGAAGGAGTGAGCCTTTTTGGGGTATCCGGGGTTCATCTCCCCAACAGCTGTTGCTCAATTGGATAATGCCTTTGTCTAGAAGCTCTTTAATCTGCTGTTCCATTTCATTTTTCTGCAAATGTGGCTTCCTATATGGTCTGGCTGTTGGAGGTTTAGCATCTTCTTGTAATGGAATTGAATGATCATTTCGAGGAGGAGGTAGTGTGGATGGGGCTTTGAAAACCTCTTGATATTGTCCAATCACTGATTGCAATTGTTCCGGGCTTAACTGACAAACAGCTTCTTGTTCGGAATGTTTCATGTGCAGAAGATATCCAGAACTGCCTTTAGCCAAAAGCTTGTCCACCTTGGCAGCTGAAATAAAAGGAGACTTGGTATGCTCACTGGCATCCGGTAATGTAACAAGATGTTTGTTCAGGGTAGTGACTATTATACATTTGCCTTCCCAATCAAAGGTAACTAGGCTTTGTTTTTGCATCCAATCGCAACCCAAGACTATGTCAAAACCCTTCAAGTCCAGTAAGGTGAATGTATTTGAGAATTTGAAGCCATGGATGGAAAATGGTTCCTCCAAAATGTGTCCACCAGATTGCAATTCACCACCTCCAGCAACCTTAACTTTTGTCATTGCCGTGTTAAGTATCTGACAAGAACTTTTCAACGCAAAATGGATATCAATATAGGTATTTGTACTGCCAGAATCAACCAATGCTACTCCACATCTGCCTCCAATATTGACAACAACAGTAATAGTGCCAGAAGATTTTGTTCCTGTAACCGCTTGAGCTGAAATATGCATCAGATGTTGCTGTTCAGAGAGTGGTTCTAGTTCCTGCTGTTCTGGCATGAATTGTTCTTGTTGGTTTTGCTCATTCAAATTTTCCTCGGATTCTTACTTGGGTATCAGTTCAGTAATTTCTCCAGTAATGGCATGCAAAGTTGGGGCCTGTTGACATTTATGGCCTGGTTTCCATAGTCCATTGCAGCGCCAACAAACACCAGGTTTCCTGGCCGGAGGAGGGACATATACTGGTTTCTCAGGTTGTTTTTGAGCTGGACGAAAAGTCCCCATACTGCGGTTTGTTGCTGCCAATCCACTTTCATAATCACAAGCCATCCAATAAGCTTGTGACAGAGTTGTGGGACGTTGAGGACGAAGATTGCACTTGATTGCTGGTCGCAGCCCATTGGCAAAACTCACAATGTAATAATGCTCTTGAAGATAAGGATGCTCTTCCCTAATGACTGCCATAATCTCCTCAAACTTATCAGTATAATCAACAACAGACAGAGAATATTGCCGTACAGAGTGAAATTTTTCCAAGATTTCATACATACTGGACTGAGCAAATCTATCACAAATGAGTCTGCAAAATTGCTCCCAGGTGATATCATCAGCAGGAATTTTGGCACTGCGGAGCCAATTATCTGCTCAACCAATAATATATGTTTGAGCTCGAAATCTTGGTCACTTGCCTAATCCAGCCCAAAGGATTATCACCATTGAAACAAGGAAAATCTATCTTCGGCCCTTTGCTACGACTCTTCATAAACTGTATAGCTCTTTCATAGTTGAACTGGTTTTTCTTGTCAGGAACCACAATAGACAGGGATCAATTTCTAGCATGCTCTTTTGATAACACAATAGGAGGGGTATCTAGTTGCACAACTTCTAATGATTTACTTTCCAACTGTAATTCAGCAAGCTCTAGTGTTTTTACAAATCTCTTGTTCAATTTCATGTTGTTTTAGCAGAATTTCTTGTTCACGAACTGTATAATTAGCAACCGGAGTAATAGGTTCAGGGTTGGGTGGTCGGGAAATTTTACCGTCCAATATGTGCAAGAATTCCATGATGTCTGACTGCACCTTCTCATTTTTTACCAAGAGATTTTCCATAGTATCCATTTTGGACTCGAGTGAGTCAACCTTCTCCAGCCGATCATGAACTGCATCGAGTTGTTCCTGGAGCATATCCTGCTTCTTCCCGATTCTGCGCACCTCATCGCGCACCTGACCGACTTCATCTTCCAACTCCTGATGCTTTGTGCGAGTCGCCATCGGTACAATCGATACGGATCCGGAATTTTACAAGAGGATGAACCTCCAACCCTTTCCAATGATCGAAGACCCTGCCGCCGCCGTGAATCCACGCCACCAGTGAAACGCACGAATCGAATACGAGCACGGGATTTTACCTCCAAGGAAGTTCTTCCCTGAAAACTGCCTCGAACCCTCGATTTGCGCCCGAATAGTGCCTCCTCCGCCAAGCCGCCGCCGTCGACTCTCTGGGCATCCGTTCGAAATCCCTTCCCTTCCCTCAGGTGCCTTGGTCCTCCTTTTATCGGTAAGGGGATTCCACAGGTGAACCGTTGGGGGGCGGACGGGTTTTGGCGGGAAAACCCCTCCGGGTTCTCGTTAGGGGGTGACGTGGCTTCTTCTCGTCCAAGTATTCTTCTGAGTGGGTTAGGTGCGGTCGCCCACCTTTCCCTGGGCGGGCGGACAGGGGCTGACACCTTTTCCGTCCTTGTCCCCCTTCGGCGTCTTCGTCTTCTTGGCACCCAAGTCTTCTGAGAGCTTCCAGCCGAGGCTGGCAAGCCTATCCTCTTCGCGCGTGCAGAGGTTGGTTCCCGGGGGTGAGCCTGGCCTCCTGCCGGGCATCGGGGTCCCCGGGACCTCCGCATCGTCTTCCGGGTCGAAGGGGGCCCCGGGGGGTCCCCTGGTTCGTAGCCGTGGTTGTCGATGCCGTGCTTGTCTCGTCGTTGTGGGGCAGATGGGGGGCCCATCTGCCAGTCTTGAACCTTGGCCTTGCTCGCCTTCCTGGTGGGCCCACAGGTGGTGAACCCACTTTGACCGCATCAGCGGAACCCCATGTTCCACTGTTGCGACAGTAGCCCCCGGGCATAGTCCTGACGGCTACACCCTTCTGCGGCCGGGGCTATGACCAAAAAAGAGTCAAGGTGGGTCCCTGGCGTCAGGTCTTGACTGTCTTGTCCCATCCGTCTGGGAGTGGCGTCTTAGAGTTATCCGCTTGTGGGATAGCCGCGCCTGCCTCCTCGGTTCTCGGAAGCGGAGACGTCGAGGCAGCGGCCGACGAGGGCGCACCCGCGCCTACTTAAAGGCAAGGGCACCCCTCAAAATCTTCAATCGTGTTTATTCCTCTCCCAACCCCAACCTTCCGTAGAAACGAGCGTGTCGATGGCAGGGGCTAGGAGAGGAGTTGGCCGCCCCCGTTCTTCCTCAGCGGTGGCGGAGGTGGCCACTGGCAGCCCCTCAAGGTCGAGCGGGGCGCGGTCGCGGTAGCGGCCGCGGTCGTGGTCGAGGTCGTGGAAGCCGTGGCCGTGGAGGTCGTGGGGCGAGAGGCTCTCCAGACCCACTCCCGCGGAGTACGACCCACATCGGCTTCCCTCCATTCGAGTTCGTCATGGATCTGGACAGGAGACTGTGCAGCCAGCTTCATCAGCCGGACTCCTTCGCGCGGCAGTGGACACGGACGGCGACCGGCCCACCGGTTACTGGCTGTAGGTGGACGGCTACCCCAATGGCCCCTGCTGGGTCAAAGTGGAGTACACCGTCGACGAGTCCAAGCTCCTGGGTAGGGGATGGAAAGCGTTTGCGCGCTCCCGTCACCTTACCCAGGGGCAGTACTTGCCGTTCGAGTACGACGGAGATGAGACGCTCTCCGTGAAGATGTTCCGCACTGACGGAGGGCGCGAGGACTGCTGTGCAGAAAGCGACGACAGCAGCAGCCGCAGCAGCTGCTACGACAAGGAGGACAAGGATGAGGATGAAGAAGACTCCTTCCGCGTCAAGGTCGAGAGGAGCCCGCTTCCTTGAGGACGTGGGGACGGCACCGGGGCAGCGCCCTCGAAGATGTCCTTGACCTCCTTCTTGGCGGCCTCGTCGACATAATTCTGGAAGTAGCGCCTTCCGTCGTACGGCGGTGCTCCCCGCTCGCGTAGGAGCCAACCTTTCCTTGTAAAAAGTAGGTCCTTTTGTAGATCTTGGGATGACGAAAGACTTGTACCCTTGTCGCCGCTTGGCCTTCTAGTTGAATCGGTGTGAATGAGAACGGTTTTTCGCAAAACTCGCCCTGATTGCTACACCAATTGTACCGTCGTGGGGCCAGTTGGGAGTGGAAGGCCTATAAAAGGCTCTCCAGCCCACAGCTCCTCATCATCCTTTGGCTTGTTTCTTCTCCTTGTTCCTTGCTTTCCCTGCCCCTCCATAGCTCACAGGGCCATGTCTGGGGAGGCGGAGAAGTCCTTTTCAGGGACGTCGACGGTGGCGTCCATGCATCAGGGTGCGGCGGGGGCACCCAGGGGAGCTGGGGCCCACACCGCTAGGGAGGAAAACGAGGTGATGTCGCGCTTGGCCCTCGCCATGGGCGTCTCTCGCTTGGCAACCATTTCCAGTCCCGCAGCCCAGGAGGAGGCCCGGGTGCGCGCCCTTTGAAGGGCTCAGCTTCTGGCGGCCTTGAAGGAAAAAACCGCAGGTATCCCGGGGGCACCCGGGCTCTGGGCCGAGCTCGAGGCCATTGAGCAGGTAAGCGTCGTAGCTCCTCCGGCCCCTCGCTCCTCTTGGGCCTGGTCTAGATCCTGACCGAACTTGCCCCTTTGTCACAGGCGGACGACAATGCCATGAGCGAGGTGGCGGCCGAGGTGCTTTCCCTGCTCCGCTGCCTGGTGCCCAGACGCGTGGGAGGGCCACGAGCTACCTGAAAATCCTTCCAGGTTCCCTCCCTTTCCCCATGCGTCCCCGGGAATCGAGAGTTCTCCCATCGAGCACGAAGAAAACAAGGGTGCACAGCTGGGAGACTGTCGTGGGGTTGTCACGGCAAGTTCTTCCTCAGGGAAGATGAGTTCTGGGGCCATTGGTGATCGAAGTACGTGGGAACGGTTAATCTCGCCGGGGAACAAGGATTTACCCAGGTTCGGCCCCTCTGATTAGAGGTAAAGACCTACTTCCTGCTTCTATGTTATTGCTCTTGATTAGATCTCGATTACAGGGACCCGGCTCCTACGACTCAGGAGCCGGCGACTTCTCTCTGGTGGCTAGGGTTTCTCTCTACTGGTTGAAGCTTATCAATCTAAGGTCCAGGACCCTGCTTATAAAGGCTGCCGGGTCCCTGGACTTACAGCTTACACCGAGTCACACTAGAACACGGAGTCCTACTCTACGTCTTGGTCTTCCAAGTTAGACTCCGGGCTGTACTTGGACTCCTTCTTCGGGCGAGCCTCTTTCTTCACACGGGCCTTGGTCGGCTTGTCTCTAGCCCAGCCCATGTGACTTGTCTCGTGACCCGGCGTTGGCCTTCTTGGACTTGGCAGGTCTACTTTCCGGGTCCATGGGCCTACCTATAAAGTATCCCCCCATCAGTAGCCCCCGAATTTATCTTGGGCGCAGCTTGGCGGCTTCCTCTGACTTGTTGATTCGACTCCCTGGGTCGACTCCTTCCACTTGAGCCACAGGCTCCAAAGTCGCTTGCTGCTAGCTCCAAGATGAATTCCTGCATAAAGACATAATAAATACGAAAGATGAGT
Source organism: Puccinellia tenuiflora (assembly GCA_012064385.1). Lineage (NCBI taxonomy): Eukaryota > Viridiplantae > Streptophyta > Magnoliopsida > Poales > Poaceae > Puccinellia > Puccinellia tenuiflora. The sequence continues at coordinate 1,386,078 of QRDG01000115.1, forward strand.
CTATCCTCTTTCCTTGTTCAAGTCATCACCCTTGCCCTGGCACATGCTGGCCGGGTCTGTTGTGACTCTTGCGAACAAGGACTAGACAATTTGACTTTCACTGCCACAGGACTCGCCACTCTGGGACAAGCCGGCTTCTTCCAATTCTGTGACTTTAACCTTTCTCTGCTATGTCTTTACTGTTAACCACTGAACCGTTGCTAATGAAACGTTATCCACAGTTTGCTGTGGACCTGCACTGTAACTCTCTTAGGGTTTTACCCTCTCGATAAATACCGAGGGGTTAGGTTTAAAACCTCACTTGCCCCTTCAGCTCAAAACCTCTCCTTCCTCTCTTCGCGCCCATCTCTTCCCGCTCCCAGCACGCACCGCCCGCACGCCATGGCTCCCAAGCGCGCAAAGACCACATCCAAGGCCAAGGTATCCTCGTCGAGCAGGACGGTGGACATCGCCGCCGCGGCCGCCGCCGCCGCCAAATCTTCCTCCAAGCGATCGATTTCCGCCGATTGGGGTGGATCTGTGGTCACGGCGGAGCAATTAAAGACTCATAGACTCTCAGGTTTGATTCCCTCTAGCGCTCAAGCTCGGGCCCCAGGGGATGAGGTCGTTCCCTCTCCCGCTAAGGGCGAAGTAGTTGTCTTCGTGGAGCACCTGTTCCGCGGATTTTCTCCCCCCGGCGATCTTTTCTTCCGCCAGCTCCTCGAACTCTATGAGCTGCGGATTCATGATCTGGCTCCTAACTCCATTCTCACCCTTTCCAATTTCGTCGTTCTCTGTGAGGATTACCTCCAGATTAAACCCGACATCAATCTCTGGCTTGAGCTCTTCTACTGCAACCCTCAGCCCGAGACCTCTGGGGGCCCTCTTCTCCAATGTGGCGCCGTCGCTCTTCAACGGCGCCTCAATTCTGTCTTCCCAAAGCCAATCTTTCCCAATCGCATCAAGGATTGGCAAAAAACCTTTTTCTATTGCAAGGATACCTCCCCTGCAAATGAACCCAAGCTTCCCTTGTTCTCTGAGGAACGCCTCCGAGCGACTCCTCTGATGAAAGCTAGGTGCCCCGAGGCCGCCCGGCCAAGAGTCGAGTCTCTGATCACTCGCATCCGGGCCCTCTTGTCCCATAACTTGGAAAATATGGATCTGGTCCGCTGCTGGACGACTTGGAGAATCCAGCCACTGAGTCCTAGGACTCGGTTGATATGCTCATATACCAGATGCGCTGGTGACGACCTCCGAGTGACGGAGCAATTATCCGATGGACCCGAACTTGGTCGACTTATCAAAAAGTTGACTGGGAAACCGGTGAAGGATCAAGCTCACTTCGGGCTCCAGCCCTTCTGCTCGACCAACCCAGCTCCTGATGTAAGTATCGCTCTCTACTTCATTTCTGTCTCGATGTCACTTGTACTGCTTACTAATTCACTTTTGTCGACTCTGTTGCAGCTCACCGACTCCTTCTGGAAGCCGGCCTCTGGAGCTGGTACTAAGAATAAAGCTGAAGCTGAGGCTGAGGCTGAAGAAGAGATTCCTGCCACAGATCAAACCACTGTGGCAGAAGACACTGATGATGCGGATGAGGAGTCCTCCCAGGGGGCTCCCGCTGAAGACGATGCTGCCGATGAGGAGTCCTCGCCAGAGGCTCCAACTGAAAATGCTGATGAAGAGGAGTCCTCTCAGGAGGCTCCCATCGTGGAAGAGATTGACGATGACGAGTCCTCTCCAGAGGCTCCCACCACCAGACAAACTGATACTGCCTCTGCTCAACCGTCGCCATCTGCGGAGTCCTCTGCTAGGAGTCACTCCTCCTCTTCTCCGGCTTCAAATAATAATGGCTCTCGAGAGGCTGTTCCCAAGGTACCACTCTCACGAGTCCTTGGGTCCTCTCGCTCTCCTACTAAGCCTGAAGAACACGTGCAGAGTGTTATTGCTGCCAGAAAGAGGAAGCTGCGCTCCGATGGGCCTGCAGATGCTCCTGAGCCTCTGCCAGTTTCACACCAGCGGAAATCGGCTTCTCCTCCCCAGAAGGACGATTCTTATCACTCTGGCATGTCAATGCCTTCTTCAGACTCTCAGGCCTCCTTGGACCTGGAGACCAATGTTGGGTAAGATTTCTTTGTTTCTATACTTGCACTTGAATGACTTCTGCTTTTTCCCTTTTCACTAATTCTGGTGCTGACTTCTATCCTTGTGTATTTCAGGGCTCGGCCTTGTGCCAAAGTGACCAAGCTCCCAGGCATGATTGATATATCCTCTGGGCGTGGACCTGTCCCTCCTTCGGCCTCTGAAACAACCAGTACAAGGACAGGTCCTTCCATCGCTGCATCAGCTGGCGCAACCACGACTCCTACCGTTCCCGAGTCCTCTTCAAAGGCTCGGGCGGCGACTCCAACAATAGTCCAGCCCAGCTCTGGTGCTGCGACTCCTGATTCTGCGCCTCAAGTTCATCCGGCTCCTGTCAAGCCGACTCCTGCAGCCTCTCCATCCATCAAGATCAAGTCATCTACTGACTACAGTCGACTTCGGGTGGCAGATAACATGTCATTTTCCGAAGCCTATGCTGAAGCACTCGACTTGAACGATCAAGCTGCTAGGCTGAAGGACGACGAGCAAGCGGCTCTTAGGTCTCTTCATATGGTTCATGAAGTAAGCTTTTCTGACTTCACCTTATATGCCTTGCTAGCATCATCCTATCCCAGTAGCCCCCAAGCACCTGTCTGTGGTGACTTGTGACTAGGATAGGTGCTTTGATTTGAAACTGAACTCAATTATTACATAGAAAAAATTTGCACACTGTAGCCCCCAAGCACTGAGTCCTTAGCTCTACTAGGACTCGGGGCTGCTAATTTACTGTCTGTCGGGTCCTTAGACCAAAAACTTTTGCACGAGTAGCCCCCAAGCGCCGAGTTGTCAGCCTGTGACGACTTGGAGCTATCAATATATGTTGCTTACTGACACCTTACTTGAAGAAGAATTTCTGTTCTGCGAGTAGCCCCCAAGCGCCAAGTTGCTTACTTGTGGCGACTTGGAGCTACAAATATATTTACTTTACTCGTACTTAACTTGATGAAAAATTCTGATCTGCCAGTAGCCCCCAAGCGCCAAGTTGCTAACTTGTGGCGACTTGGAGCTTAGGACTTGTCGATTAGGACTCATGCCTGCTTGCTGTTTATGAAAAAACTGACTCCTGAGTAGCCCCCAAGCGCCAAGTTGTTAACTTGTGACGACTTGGAGCTCATGAGTTCTTTATGTAACTTGTGGAGCTCACTTGTGCTTTATGACTTGTAATTGCAGTGCATTGTCTCCAAGATGAAGAGGGACATGAAAGAGCTTGAGGACCAGGCAGCTGCCAGTTCCAGGTCTGCCATGGTCGAAAAAGAACACTCCCTTCAACTTGAGAAGGATCTGAAGACCTTGGCTGCTCAACTGGAGCAGGTAAAGAAAGAGTCGGCTGAGGCCAAAAAGATTGCTCAGAAAGCACACAATGACCTACAAGCTGTGTTCAACACTTGCAAAAAAGGCATTGGTGAGTTTATGACCTTTGCTTGCTTCCTTTTGCACCTTTCTGAATTGTTTTTCAACTGACAATGACTCCTTGATTTCCTTTCTGCAGGGGCTGACTCCCCAAAGCTTAAATTGCCCACAAGCAAACAACTATCTGAGATGCTTGATTACTGTCATGGGCTACAAGAGGGAGCCCGTTCTGTGGTCAAGTATTTGAATCATAAAGGCAAGTGCCCCAAAGAGCCTGAACGTCTGGTGGACGAGTTGTCCAGAGCACCAGGCTATGTGCGTCTGTGGAAACAATCTTCAATGAGGAGATCTGCCATAAGGATACTTGCACTGGCACACAGCTACTACCCCACTGTTCTGGAGCCAGCAATGCTTACAATGGGGAAGCCTGAGCAGCATGAAGATGGCAAACCTTTTACGAAGGATGATTTCAAGGCCGAAGAAAAATTGGTGCGGCCATATGCTTGTGAGATTGCCAATAAGATGGACCCTGAGGTATGGGTTCATCATTATGATTTGGAGAACAAGAGAGTCGCTCCAGTAACTCCTGAGATAGTAAACTTTGGCCGCCCATCACAGGACCCATCTGGTGTATTCTCTTCTTCTGCCGGTCCGAGTTCATCGTCACCGGCGGCTCCTGTTCCAAGTGCCGAGCCTACCCTGAAGACTCCTGCTGCGCCCACTCCTTCTAGAGCTGTCTCTGGAGACGCTCAGAAACAAGCAGAGCTTGCTAAGCATATGAAGAGTCCCAAGGGTACTGGATTTCAAACGAAGAGAGTCGCCACCAAGCCTCCATTGAAGCCGGCTCCTTCCTCTGCTGCTCAAGCACAAGGCAAATCTCCTGTGAAGAAAAGTTGATGAGGACATCCCACATGTTGATACAACCACTGCACCTACAGCCACACACATACAAGGACCTATGACTCGAGCTCGTGCCAAACAACTTAATTATCAGGTACTTTCGTTTCTAGGAACTATTCCTCACATACATGAGAATATGATGCTGCCTAAATCAGATATGTATTTGTTACTCAGGAATATTGGATCTAGCATGGATGAGAAGGACAAGCATTGGAGCATGGCTATGCATGGAGGTGGCTGCAAGCATGTGAGGAATAAAGATGAGGCTACTTCTGAACTTTGAAGCCACCATGATGATGCAAGGAGGACATGGACGAATTATTCAAGATCATACATCATATTTGCGTCCATAGTCATAGTTGGTGCTGCAACACCTTATTTTAGGGGCCAGGCCCATGTAATTTCGGAATAAATATTGTAGGGTTTTTTAGGAGTCCGTATATGTGAAGGAGGGCCCATCTAGGGTTATTTTCGGCCACCCCCATGGGTTGGACGAAAATCCCTTCTCCTCTTCCATATATACCTCTACTTAGCCGCCATTAGGACTCGGATTTTGTTTAGTTTAAGACTTAGCCATTGCTATTCTTCGCCATAGACAACAGTGTCGGTTCAGACCTTTTGTACTACGCACTTGCAGAATCCCATCTATAAAGCTTTCATCTTTAATCCGCAATATCTTGATTGCATCTATAATTCTTGCTAGTTCTTCGATTGCTTGCAGGAATTGATCTTCGGATCAGGTTGATCTAGCCCCGGCGAGATCAATAGCCTCGGAAGTTGGTTGTAGCGATTGCTAAGGCGCAACGTCACGCACGTTTGTAGTCGGATCGTCAACGTCGACCTCCACCCAAATCGAGAGAAATCCATCTCATCGAAAGATCGGACCCCCTTTACCTTATCAAGTGGTATCAGATTTCAGGTTTATCGGTGAGATCTTTCAGTTTTACTAGTGTAGGTTGCATCTGTTTTTCCTACAGTCCACGAAAAAGCCAAAAATATTAGCGTTCGATCTTTTCCTAGAAACAATTTGAGCCTTTGCATCTGTTCTTTTCAGTTTTTGCATTGTTGAATTCGTGTCTGCATCGTCGTGTCGAGTGCTGGTCGTAGCGTCTAGATCCTTAGAGTTTCGAGTTCTGTTCATAATCGTCTCGCCGCCGCCGCCGCACCGCCACAACCAAAAACCCTAGCCGCCCCACCATCTGTTCCGCATCGCCACAAAAACCCGAACCACAAAAACCAATCCATCCGATCATACCATCACCTTCCATCCGAGTAGAAGTAGGTTTTATTGTTTTTCCTATAGTTTTTGCTCCCACAAGGAAAGGGTGTGCTGTTTCGTGATCCGAGTTAAGGAAGGTTTCAGCCGCAAGTAAGAAGGAGAGGAGGGCAAAAAAAAAAAAAAAAAAAGAGTCTGGCACGCTTTCCAGAGCAGTTTCGAAAATTTCAAAAAAAAATTCTCGAGCCTACCCGGGTTTTCCATTGTGCTGATCGTTTTGAGACACCTTCCATCATAGTGAGTTTTTCCATATATCTGGCTGTTTTTCAGGCGCGCTGCTATCTGTTGTTTCGGTGTTACGGCTTGACTCGTTGGTGCTATAGGCTCGCGTCTCTAGTCCGTTCTAGCCTAGGACCAGCACAGTACCGTTGTTGAGCATTTATTCAACTCATTGCATTGCTGTTTTGAATTGTTGCTACAGATATTACAGCCACCTACAGCTCCACATATTCCTACACCGTGCGTTGACACCACCTGGTAATCGCTATTCTCAATCTTCTTGACATTTGGTCTCCTCGGTTGCTAGTCACCACCTGCTGCAGGGTAAGAACGGGTAAGAATATTGGTTTGCTTGATTGATTGCACGTTGATTCCACCACTTTCCAGTCACCTATACACACATATTTCTGTGCTTTTTGCGTACTAACCATGGCAGGTTCTGGCACGGATGTCGACCCAGATAAGATGACCAACGCGGAGCTCCACGGCCACTTCACGCACCTCGTCAGCGACCATATGCAAGACGTGGATAAACGTTTTGCTGAAACCATGGAGAAGATCGAGGGCCTCGAAACGTCCTTCACCGACAAGCTCGACGCAAAATTTCGGGAGTTGCTACGCCGTATTCCACCCCCTGCGTATGTCGGCCGCGCCCAGCGAGTACCTCTCCCCCATGCGCACACATCTGCTGCGGGCGCTGCGGGTACCACGGCTACTGATGCGCGATATGAGGAGTATGAAGGGGAGGACGACTCTGACGGCGAAAACGAGGATGAGGGTGAGGTCCACCAACCGCCACCTGGACGTCCACGCGTCCTTCTACGCAATGCGCGTCCGCTGGTACGTGACGATGACCATGTTGCAAAACTGAAGTTGAATGTTCCGCCTTTTGATGGTCGTTATAATCCCGATGCGTACCTTTCTTGGGAGTTAGAATTAGAACAACGTTTTGCATGCTTAAATTATCCTGAGGAGAGACGTGTTAGTGCTGCGACTTGTGAGTTCACTAGTTTTGCCTCCGTATGGTGGTCTGAATATTGTCGTTTGCATCATGCTAACCCACCTACTACTTGGACTGATTTGAAACGTGCTATGCGGACTCGTTTTGTTCCTCCATACTATCAACGCGATTTGCTAAAGAAATTAACTAGACTAGAACAAGGTAAAAATTCTGTAGAAGAATATTATCAGGAATTACAAACTGGCATGATTCGTTGTGGTATAGAAGAGGATACTGAAGCTTTACTTGCTAGATTCTTTGGTGGGTTAAATAAAGAGATTCAAACAATTCTGGAATATAAGGAATATACAACTATCACTCGTTTGTTTCATCTTGCTTGCAAAGCTGAATGTGAAGTGCAGGATCGGAGAGCGGCGACACGAACTAATTTTCCTGCAGGGCGTTCTACTTCATGGACACCACGGACGCCGTCTACATCGCCACGGACTGCTGCTCCGACTGCTGCCACGCTCACCCCCACACGGGCTACATCGTCTACATTCCCACCATCTGCAGCCAAGCGTACACCCGCGGGAGAAGCCCCAAGTTCTTCGTCATCAATGGCTTCTACAGACAAAACCAGCGACATTAAGTGCCGCAAATGCAGTGGGCTTGGTCACTTCGCACGTGATTGCACCAACACTCGTGTGATGATTGCCCTTGACGATGGTGGATATGATTCCGCCAGTGATTATGATGAAGATACATTGGCTCTCATCGCACATGATGAGCAATTCGCGGAAGCAAACACGGCGCAAGATTCACAATACATGGCTGCGGAACACGCGGAGCAGTACCCAAGCTTAATTGCGCACCGAGTTTTGAGTGCACAAGTGACAAAAGCTGAACCTAGTCAGCGCAATAATCTGTTCCATACAAAGGGCGTTGTCAAAGATCNCCGAGTTAAGGAAGGTTTCAGCCGCAAGTAAGAAGGAGAGGAGGGCAAAAAAAAAAGAGTCTGGCACGCTTCCAGAGCAGTTTCGAAAATTTCAAAAAAAATTCTCGAGCCTACCCGGGTTTTCCATTGTGCTGATCGTTTTGAGACACCTTCCATCATAGTGAGTTTTTCCATATATCTGGCTGTTTTTCAGGCGCGCTGCTATCTGTTGTTTCGGTGTTACGGCTTGACTCGTTGGTGCTATAGGCTCGCGTCTCTAGTCCGTTCTAGCCTAGGACCAGCATAGTACCGTCGTTGAGCATTTATTCAACTCATTGCATTGCTGTTTTGAATTGTTGCTACAGATATTACAGCCACCTACAGCTCCACATATTCCTACACCGTGCGTTGACACCACCTGGTAATCGCTATTCTCAATCTTCTTGACATTTGGTCTCCTTGGTTGCTAGTCACCACCTGCTGCAGGGTAAGAACGGGTAAGAATATTGGTTTGCTTGATTGATTGCACGTTGATTCCACCACTTTCCAGTCACCTATACACACATATTTCTGTGCTTTTTGCGTACTAACCATGGCAGGTTCTGGCACGGATGTCGACCCAGATAAGATGACCAACGCGGAGATCCACGGCCACTTCACGCACCTCGTCAGCGACCATATGCAAGACGTGGATAAACGTTTTGCTGAAACCATGGAGAAGATCGAGGGCCTCGAAACGTCCTTCACCGACAAGCTCGACGCAAAATTTCGGGAGTTGCTACGCCGTATTCCACCCCCTGCGTATGTCGGCCGCGCCCAGCGAGTACCTCTCCCCCATGCGCACACATCTGCTGCGGGCGCTGCGGGTACCACGGCTACTGATGCGCGATATGAGGAGTATGAAGGGGAGGACGACTCTGACGGCGAAAACGAGGATGAGGGTGAGGTCCACCAACCGCCACCTGGACGTCCACGCGTCCTTCTACGCAATGCGCGTCCGCTGGTACGTGACGATGACCATGTTGCAAAACTGAAGTTGAATGTTCCGCCTTTTGATGGTCGTTATAATCCCGATGCGTACCTTTCTTGGGAGTTAGAATTAGAACAACGTTTTGCATGCTTAAATTATCCTGAGGAGAGACGTGTTAGTGCTGCGACTTGTGAGTTCACTAGTTTTGCCTCCGTATGGTGGTCTGAATATTGTCGTTTGCATCATGCTAACCCACCTACTACTTGGACTGATTTGAAACGTGCTATGCGGACTCGTTTTGTTCCTCCATACTATCAACGTGATTTGCTAAAGAAATTAACTAGACTAGAACAAGGTAAAAATTCTGTAGAAGAATATTATCAGGAATTACAAACTGGAATGATTCGTTGTGGTATAGAAGAGGATACTGAAGCTTTACTTGCTAGATTCTTTGGTGGGTTAAATAAAGAGATTCAAACAATTCTGGAATATAAGGAATATACAACTATCACTCGTTTGTTTCATCTTGCTTGCAAAGCTGAATGTGAAGTGCAGGATCGGAGAGCGGCGACACGAACTAATTTTCCTGCAGGGCGTTCTACTTCATGGACACCACGGACGCCGTCTACATCGCCACGGACTGCTGCTCCGACTGCTGCCACGCTCACCCCCACACGGGCTACATCGTCTACATTCCCACCATCTGCAGCCAAGCGTACACCCGCGGGACAAGCCCCAAGTTCTTCGTCATCAATGGCTTCTACAGGCAAAACCAGCGACATTAAGTGCCGCAAATGCAGTGGGCTTGGTCACTTCGCACGTGATTGCACCAACACTCGTGTGATGATTGCCCTGGACGATGGTGGATATGATTCCGCCAGTGATTATGATGAAGATACATTGGCTCTCATCGCACATGATGAGCAATTCGCGGAAGCAAACACGGCGCAAGATTCACAATATATGGCTGCGGAACACGCAGAGCAGTACCCAAGCTTAATTGCGCACCGAGTTTTGAGTGCACAAGTGACAAAAGCTGAACCTAGTCAGCGCAATAATCTGTTCCATACAAAGGGCGTTGTCAAAGATCGTTGTGTTCGCATTATTATTGATGGAGGGAGCTGCAACAATTTGGCGAGTATGGAGATGGTTGAGAAGCTTTCTCTCACGACACGACCTCATCCTCGACCATATTACATTCAATGGTTTAACAACAGCGGCAAAGTTAAGGTAACACGTACCGTTCGTGTGCATTTTACTATTGCTGCCTATTCTGATTATGTTGAATGTGATGTGGTTCCTATGCAAGCATGTGCGCTTTTACTTGGTAGACCATGGCAATATGATACGAATTCTGTCCATCATGGTAGCACAAATCAATATTCTCTTGTTCATAATGATAAGCCAATTGTGTTACTTCCTATGTCTCCTGAAAATATTTTAAAAGATGATCTTGCTAGAGCTAGTAGAGCACATAATGAGGAGTCAAAGCTGAGTGAAAATCAGATTGTTGCTAACGAATTGATGCCATCTAAAAGTACTCCCAAATCTGCACCGAAACATGCTAATGAAATTCGTTTAAAAAGTACTTGCTTGCTTGCTAGCAAATCTGATATTTCTGAAATTGATGTGAGTACTACTGCATGTTATGCTATCATTTGCAAAGAGGTGCTATTTTCTTTTGAGGACATGCCTCCTTCCTTGCCACCTGCGGTTGCTAACCTTTTGCAGGAGTTCGTGGACGTTTTTCCACAAGATGTACCTCCAGGATTGCCACCTATTCGCGGAATCGAGCATCAAATTGACTTAATTCCTGGAGCATCACTACCCAATCGTGCGCCATATCGTACCAATCCAGAGGAGACCAAAGAGATTCAGCGACAAATCCAAGCACTACTCGACAAAGGTCATATTCGTGAGTCTCTTAGCCCATGTGTTGTACCTATTATTTTGGTTCCTAAGAAAGATGGTTCATCGCGCATGTGTACTGATTGTAGAGCTATCAATAATATTACTATTCGATATCGTCATCCTATACCACGTTTAGATGATATGCTTGATGAATTGAGTGGCTCTACCATGTTCTCTAAAGTTGATTTGCGTAGTGGTTATCACCAAATTCGTATGAAATTAGGGGATGAATGGAAAACAGCGTTTAAAACTAAGTTCGGTTTATATGAGTGGTTAGTGATGCCTTTTGGTCTAACTAATGCTCCCAGCACATTCATGCGATTAATGAACGAAGTTTTGCGTAGTTTTATTGGCCGTTTTGTGGTTGTTTACTTTGATGATATTCTCATATATAGCACATCTTTAGAGGAACATTTGGATCATTTGCGTGCTGTTTTTACTGCTTTGCGCAATGCACGTTTGTTTGGCAATATTGAGAAGTGCACCTTTTGCACGGATCGAGTTGTTTTTCTTGGCTTTGTTGTTACAGCACAGGGTATTGAAGTTGATCCAGCCAAGATTGAGGCTATTTCGAGTTGGCCACAACCTAAAACGGTCACACAAGTGCGAAGTTTTCTTGGACTCGCAGGATTTTATAGGCGCTTTGTGAAAGATTTTGGATCCATTGCAGCGCCACTGAATGAGCTTACAAAGAAAGATGTTCCATTTGTTTGGGGAGATGCACAGCAAGAGGCTTTCATGTTACTAAAAGACAGGTTAACTAATGCTCCTTTATTGCAACTTCCTAATTTCAATAAGACTTTTGAACTTGAATGTGATGCTAGTGGTATTGGTTTGGGAGGTGTGTTATTACAAGAGGGTAAAACCTGTTGCATATTTTAGTGAAAAACTAAGTGGGCCAAGTCTGAATTATTCTACTTATGATAAAGAATTATATGCGCTGGTTCGGACATTAGAAACTTGGCAACATTATTTATGGCCCAAAGAATTTGTTATACATTCTGATCATGAATCTTTGAAGCACATACGTAGTCAAGCTAAGTTGAATAAGCGTCATGCAAAGTGGGTTGAATTTATTGAATCTTTTCCTTATGTTATCAAACACAAAAAGGGTAAAGATAATGTTATTGCTGATGCTTTGTCACGCCGTTATACCATGCTCTCTCAGCTTGATTTCAAAATTTTTGGATTGGAAACAATTAAGCAACAATATGTGCATGATGCTGCATTTAAAGATGTGTTGCAAAATTGTAAAGACGGCAAAAGTTGGAACAAATTCGTCCTCAATGATGGATTTGTGTTCCGTGCTAACAAACTATGTATTCCGGATAGCTCCGTTCGTCTTTTGTTGTTGCAGGAGGCGCATGGCGGAGGTTTGATGGGTCACTTTGGAGTAAAGAAGACGGAGGACGTGCTTGCTACACACTTCTTTTGGCCACGCATGCGTAGGGACGTTGAGAGATTTGTTGGCCGTTGCACTACTTGTCAAAAAGCTAAGTCACGTCTTAATCCACATGGTTCATATATGCCTCTTCCTGTTCCTAGTGTGCCTTGGGAGGATATTTCTATGGACTTTGTTTTGGGTTTGCCTCGCACACAGAAGGGGAGGGATAGTATTTTTGTTGTTGTGGATAGATTTTCGAAAATGGCACATTTTATTCCATGTCACAAAACTGATGATGCTATGCATGTTGCTGATTTGTTCTTTCGTGAAATTGTTCGTTTGCATGGTGTGCCAAATACTATAGTTTCAGATCGTGACACAAAGTTTCTTAGCCATTTTTGGAGATGCTTGTGGGCAAAGTTGGGGACTAAGTTGCTGTTTAGTACTACATGTCACCCCCAAACTGATGGACAAACTGAAGTTGTGAATAGAACATTGTCGACTATGTTGCGGGCTGTTTTAAAGAAGAACTTAAAATTATGGGAAGAATGTTTACCTCATATTGAATTTGCTTATAATCGTTCGCTGCATTCTACCACAAAGATGTGCCCTTTTGAGATTGTTTATGGCTTTGTTCCTCGTGCGCCCATTGATTTATTGCCTTTACCATCTTCGGTGCAAGATAATTTAGATGCTTCACAACGTGCTGAATTAATTGTGAAGTTGCATGCTACTACGAAAGCCAATATAGAACACATGAATGCTAAATTTAAAGTTGCCGGTGATAAGGGAAAAAAACATGTTGTTTTTGATGTTGGAGATCTTGTTTGGTTACATTTGCGCAAAGATCGTTTTCCTGATTTGCGCAAGTCAAAATTGATGCCACGGGCTGCTGGTCCTTTTAAGGTATTAGAACGAATTAATGATAATGCATATAAACTTGAGCTTCCTGCAGAATTTGGTACGGTAAGTCCGTCATTTAACATTGCAGATTTGAAGCCATACTTAGGAGAGGATGATGACATTGCGTCGAGGACGACTTCAATTCAAGAAGGGGAGGATGATGAGGACATCCCACATGTTGATACAACCACTGCACCTACAGCCACACACATACAAGGACCTATGACTCGAGCTCGTGCCAAACAACTTAATTATCAGGTACTTTCGTTTCTAGGAACTATTCCTCACATACATGAGAATATGATACTGCCTAAATCAGATATGTATTTGTTACTCAGGAATATTGGATCTAGCATGGATGAGAAGGACAAGCATTGGAGCATGGAGGTGGCTGCAAGCATGTGAGGAATAAAGATGAGGCTACTTCTGAACTTTGAAGCCACCATGATGATGCAAGGAGGACATGGACGAATTATTCAAGATCATACATCATATTTGCGTCCATAGTCATAGTTGGTGCTGCGACACCTTATTTTATGGGCCAGGCCCATGTAATTTCGGAATAAATATTGTAGGGTTTTTTTAGGAGTCCGTATATGTGAAGGAGGGCCCATCTAGGGTTATTTTCGGCCACCCCCCATGGGTTGGACGAAAATCCCTTCTCCTCTTCCATATATACCTCTCCTTAGCCGCCATTAGGACTCGGATTTTGTTTAGTTTAAGACTTAGCCATTGCTATTCTTCGCCATAGACAACAGTGTCGGTTCAGACCTTTTGTACTACGCACTTGCAGAATCCCATCTATAAAGCTTTCATCTTTAATCCGCAATATCTTGATTGCATCTATAATTCTTGCTAGTTCTTCGATTGCTTGCAGGAATTGATCTTCGGATCAGGTTGATCTAGCCCCGGCGAGATCAATAGCCTTGGAAGTTGGTGTAGCGATTGCTAAGGCGCAACGTCACGCACGTTTGTAGTCGGATCGTCAACGTCGACCTCCACCCAAATCGTGAGAAATCCATCTCATCGAAAGATCGGACCCCCTTTACCTTATCAAGCCGGCCCGGGCCGGTCTCCAGGCCGGCCACCCACCAGAGGCCACCGGCCTCCCAGCCGGCCTAGGCCGGCCCCCAGGCCGGAGCCCCACCTGCGCCAGCCGCAGCCTCCTGCTCCTGCCGGCCTCCAGGCCGGCCTAGGCCGGCCCCTAGGCCGGCCAGGGCCGGCCACCCGACTGCACCCGCCGGCCTCCAGGCCGGCCTGGCCGGCCCCCAGGCCGGTTCCCCACCTTCCTGCCCTGTTTTGTACTAAGACTATAAATAGCTTTCCCCTTTCCCCATTCGAAGGTTAGACTGAATTTGAGACTTGTGTGAGCTATGCTCCTCCTCCCTCGTAGCTAGGGCTCCTCGTTGAGGATAGATCTTGTTGTTGCTACTCTTTCACTGCGGTGTCTCTAGTGGTGCAAACCAATCTCTCACTGCGGTGATTCTATTGGATCGGTGGACCGGCCGGTAAGAGCAATCGGTTTCAACAAGAGTAAGTTTGGCTTTGATTCTTCGATCCAAAGGCTACCTTTTTGAGGGTTTGTTGTTGGGTGGAGTTCTCAGCAGGATTTGCTAGTTATCCTTGTGTTTTGCCCACGAATCTCCCTCGCTACCCCTCCGTGTTCTTCATGTTCATCCCCCCTTCCCCCCAAATCCGTGAAGATCGGGCCTATCCCTACATCACTTTGGACACTGAGGACCGGATCCGTGGTGCTATGGACAAGATTGATGGCTTGGAGGTTGCTTTCATCGCGAAGTTCGACGATGTCAACACCACCTTGGCTGGCCTGTCCAGCAAGTTTGATCGCTTGTTGGGACAATTACAGCCACCACGCATACCGCCTCCCGTGCTGCAAGGCAACACCGTTCCACGGGCAGGTCGTGTACTTCAGGAGGATCCACAAGGTTCGGTTGCGTCGGCTGCTGCTCATGTCGCCAATCCTGGTGAGCATGGCGACGGATACGCGGCTGACGCCGACTATCCACCGGGTCGTCCACATGTACATCCACGCAACCTTGCACACCGGCAGCAAGCGCAGGTACGCGAAGATGAACATGTTGCTAAACTGAAATTAGTTATTCCACCTTTTGAGGGTAGATATAATCCGGATGCTTATCTTACATGGGAACTAGAAGTGGAACAACATTTTGCATGTTTACAGTATCCCGAGGATAGACGTGTTTGTGCTGCCACTTGTGAATTCACTGGTTTTGCTTCCGTTTGGTGGTCTGAATATTGTAGATTGAATCATGATAATATTCCTAATACTTGGGATAATTTAAAACGTGCTATGCGTACTCGTTTTGTACCTCCTTATTATCAGCGTGAAATGTTACAAAAACTCACCCGTCTACAACAAGGTAAAAAATCTGTAGAAGAGTATTATCAAGAATTGCAAACTGGTTTGATTCGTTGTGGTGTTATTGAGGATAATGAAGCTATGTTTGCACGCTTTTTGGGTGGGTTGAATAGGGAGATTCAAACAATTCTTGAATATAAGGAGTACCATACTATCACCCGTTTATTTCATCTTGCTTGCAAAGCTGAACGTGAAGTGCAGGATCGTCAACCGCGGACAAGGCCTAATTTTTCTGCAGGTCGTACGTCTTCATGGACGCCACGCCAACCGGATGCTAGCTCCCGTGGTTCTGCACCTCCTCCTTCGACCAACAAGTCTAGCATGCCACCATCATGCACACCAGCACCAAGTCCTCCATCATCAACTTGTTTCACACACGCGGTGTTGTGAAGGACCGTGCTATTCGAATCATCATTGATGGTGGAAGCTTCAATAATTTAGCAAGCATTGAGATGGTGGAGAAGCTTCCTCTCCCTACACGGCAGCACCCCCACCCATACCATATTCAATGGTTCGACAGCACAGGTAGACTAAAGGTAACACGAACTACACGTGTGCATTTTTCTATTGGGACATATTCTGATTTTGTTGATTGTGATGTTGTACCCATGCAAGCTTGTTCGTTGTTACTTGGTAGACCATGGCAATATGATAAAGAATCTGTGCATAATGGTAGAACTAATCATTATACTCTTGTGCATGATGGAAAGAAAATTGGTCTCAAACCTATGACTCCTGAACATATTTTGAAAGATGATCTTGCTAGAGCTAGTAGAGCAAAAAATCAGGAGAAACAAAAAAGTGAAAACCAGATTGTTGCTAATGAAGTGATGCCACCAAAGAATACTCCTAATCTGGTTCCAAATTACCTAATGAAATTCGTTTGAAGCATCCAACTTTACTTGCTACCAAATCTGATATTTCTGACTTGGATGTGAATACTTCTGTTTGTTATGCAATCATATGCAAAGAGGTCCTGTTTTCTTTTGAGGATATGCCTTCCTCTTTGCCACCCGCTGTTGCTAACATTTTGCAGGAGTATGCGGACGTTTTTCCCAAGGAGATGCCACCGGGGCTGCCACCCATTCGAGGAATAGAGCACCAAATTGATCTCATACCGGGTGCTTCGCTTCCAAATCGTGCAGCCTACCGTACCAACCCTGAGGAGACGAAAGAGATTGAACGACAAATTCAAGAACTACTCGACAAAGGTTATGTTCGTGAGTCTCTTAGTCCATGTGTTGTTCCTATTCTTTTGGTACCAAAGAAAGATGGTTCTTCTCGCATGTGTACTGATTGTAGGGCTATTAATAATATCACAATTCGTTATAGACACCCTATACCACGTTTGGATGATATGCTTGATGAATTGAGTGGCTCTACCATGTTCTCTAAAGTTTATTTGCGTAGTGGTTACCACCAAATTCGTATGAAATTAGGAGATGAATGGAAAACAGCATTCAAAACAAAATTTGGTCTCTATGAGTGGTTAGTGATGCCTTTTGGTTTAACTAATGCTCCTAGTACTTTTATGAGATTAATGCATGAAGTTTTGCGTGCTTTCATTGGACGTTTTGTGGTGGTCATGTGACTCATTTGCGTGCTGTTTTTGATGCTTTGCGTGCTGCACGTTTATTTGGTAACCTTGAGAAGTGCACCTTTTGCACCGATCGAGTTGTGTTTCTTGGCTATGTTGTTACCGCGCAGGGCATTGAAGTGGATCCCGCAAAGATTGAGGCGATTTCGAATTGGCCGACTCCACTAACGGTCACCCAAGTGAGGAGTTTCCTTGGCCTCGCTGGGTTCTACCGGCGTTTTGTCAAAGACTTTGGGTCTATTGCAGCGCCGCTGAATGAGCTTACAAAGAAGGACGTGCCCTTTGTTTGGGGCGATGCACAACAGGACGCTTTCATGCTTTTGAAAGATAAGTTAACACATGCTCCCTTGCTCCAACTTCCTGATTTTAATAAGACTTTTGAGCTTGAATGTGATGCTAGTGGAATTGGGTTGGGAGGTGTGTTATTACAAGATGGAAAACCTGTTGCATATTTTAGTGAAAAATTGAGTGGGCCTAG
The DNA here is from genome assembly GCA_012064385.1 of Puccinellia tenuiflora. Lineage (NCBI taxonomy): Eukaryota > Viridiplantae > Streptophyta > Magnoliopsida > Poales > Poaceae > Puccinellia > Puccinellia tenuiflora. The sequence continues at coordinate 1,403,465 of QRDG01000115.1, forward strand.
TCTGAACTATTCTACTTATGATAAGGAATTATATGCTCTTGTTCGGACTTTAGAAACTTGGCAACATTATTTATGGCCTAAAGAATTTGTTATACATTCTGATCATGAATCTTTGAAGCATATTCGTAGTCAAGCAAAACTGAACCGTCGTCATGCTAAGTGGGTTGAATTTATTGAGTCTTTCCCTTATGTCATTAAACACAAAAAGGGTAAAGACAATGTTATTGCTGATGCTTTATCACGACGCTATACTATGTTGTCTCAGCTTGACTTCAAAAAATTTGGATTGGAAACCATTAAAGAACAATATATACATGATGTTGATTTCAAAGATGTGTTGCAAAATTGTAAAGAAGGGAGAACTTGGAACAAATTCGTCCTCAATGATAGATTTGTGTTCCGCGCTAACAAACTTTGCATTCCAGATAGTTCCGTTCGTCTTTTGTTGTTGCAGGAAGCGCATGGAGGAGGATTGATGGGACATTTTGGTGTGAAGAAGACGGAGGACGTCCTTGCTGCACACTTCTTTTGGCCACGGATGCGTCGGGACGTTGAGAGATTTGTTGGTCGCTGCACTACATGTCAAAGAGCTAAGTCACGTCTTAATCCACATGGTTTATACATGCCTCTTCCTGTTCCTAGTGTGCCTTGGGAGGATATTTCTATGGACTTTGTTTTGGGATTGCCTCGCACACAGAAGGGGAGGGATAGTATTTTTGTTGTTGTCGATAGATTTTCGAAAATGGCACACTTTATTCCTTGTCACAAAACTGATGATGCTACACATGTTGCTGATTTGTTCTTTCATGAAATTGTTCATTTGCATGGTGTGCCAAATACTATAGTTTCAGATCGTGACACTAAATTTCTTAGCCATTTTTGGAGATGCTTATGGGCAAAGTTGGGAACTAAGTTGCTGTTTAGTACTACATGTCATCCCCAAACTGATGGACAAACTGAAGTGGTTAATAGAACTTTGTCTACTATGCTAAGGGCTGTGTTAAAACAGAATTTAAAAAAGTGGGAAGAATGCTTGCCTCATGTCGAATTTGCTTATAATCGTTCAATGCATTCTACTACTAAAATGTGCCCTTTTGAAGTTGTGTATGGTTTTATTCCTCGTGCACCTATTGATTTATTGCCTCTTCCATCTTCGGTGCCAAATGATCTAGATGCTACACAACGTGCTGATTTGGTGTTAAAATTGCATGCCACTATTAAAGAAAATATTGAGCGCATGAATGCTAAATACAAAATGTATGGTGATATGGGTAGAAAGAAAATTGTGTTTGAACCTGGAGATCTTGTTTGGTTGCATTTGCGCAAAGACCGTTTTCCTGAATTGCGCAAGTCCAAGTTAATGCCTCGAGCTGATGGTCCTTTTAAGGTGTTAGAGAAAATAAATGATAATGCATATAAACTTGAGTTGCCTGCAGATTTTGGGGTTAGTCCCACATTTAACATTGCAGATTTGAAGCCATACTTGGGAGAGAATGATGAGATGGCGTCGAGGACAACTTCAATTCAAGAAGGGGAGGATGATGAGGACATCGCTACTGTAGATGCAACCGCAGCTACTACACCATCTCCATTACAAGGACCTATCACTAGAGCTCGTGCACGACAACTTAATCAACAGGTACTTTCATTTTTACAAGCTACTCCTAATATACATGAGAATATGATGCTGCCTAAGTTAGATGTGTTTGTCTCTCTTAGGAATGATGGACCAAGCATGGATGCGAGGGACAAGCTATGGAGCATGTACGTGTAAGGAGATGGCAGCAGGAGTGCTCATGATGGAGATGATTATACCACCAATGGAGAAATATGATGATTGAAGACTTGGACGAATATTCATGCCTATACTTCATATTTTCGTCCATAGTCCCATATGGTGCTGCGCCACCTTTATTTATGGGCCAGGGCCCATGTAATTTCGAGTCAGACTTTTTAGTGCGTTTTTAGAGTCCGTATGGAGGAAGTAAAGTCCACTTAGGGTTGGATTCGGCCACCATCCCTTGGTTGGCCGAAATCCCTTTCTCTCCTCCTTATATACCCCGCTTAGGTCATCGTTTAGACTTGGATTTTGTTTAGTTAAAAAGAACTCAGCTTTTGCTAGTCTTCGCCATAGGCACGAGTGTCGGCTAGACCTCCTGTACTACGCACTTGCAAGATCCCAACATTCATCAATAAAGTTCATCTTCCATCCGCAATTCCTGATTGCAATATTGGTTCTTACTTGTTTCTCGATTGCAGGTAGAACTAGACCTTTTTGGTCAGGCCGATCGTGCTTCTGCAGGGTTGGTAACTCACGGAGATTGGTTTAGCGATTGCGTTGGCGCTGCGTACTTGTGCATAGAAGTCGGATCGTCAAGGTCGAACTCCACCAAGAATCGACATATCATATCTCATCGAAAGATCGGACTACCTGTGCCCTATCACGACGCATCGTCGCTTTTGTGGCAGGCAATAAAATGTTACATTTTTGAAAACCTGTCAACGAATAGAATCATGTCCTCTCCTGGTTCTAGGCAATCCTAACACAAAATCCAAGCTAATGTCTTCCCATGGAGAAGTAGGTGTAGGAAGAGGACTATACAAACTATGAGGCTTCAGCTTGGACTTTGCCTTATTGCAAGTGATGCAACGTTTTACAAACTTGTCCGCATCTCGCCTCATGCGTGGCCAATAGAAGTGATCAGCCATCATCAACAACGTCTTCTCACATCCAAAGTATCCCATCAAACCGCCATTATGTGATTCCTGCAACAATAGCAAACGTATCGACGATTTTGGCGCACACAACTTGTTAGCTCGAAACAAATATCCATCATGTATATGGTATTTTTCCCACGCTTTGACAGCAGAACACTTAGCAAAAGGCGTGGCAAAATTAGCATCATTAGCATATAAATCACGCAAACTCTCTAAACCAGGAACTTTTACATCCAAATGTGTCAATAACATATTTTTCCTAGAGAGAGCATCAGCAACAACATTGTCTTTTCCTTGCTTGTACTTAATAATGTATGGGAAAGATTCAATGAATTCAACCCACTTAGCATGACGTTTATTCAGATTTGATTGGCTCTTTAAAAATTTCAAAGCCTCATGATCAGAATGTATGATAAATTCTTTTGGCCACAAATAATGTTGCCAAACCTCAAGAACTCTAACAAGCGCATACAATTCTTTGTCATAAACAGGATAGTTCAATTGTGCACCATTTAATTTTTTAGAGAAAAAAGCAACCGGTTTACCCTCTTGCATCAACACACCTCCTATTCCAATGCCACTAGCATCACATTCAATATCAAATTGCTTATGGAAATCAGGAAGGACAAGCAAAGGTGCAGAAATCAAACGGCGTTTAAGCTCATCAAAAGCAGCATCTTGGGCTGCGCCCCAAGCAAACTCAACACCTTTTTTTTGTAAGATCATTCAAAGGTGTTGCAACAGAACTGAAGTCTTTCACAAATCGTCGATAAAAACCAGCAAGACCAAGAAAGCTTCGAATCTGACTAATATTCATGTGAGTAGTCCAATTTTTAATAGCTTCAATTTTGGATTCATCTACCTCTACTCCATGCTTAGAAACAACAAATCCCAGAAAAATGACCTTGTCTTTGCAAAATGTGCACTTAGCAAGATTACCATACAGTTTATTATCACGCAACACTTGCAAAATTTGTCTAATATGATCACTATGCTCAGATTCATTACGGCTGTAGATTAATATGTTATCAAAGTACACAACCACAAACTTGCCAATGAATTGCCTTAAAACATGATTCATTAATCTCGTGAACGTGCTAGGTGCATTAGTTAACCCAAAAGGCATGACTAACCACTCATATAAACCAAATTTCGTTTTAAAGGCAGTTTTCCACTCATCCCCTTCTTTCATCCTAATTTGATGATATCCACTACGCAAGTCAATTTTAGAGAACAAAGCAGCACCACTTAATTCATCAAGCATGTCATCCAAACGTGGATGACGATATCTTATAGTGATGTTGTTAATTGCTCTACAATCTACACACATGCGCCAAGTACCATCTTTCTTAGGAACCAAAATAACAGGAACAGCACAAGGGCTTAGGCTTACTCTCACATAACCTTTATCAAGAAGTTCTTGTACTTGTCGCCCTGGTCAACAACGGCATGTTCATCGTTCCCATTGATGATATGATCATCATCAACTAGTAGCTGGCGATTAAACAATGTACGCAGCTTCATGACTTGCTGTGTCAATGCATCGATGGATGTTTGTAAAGCTGTGACTTGAGTCTGTGTTGCTTCAGCCGTGGTGACAACTCCATCGACTTGCAACCCAACACGCTGCAACTCCTCATCTATTGGCTCAACAACCATGGTGATTCTGCGCTGTAAGGTGTCATGTAGTGCTTCATACTCGTTCCAATGCACAACAGCCATGGGGTCCTTCCTTGCCTGCACATCAACATCCTCAATAGACATGATTAGTGGGTTAGTGCAAACAAAAATAGGATTTGGTGGATACTCTCACAGCTCACTCCAAACTGAAAGAAAGGTGAATCTTACCGTTCCAAAGTGATAGAAAGTACTTACCAATCTGGTTGAAAATCGGTGCGTGCACGGATGTAACAAAGCGAATACCGAGGGTCCAAATTATCACACGACAAGCAAGGGTATATGGTGGAGCTTGGGTTGGATACCTAACAACACCAAAAACAAATCCTAGTGCTAATCGTATGACACACTGGAAACGCACACGGTGGAGATAAAAGGGGCAAAGCAACTCTGAAAGATTGAGCTCACAAAAATGATGGACGTCAGAAAAAGCTCGTGTTGCAATGCAAAAGAGAGACACTAGCAAAGCTCCAAGTATAAGGGCACAAGATTGCTCAATCTAACAAGGTGTAAACAACACGTTAAAAACAGCTCCAAACTGCTATAGTGAACAAACTTTCAGCTCCTTTCTCTTTTTCGCTCTCTTTTTTTATAATCCTTCTATTCTGTTTTCTCTCTCTCTTTTTATATATATATCTCAGCCTGTAGCTACAGTAAAAATGTTTTTTCTCTCTCGTCGTTCTGTCAACCAACGTCGCACCGCGAAGAAAAATTTTCCAACACGGCAGAAAACGTGAACACCAAACTTGCCTATGTGAGCAGCCCTTGAGCACGAATATGCTAGTCTCGTGGGTAAGTTCCTACCACAAATATGTATAGAAAGGCTGTGGCTAAGGTTTACAAACGGAGAAAGAAAGAAAACTAGGTGGACTCAGATTGAAGCAAAAACAGAAAGAAGAAACCGACTCTGACTAGAAACGTTGTCGCGGCAGAGTCCAAGGTCAACTCGAAATAGGGTTTGTGCCGTGGCAGAGAAAAAAAAGAAAAACCGTGTCGCGGCAGAGTCCGAGATCAACTCGAACTAGGGTTTGTGCCGCGGCAGAGAAAAGAAGGAAAAATTGTGTCGCGGTAGAAACTGATCTACACTCCAACTTGAACTCGAATTGACTAATTTTTTTGGATTTTTTGATAGTTGGACTCCGACTCGAACTAGATGATGAACACGGAAGCAAAAACCTAGACTCCTAAACACGAGAGAAAGGCAACACACAGAGAAAACGATCAGCAACTAGAAAAAGAAATTCGGTGCTATCTAGGCTATGGCGAAAATTCTAACCCTAATCTTTTTGTGAGGCTTTTTCTGGATAGATGAAAAACAGTAAAACTAAACTATGGGATTGATTGCTCACCGAGGAAACCCGAAAATCTGATACCAAGATGATAAGGGGCGGCCCGATCTTCTCGTGAGCTTGATGGTGGATGATTGATAACTTGTGGAACACTGTGATCTCTCCTTGGCTAGTCCCCGTTTCCAATGCAACAGATTCGAACCCTATGGATATTCGCAGCCTTACACACTTGCGCAACGTAGCCGTCGACCACGAAACGGTCCTGTATCTCCTTATTCCCAATGGAACAGCAGATAACACACAAACTTTGCAGTAGAAAAATCACCAGATCGATGCGAATTGGTGATGATAATTTCATATGAATGCTTGGAGCAATTCTGTCTAAAACTCTAGGGTTTATGTTTAACGTAGTTTAACCTAATCAACTCGCAATCCTCAACTATTTACGGAGAGGAGGGGGTGCGGCACAACAAGCAGCAAACATGGTTCGACTCGGACTCCTACGATACAAACTGACCCAATAGGGTTTGGTCCAACTATGTGGCACGCAGGCCCAACATGGGTTGCACCCAAATACTTTTGAAGTCTTGGTGCAGCACTTGATGTACTTGTGTGGCCTTGGTGATTCCCTCCAATGACTTGTGCGCCTGCCTCCCTCTCCTCCCTCGCGCACTGATATTGGAATCAGTTCTTGGTGCAATGCTCTTCTCCTCCAATGCTTGTGTTATCAACAAACCTGATCATACATAAATGCTCAGACTTAGGCAGTATAAAGTTCTTATCAACACAAATATCAGATTCAATTAAGAGTGAGTTCACCTGTTGCTCAAGTAGCTTGGCTTGAGCTCTTGTTATTGGTCGAATCCTCACTTCATTAGATTTATCTTGTACAGCAACATCATCATCAGGAAAAGATGGTAAAGGACTAGTGATGTCCTCATCACGCAGGCCCGGGGCCCAGTGCCCGAGCCCGCCCAAGAGATGAGGAGCACGCCGCCGGGCGGGAGCGGCGTAGCAGAGGAGCCGCTCCCAGAGCGGCCAGTGTCCCTGAATCCACAGGCGGGGCAGAAGTCAGGCGAAGAGTCCAATGCTCTCCCGCCCCCGCTCCTTGTTGACGAAGACGATGAAGGAAGCGTGTCGGTTCCTGGCGTCTTTGGGGACCTGGCGGAGAAGCAGTGGAGCTTATTTGGCGCCAAGCGAGCCTGAGGGTGAGCTCGCGATTGTCTTCTAAGTCCTTTTATCATCAAACGCAGCAGCGTCCAGTCTGACCGTCCCTGTGATACTGCAGGTCCCCCGGGCTTGGAGATCCCAGGAAACGCGCCTGGGTTGGTGAAGACGAAGTAGCAGGGGAGACCGCCGAAAGCTCCACGGTCGGCGCGGAGGAGCCCCTAGCTCCTGTCGGGTCCCCTCCGGGCGCCATTCCCTCGCCAGGCGGAGTTCGTGAGTCGCAGGTGACGGCGATGCGGGTGTCGTCCCCTCAAAGGCGCGATCAGGTTTTCCCGGGCAAGGACCCGGCGACGCTCATGCCGTTTCCAGGTTACTCCCTTTGGGCTCGTATCAGTTGTCCTTGCACAACAGCGACCTTGCACTTGGAAGCTTATCTTGTGGTTCCTAGTGCAGATCTTCAGGCGGAAGACACTGCTGGGGACGAGCGCGGCGTCGAGCCCCCGGCAATCCTTCCAGCGCTCAGGGTCTCTGTCGGGGGCGAGCGTGGCATGGAGCCCCTAGCAAACCTTCCAGAGTGCGGGGCCGAAGTTGGCCAGCCTCTCGGCAGTGCTGTGGTGACGTGGCCCGCGGGTGCCCCTCCGGCAGCGGACCCGGAGCCCGGGTTCTCGAGATCATTCCCCAGCACCGGGAAGTTCCTTGCCTTTGCGCGGGCCGAGATCGAGCGGAGGGTGCCGTCTTGTTCCTCCAGGGAGGAGGAGTTCCGCGCCCGCGAAGCTCGCATGGCGGCGGATGAAGAGATGCTGGACGCTCGCGAGCTCAGGGTGTCCCGCCTAGAGGAGACGCTCCAGCGGCGTCTCCGCGAGCTCGAAGACCAGGAGAGGTCCTACCTTGAGGCGGCGGAGCAGTTCCAAATCAGGGTGGCCTAGGATGAGGACCGTCTGCAGTAGGGGATGGACAACGCGGTGGAATGGACTCGTCGTGAGGTGGAGCTTCAAAGCGCAGAGGTTCTTCAGGAAAAGGACAGGATCATCGTGTCGAGGGATGAATAGATTTCTGGGCTGACAGATGACCTTAACTATGAGAAAGAGCGCCGAATGCAGGCCAGGCGAGACTTTCTGAGGGCCAGAGGCAAAAGAGACGGATTGGTGGCTCAAATCGAGACGATGTCTGTTAACATTGAGGCACAGGAAAAGGCTCTCACCACCTTCGAGGAAATCAGGAAGAGCACAGACGCCTGCCGCATCGCTCTGGAGGAGAAAGTCAAGGAGCTGGGAGAAGCCATAGAGTTCAGGGACGAAGCCGTTGAACGAATGAACGTCGTCCGCCGCACCGAGGCTAAGGAGCTAGCTGAAGGTCGGGCGGCCTTGGAGGTGTGCAAGTCGCAGGCGCATATCGCTTGGGACAGGTGCGAAGACCTGTCCGTCCAACTCAAGACGGTGCAGAGTGAGTTGGCCAAGAGCAAAGCGACGTTTGACCAAGAAGAGAGGCAGTTCAGGCTTCACCGACGGGGCAACAACGAGCTCTTGCTTCGGATGAACATCGGGTCCTCGAAGACCATGGAAGCGCTTGTTTCCTTATGGGTGAAGAACCCATCCATTCTTAAGCTTGATCACTCCCGTTCCCTCAGCCATTATCCCGCATTCCTGGATCACGCGGCATCGCTGATTCTTGGCGCCAAGGAGAGTGTAAGCAAAGCCACTCGTCGTTCGGGGGAGAAAGCAGCCTGGCGGGTGACCATTTAGTTCGTCGCGGCTCTCCACCAGCGGCTCCCGCAATTTACACTTGTGGAGGCTTAACGCTCTCGGGGTGGGTTAATCGGCGTGAGATCTAACCAACCGTGAGCAAACAGACGGATCTGAAATACTAGCACAGAGTGCATCTCCCCCAAGAACCCATCATTTTTCGACCGCACGGACCTCAGCCCACGACTCCGCTGCCCGAGGGAAACTGACAGCGTCATCGCGAAGGCGCTGCCTTGAAAGAACGCCCACGTTCGTCTTAGCCAAAGCACATAAAACAGATGCAACCAGGAAAAGCCCGTGCAAGCACATTCATACTTAGCTTAGTGTTGACTTCCTTGGGCCATTTCAGTAATTCCTTCGTCGCGCTGCCGCCGAGGCGGGTCTTCTCTGCCATTTTTCAGGCATAACTCTGCCCTGTCCTATGGTTTCTCGCGGGTACAGGGCTCCGAACTGAAATAGCCGCCTGCCCAGCAAATTCTTGCCGGGGTAGGACTTTCAGCGCCGACGGGTGGCATGGCTGACTGGCTGGCGCCCTGGCGGCGCTGGTCTGGAGACTCTTGTGCTTTGGCTGGAGCTTCGGAGGTGCCGGTCCGGAGACCTTCTTGCTGTTATGCCGTTGGAGGGCGTGTCCGTCTGGCTGGCGCTTCGGAGGCGCCGGTCCAGAGACCTTCTTGCTGTTATGCTGCTGGAAGGCGTGCCCGTCTGGCTGGCGCTTCGGAGGCGCCAGTCCGGAGAACTTCTTGTTGTTTACCCGCGAAACCCGGAGGCCATCCACTTAGTGATCCAGTACTTCTGTGAGGGCCTGCTTGGCCCCGGGTGTATCGCCACGATGTGCCCCGGGAGATCCCACTCTTCCCCAGGGAGGTCTTCGTAGATGAAAGACTGATCCCAGCTGACGGCGGTCATTCTTTGGCTTTCTTGTGTCCGTTGTGTCGTTAGTGAGGGACGGGAGCTATCAAATTCTTCAGTTTGAGTGGAGGTGTTGGTGAAAGTTCTCAAGGATTTCTTTCTATCTTTCTTTGTCTTATTGGTGAGAGGGCAGTCCCTGCTGATGTGATCGGGCTCTCCGCAAGTGTAGCACTCATCACTTTTCAGACGCTTCTTTGAGTCATTGAGTCGTCGGCAGTCATCGATATTGTGCCCTCCAGATTTATGATACATGCACCATAGGCCTGGTTGGCCGTCCTTGCCCAGAGGGATTTTGATTTCTTGCGGCACGTAGATGAGGGAATCTTCCTCAAGGGGTTCACCCTTAGCGCTGGGGATTGGGTCCTCCTTCTGCGGAAGCGGCGCTGCAGATGGTGCTTCAGAGCAGAGTTCCTCCCTCGCTCCATGCGTCCACGGGGCGAGAGGTACATCCGTGTCACTTCCTTGAGGTCGCCCTCCGCTGGCCATGGGGCTGGCGCGCGCTGCCGGGGGAACGAACTTTATTCCAATGGCTTGATCTTTAGCAGGTGACGTTGACGAAGAATCTTCAAGGATGAATCCGAGCCCGGGGTATCGTAGATATTCCATAGTGGCCTTGGTCTTTTTCTTCCGAGCCATCTTGACTAAGGATGCTGCCGTGGGAGCAGAATTCTTCCGAAGAAGATCTTGACAGTGCCGAGGAGTCGAAAGCAGATCTTGTCATGGGAGGAAAACTTGACGGGAACCCTGGCGACGAGCTCAACGTAGACCCTAACGACGAGCTCGATGCAGATCTTGACGGCGAGCTTGGTGTAGATCTCGATGAAGAACTTGAGGTTGATGAAGATGGATCTAGCACTTGCGCCCCCTACTTGGCGCGCCAGATGACGTGTCTCAGATCACGGACACCGGGAGTAAAGGATACCCCCTTTTTAGGTTCGGCACGGGGCACGAAGGAGGCTATGAAACACCTTCCCTGGGAGTACCTCGCCAAGTTCTTCCGATCGACATGCAAGCAAGCAACACTAGGACACAAGGAGTTTACCCAAGTTCAGGCCGCCCGGAGGCTAACAGCCCTACTCCTGCATGTCTGGATTGAATGGCTTATCATGGTGTAGCTTACAAGGTGGATCTCGGGGGGAACCCGGAAGGTGGTGGCTAGAGGTAGACGATGAGCAGATCCTGACCCGGAGGAGATCACCTCTCGCTTTACCCTCTTCACCCTAGCTAGTCTAGCTTGCCTTCTGCTTCGGTCCGTTCTTCCGTTCCGTCCCCCTCCTCACCATGCTTTGGTCCTCCTTTTATAGGCTAAGGGGATCCAACAGGGGTAGGTGAGGAGCGTGGGGGGTTTTAGGCGGGAAAACCCCCCGGTGGCTTCTAGGAGGCGACGTGGCCTCTTCTGCTCTAACTATTCTTCCAAGGGGTGAGGCGCGGTTGTCCACCTTTTGGGAAAGTAGGGTGGACAGGGGCTGACACCCCCACCGGCCGTGTCCCATTGCTGCGCCATCTCCTTCTTGGCGCCCAAGTCTTCTAAGAGCTTCCTGCCTGAGCTGGCAGGCCTATCCTCTTCGCCGTACGGAGGGGGAAACCCGGGAGCGAGCCTGACCTCCTGCCGAGCGTTCGGGCTCCGGGTCCTCCGTGGTGTTTGCTGGGTTGGGGGTGACCCCAGGAGGTCACTCGGTTCTTTAGCCGTGGTTTGTCGATGTCGTGCTTGTCAGGTACCCGCGGGGTAGGTGGGGCGGCCCACCTGCCAGTCTTGTCTCCTTGCCTTGTTCGTCTTCTTGGTGGGCCCACTGCTGGTGGACCCGCTTTGGCCGCATAAGGGGAACCCCATGTTCCACTGTTGCGACAATGATAAAAGGCAATTACAATTCTAACTTATGATAAACCAGATATAAATTACAATGACATACCTTGCAAACTAGGAACGCAAACCAGCAAGTTGAGGGACAAAAAATTTCACATGAGCTACATAATAGCAGGCACCAACTGTAGTAGCTTAGGACGAACTAATAATGTGGACGTGACTTGTTTGTAGCAACTGTAGTATCTATAGTATTTGATTGGCAAGTACGTGACTTGTTTGTGAAACTCATTACTCGTATGGTTATTCACTTATTCTAAAGATGTCCATAGTCGGAGTTCATACGAGGACACACATGAATATTAGACTGGCACATGTATTGGTTGATGGCTATGTTTCGCAAGTCATAGACAAGTGGACGTCAAACTAATAATGTGGACACACTTTGTGAACGTGGGGTTGCACTGACCCAACTTGAGACGTAGCTCTCACTCTAGTCTCTACACGATATGTACACTTTGTCCTTAGAGGCTTAGACCTGAGATTGTCGCATGTTCTCACAGCCTAAGCATGATGCGCACACAAGAGCAATAGATATTAGATATCTTCTTGATTGACTTAACGTTTGGCAAGAATTACCTGGTAGCAGGCCGCTACTTCAGTGACTTGCCATGGAAAACCTAATAGCAGGCGGCTACTGTGGTAACTTAAGACGAACCAGATAGGAATTATAATGGTAATGTGTGAACTTGTAGAGCAGGGAATGCAAACCAACATGTTTGGTGACTTCAAATTTCGCATGAACTACATAATAACTGCCAGCTACTGTCATATATTAGGAAAAGACAGATAGAGATGATAATGGCATCACACGTGAACTTGTAGAGCAGGGAATGCAAATCAACATGCTTAGTGACTTAACATTTGGCATGAAGCAGGCAGCTACTGTCCTTGCTTTGGACAAACCAAATACATATTATAATGGTATAACGTGTTAACTTGTAGAACAGGGAATGCAAACCAACATGTTTAGTGCCTTCAAATTTCGCATGAACTACATAATAGCTGCCAGCTACTGCCATATATTAGGACGAGCCAGATAGAGTTATAATGGCATAACACATGTAGAGCAGAGAATGCAAATCAACATGTTTGGTGACTTAACATTTGGCATGAAATACCTCTTACATTTCTATTACTGCTAACAGGGGCGGACCTAAGGCATGCTACCCGGGTGCACAGGACACCGGGTAAAAACGAAATCCTTCATAAATTTGTATTTTTTCACCGTGTATGCACCCCCTAAAAATGCATTTTGGGTGTTGTGCACCCTCTATGCACCCTGGATGCAAATGCTGTAACTCCGCCCCTGACTGCTAACATGACTGCATCCGAAGCCTCCGAGACGAACTTCTTCTTCTCTGACTAGTGTAACGCCCTTGCATGTGTTGCATCGTTGTTCCCCACTAAGATTGACCCGAAACGTCTCTCAACTACAGCTATCGTCCTGGGCTCGCCATTGTCCCATATCTAGTCTGTTTTGAGTCCATCTCATATAATTTTTTTTTTTTGGTTTTGACTCTTGTCCTAGAAAATACAAAAGCCGGGCCTCGCCAGCCCAATTAACAATGGTCCGCCGTTTTGTCCGGCCCAGAGGGGGCCTAAGTTAAATGCCAACTTTCAGACGACTCCACTTTTGCCCGGACCCCCAGAGCCCCTATGTGAATTCAAGAAGACGCCCTGTGGGTTGTCGTATAAACTATGGCATCAAAGGCCCTCTGATAATGTTCATGGAGCCTCTATGATTTGTCATATGCGCTACGGATCAATCCATTGTGTCAGAAACTCAGCTTTCTTTAACCGTCTATGTCATATTTTCATGTGGCCCGGGGTATGAAACGCTAAAGTTGTTGGCTTCTCAATTTCCATGCACACGTCTCCAAATTCGGCGTTATATATCAGAAAAAGTCTATAGATTAGGCGTAGAATAAAGGACATACGAATAGTCGTATGCGGTCATCCTTGTACGCATTATTTTTCGACATATTGCTTTCCGAAACGTAGGGATAGAAAACTGCTAAGTCCTAAGCCAAAAAGACTTACACCATGGCATAGCATGGGCCTCCAAATATTATCAGCCGCACCTCTTGCAATTTTTCGGGCGCCTCATCAGAAGGAGTACAAGTGCTTCGGAGACGCCGAGGGCTGGGGCATATTAAGCGAGGGGCCCTGGATGGTTGAATTTTTTTTGAGGGGCCATTAGTGGCTGATAGTTTTGCTAAAGACCATTTAGGATAATTCTTTATGATATGCCTTCCCTATAAAGGACCCGAAATATCTTACTTATGTATCATTGGAAAGTGCATTAACATAAATACGACAGTAAGCAGAGGTAGTACAAAGGTATGTAAACTATAAAAGCGAGTCAAAGTGGATTGACCTACGAAAGTTTACCAATTTCTTCATCAATTCTTTTTGCTCACCATCAAAGTCCCCCATATAGCTGAGAATTTCCGAGCAATTGGAAGCCGCTTTCGATGACAAAGCCGATCACCTCTGGTGTACCAGTTATCGTGCCTACGGTAAACGTGAACGAACAACCTCTTGTGGATTCCTCCAAACTCTATGAATGAAGGGGGACATATCATAGAAAAATTAAATTGGAAATATTTGGAGTTATCAAACCTGTATCTTTTGACCCGACCCGAAGGGGATACAAAGTTCTGTTCTCCTTTCGTTCTCTTCTTTCTTTTCTTTTTGCCTGTAAACTCCCCGAAAACTCGAAAGAGAGCGCGAGCTCGTTTGAGCACGGAATCAAACCTCCATTGATCCGTTAGTTAGCAACCAGCCCATTATATGTACAGAGCGCGTACGCCACCACACCCCCTGCTACAGAATACGACTACCTGGCCATCTGGCTCGCAGTTGGCACACAAGAGCCATTAATTGGCCTCACAGCACACACATGTTATAACAGGTGTAAGGCTAGTCATAGTGGGGAGTAACATGGAGTAGTAACATACACGTAATATGAGGCTATGTTACTACCCACTATGGTAGTAACATATGTGTAGTGTCTTACAAAGCCCTATTTATTATGTTGTAGACTCATAGTGTATTGAAATATGTGATGTTACAGTAACATATTATGTTACCACTCCTCTTTCTTTCTTCATTAATTAGTCGACACGTCATCTTTTTAGTCTACGTGGCATCTAAGTTACTACCTAAGTTACTCCCACTATGACTAGTCTAATAGGCAGCAGCAATGCCCCTTGGCCCACCACCCAACGAGATCCTTCACAGGAAGCATGCGGCAAATCGTTTGCATATGCTCTAAGGAACTCGTTATTTTGAAAAATTCGAATTTGGTATTTATATGTTTCCACATATTCGGCAAAAAATTCCAGGGATAGAAAATGTTTAAATCTATTACCGTGTAAACTTTTAGTCCAAAATTCCATGTATTATGGGCCGAGGAAAAATGACAAATGGGTGGATCTGGACGCCGTGAAGAGTACATATTTTCATAATTTGTCAGATTTGTCTTTTTGCGTAGGCCATAATATAACGAAGTTTGGATTAAAAAATTTCATGATGATAGATCGCAAACATTATCTATCTTTAGAATTTTTTGCAGAATGTTTTGAACCATACAAATTCCGTTTCAATGTTTTTTTCAAAATAAAAGGGATTCCTGGAGGTTGGGATTCATTTGGGGGTTTTCGCTTTTCAGAGCAGCAACTTGAAACTGTCATTCATGCAAACATGATCAAGTATTGTATCTGTACAAAAAAATCCGTCAAAGAATAAGTCACATTGCACCCTAGGTGAAAGATTTGCCTAAAAATTCACTATATACACGCTACATTAGTTGGAGTTTTGTCTTATTTCCCAGAAGTTTAGGAGAATCATTTACTGGCCAAATTTTATACACTAGTAGAATATTTGATCATCCTTCAGTACTAATAAATTTAGAAGTTGTTGCCTTTCTTTCAGTTTCTAAAAAAAACACATATCAGGTGCGCGGGTACCCAAGTCCGCATCACATCTTCAACAGCTTGCCAAAAAAATATAGGGGTTACCAAAAAAATCTATTTTCATGGGTAATGTGGGAAAAAAAACAACTCCAACAACACACTCATAAGTGATCCCATACCGATATTTTCTATGGATTATGACCCAAAATTTGACCTCAAATACGCAAATATGGGTCATCCAACCCAATGACCCAAAACCTGAAAAGATGAGGCGGGACGTGGAAACTTCACGCCCGCACAACCTAGCATCCCTCGCCTCCCCGTCGTCTCCGCTCTGCCCCAAGGCCGCCCGACTCATCCGGAATCGAGCCCGTGCGGGTGGAGCGACCCACATACAACTGTCTCCCTTCCCGCGTGCTTCCCCGCTCATCCGGAATCGAGCCCGTGTGGGTGGAGGACGTCGCCCCCGCGCCATTAAAATACTCCGCCGTCGGAACACCATTCGCCGTCGGTTGGCTCGAACGCCACCACCGCCTTGATTCGGCCGCGGATGGCCGTTAATGCATGGCTTAGCTGACGCTCGCCTACCTATCGTCGAGTGAGTTTGTTTACCCACTGCGGCACTGGGGCTAGAGCTCCCATAACTCATGAGCAACATAGTAGGATGTATTACATTGGAAAGTCCAAAATGAAGGTTGAGCTACATGTAGCTCCGCTCTCTAAAGAAAATTGAATCCGCAAATTTCTGTTGCCAACAATTCTTGAAAAAAAATCATAATTGTAGAGAATATTGTGATCCACCACTGTGAAAATTTTAAAACACAAATCGTCATATTCTGATCTGGGCAAAAAAGACAAATCTTGCAAGATTTCAAATTTTTGAGATTGCGCACTATTCACCGATTCAGATCTGCACATTGCTATGTTTTACCTAGATCAGAATACACCGAGTTTTTGACTGAAATTTTTCACTGTATAGGATCATAATATTATCTATAACCAGGATTTTGTTTCAGAATAAAAAGAAAAGTTCGGATTTAAATTTTTTTTAAACGTGCTACATGTAGCTCGGCCTGAGATTAAATCACGCACATACTTCTCAATCTTCCGAAGGTCCATCATATGTTCCCTTACCCGCAATAAATTCCCCCTATTGAATTCCATACAGTACACGCAATATACACAATGTATCCAATATACAGCTGTAGGTCAGAACTAAAAGCAATCCCTTCCACCAGTCCTACCATGCCACGTTACAGAGAGCGCTCGCGCCCGAGCGTAAAATCCACATCCGTAAACTCCCATGCTTCCTTCTTCGAGGACAAAAGAATCCACACCCAGGTCATGACCCTCTGGTGGGATCCACGCAAATAATACTTACACCTGTACTGCGAATTATGGTATGGATCGCCAGCTGTTGATCCTTTCCGGGCCCGCCAGTCAGCCCCACCGCTACGTCACATATTAAATGCTCATCCACACCCAGCCACTCTCGGTCGGTTGTTGATCGATTCATTGATTGATTCCGCCTCACTCCCTCTCGCCGCCGCCCTTCTCCGGCCGGCGACCCGTACCTACTGGAACTCCAGATGCTTCTACAAGCCTGGGTACTTTACTAACTACGGAGTAGTACAGAACAGAAGATATGGGCTGTGTTTTCGGCCGCGCCTCCCCGAGGAAGAAGGAGAGGGCGTCCCCAAAGCCCGCGCCGCCCACCAAAGGTTCCGCCTCCATCGCCGTCGACGGTGAAAACTCACCCGGGAGGCCGCGACGGCGGCTCGGTCGACGGGTGGGGCCAAGGCAGGGGCGCGTCCCTGCGCCCGCCGCCGCCGCCGAGCAGCTAGCGGCGGGATGGCCTCCCTGGCTAGTCGCCGTCGCCGGGGAGGCTCTCCAAGGCTGGATGCCCCGCCGCGCCGACACCTTCGAAAAGCTCAACAAGGTATTATATGCCGATTGCTCTCCCTTACCGAAAGCTGTGAAATTTGACGTTTATGTGACCCACCGAGTGCTAATTTTACTACTGTATTTGGTGGTGGTGGTGTTGATTCTTTTCTTTTTTCAACCCTTAGATAGGTTCGGGCACCTACAGCAACGTCTACCGGGCGAGGGACACTGTCTCAGGACGCATAGTGGCGCTAAAGAAGGTCCGCTTCGACAACCTGGAGCCCGAGAGCGTCAGGTTCATGGCTAGGGAGATCCTCATCCTCAGGAGGCTCGACCACCCCAATGTCATCAAACTAGAGGGCTTGGTCACCTCCAGGATGTCATGTAGTCTCTACTTGGTGTTTGAGTACATGGAGCATGACCTCGCCGGCCTTGCAGCGGGCCCTCAAGTCGTGTTTACTCTGCCACAGGTGTGCAATTCTTGCCTACTCTTTTTGCTTCCGGCTGGGAAGTTACTTGCTGGATTATTATGAAATTTTTGATGCTGATGTACTTGTTGCAGATAAAATGCTATATGCACCAGCTCTTGTCAGGGCTTGAGCACTGCCACAGCAATAATGTGTTACATCGGGACATCAAGGGTTCAAACTTGTTGTTGGATAATAACGGGGTTCTTAAGATTGCGGATTTTGGACTGGCAGCACTCTTTGACCCCCACCACAAGCGACCGATGACGAGCCGTGTGGTCACGCTGTGGTACCGACCACCCGAATTATTATTAGGTGCCACAAATTATGGTGTGGGTGTGGATTTGTGGAGTGCTGGCTGCATTCTGGCAGAGCTCTTGTATGGGAAGCCCATCATGCCCGGCCGCACCGAGGTTAGTCTTGAACAATATTTAAATATGTTATACTTCCTCCGTCCCAAAAAGGATGTCACAGATTTGTCTAAGTTTGAATGTATCTAGACACGATTTAATGTCTAAATACATCCAAATTTAGACAAATTTACGACATCTTTTTTGGGACGGAGGGAGTAGTATATATGTTATGTGTTGTAAATCCTGGCAGTCATACTGTTACTATCAGACCTATGGCAATATCTTGTTTGGTAAGAGAAAAACCCAACTCATACTCATTATAATTAATCTTGTGGTGGTTGGTTGTTTAAAACATTGACTTTTATATTAGTTCCTCCAGAGGATAATCATGGCTCTACCTTGTCAAATCTTTTATGTTTTGGAAAATCGTGATTCGTGACCGCACAATTGTCATTCATTGAAGACATTGAGCAATATGTTTGACCTTATTGTATATATGCCTGCTTTATTGCTCTATATTCTATAAGGTACTGTATTTAGTGCTTAATAAAAGCATGACGTAATGAAACACCTGCTGGAAAACATGCATGTGTCTTATAGCATTAAAATAAGATGCTCTTTCAACTATACCTGTTACTGACCCCTCCTCTCCCCTCCCTGAATGCAATATGTTTAGTAAATAGTAGTGCTGAATCACATAAGTAGTGCAAGTGGAGTGCTGGCAATTAGCTGCAAGTGCGATGCTCACCTGTTACATTTTTCTGAACTGTGTGAACATGTTTGCATGGTTAGACATTGAACACCGTAATGTTAATCTCCCTGTTGGTGCGTATCTTTGATTTCGTCATATTATCCATTAGAGTAGTTTGTATTTCCTTCTTTCAGATATGTTTGAAGTGTTTGCAGTAGTTCTCGAATTTACGACTGAACTCTTATCATATTTGCCAAAAAAGAAACAGTACGGTTGTTTTGTTCTGTCAGGCTTTTTAACATTGCATGAAACTGTTAAGTACTAGTAGTATTCAAATATTAAGACATGCAATCAACATCAATCAACTGCATTTTATGACATGCTAGACGAGCAGAAAACATGGAAAGAATAATGAAAAGCCACTTGCTACAATACTGTTCTTTCATCTCTATTCAAAATACCATTTAATTGCAAGAAACAAATTGGAAATATAGGATTTCCGATCATGTTGCTGGCGGATATATTGTGAGAAGCGAAGTACTGGGTCTGGTTTATGACTAGTTATAAATTTATTAGGGGATCAATGTAATGTGGGAATTGGGAGTGCTTCATCAAGAAAATTTGAAGGACATCTGTTCAAACATCTTCGCCATCGCCACAAGAAAAAACATAATTGTCTCCGAGGAGCTCCAGGATGACGACTGGTTAGCTTGTTTGTGAAATTTTATAATATTTCTCAGTTAGTGGAATGCCTTCAGGATACAGCTTTTGTACGTGTTACATCAAGTTCATCTTCAGGAAGGCATTCCAGACTTGATTGTACAAGCAACGGGGAATATACTGCCAAGTCAGCATACAGTATACAGTTTGGTGGAGCCTTCGCTGCTTTCAAACAAGCCTAAATGTAGATTCTTCACTTGCTTCCTCCTCCATGGAAAATAATTTGGCAACCCACAGCTGGCCCCACAACATTTAACCGTCGACCATGCCCCACATCTGCATCTATTGCACTGACACCAAAGAAGTGTAAAGCAGGGTGCCCACTCCTGGAACAATGTTTAGGACCTTGGTCTTGTTGCGCTCACAATTGACATTTTGTGGGGTGAGGTCCTTCAACACATAAGGAATCTTAGAGGACCTTTGGTATCCTTATTTAGTATTTGCAGTTATGCACCCTGTGGAACATCTGGAAGGAGCGGAATAGGAGATTGTTCTAGGACGCGTTGTTGCTTCCCCTTGAGCGTGCTCACATCATCCAAGACGACATCCGCTCAAGGGTGTAGGTGATCGAAGGAAATTGTAGCAGTGGTTACCAAGTGTAGTCTCTCTTTCTTTAGGAATTTTGAGCCTGGCATTTCCTGGGTGGCTGTGGTCTGCTTTGAGCTTCTGTATATTGTAATGAACTTTAATTTTCTATTAATGACAAAGTAGATATCTTGTTAGTTTCCTAAATAAATATGGGACTACTCCCTCTGTTCCATATTATAAGACGTTTTGGCAAATTAAATTGGTTGCCAAAACGTCTTATAATATGGAATAGAGGAGTACTTGATAATGTTGATGAGATGATTGGGCACCATGTGTTTATTTTATTTTTCCATATATCTATTTGATCATAACGTGATCAGAATATTCAAACTACCACAAACATGGACTTTGAGATGAGCAAAGCATCATATATTACGTTTAGTTCCAAACATGTAACATCCTGAATTCCTGACCGTAATTCAACTGGAATCTAGACTGAATCTTCTGTGTGTTTATTTGTTATGTATTGCCTTGCCATGACTATTGGTTCCTAACTATATTTCTAAATCAGGTAGAACAGTTGCACAAGATTTTCAAGCTTTGTGGTTCCCCCTCGGAGGAGTATTGGAAGAAGTCAAAACTGCCACATGCTACAATATTTAAACCTCAGCAGCCCTATAAACGTTGCATCAGAGAGACATTTAAAGATTTCCCTCCATCTTCTTTGCCATTGGTTGAAACTCTGCTTGCAATTGATCCGGCTGAGCGTCAAACTGCCACAGCTGCATTACAAAGTGAAGTATGTTCTTATCTATTCCTTATCATTCTACTAAGAGAACTTAATATGGAGCTGTTATGGCTTGTTTTCTGTGGAACTTGAGAGAGGGGCAAAAGAGGTCATGGGTGACAGGATTTTATCGTATAGGGGAACACAATAACTCATAGTCCCTCTGTCCCATATTAATTGTCACTAAAACGGATGTATCTAGAGTCTAGACGTATTTTAGCCCTAGATACATCCGTTTTAGCGACAACTAATATGGGACGGAGGCAGTACTACTCTTGGTGTGCCAAGGGGGACAAAACTCTAACTATACTTATTTGGGCAAGACGGTTTTCTATCGATTGAAAACTTACACAAGCAGCTGCATGTTTTAATAGCTGACTTGTAGACTTGTAGTCCCCGACTGTAACTCATGAACATCAATTCGTTCCGATCTAATCAAGTTGTATCCAATATGAACACTTACCTAAAGTCCTGGTGCATTCGCCGGCTAGAATTCACTTGCTGCGTCTGAACCTGCTCCGCCTGGACTCTCTGAAGCATATGTGCCTTCTCTGCCTGGACTTGCAGGACGACTGTAACTCGTGAACATCGATTATTTCCGATGTAATCAAGTCGTATCCAATATGAACACTTACTTCCTAAAGTCCCAGTGCATCCGCCGGCTAGACTGGGCCTCCTACATTGGCTCAGTCTTGGGTCTCGAAATCTCTTCTACATCTGCACCTGCTCCTCCTGGACTCTCTGAAGCATCGTGAGGACTACCACTAGCTGGAAGTCTGGAACTTGGGTCTAGCTTCTGCTTCTGACTTCCTTGCAACATCTCTCATATCTCCAATCGTAAAAGGAGTCCACAACAAAAGTGAAATGTCATGTTGGATTGGCACTATCACCACCACATAAAGGTGGATAAGGGCGTCTTTGGTTCAAAGGAATTTCATAGCATGTTTGAAGGATGTGATTCTGATTTTTTTCCTTGTCTTTCTTATGGATTTCTTTGCAATCTATTTTGGGGGAAGTTTTTTATCCACTCAAACCTCTTGTGACAATTTCTTTGTTCCTGTAGTTTCTTATCCTATAGGATTTCAAGAGTACATAACATCTCAATCTCTTTTTTCTTTTTCTATTCTTGTGTTTTAAGAATCCTGTGTATTTCTTTCTTGATTCTCACTTCATGTTAGTTGCTTTTGATAAGAATCATCATATTGATTCAATTTAGGCTTTACATGATAGGGCCGTCTATTCTATAAATCTTGGTGAACACCTTGTTGTCGAATGTTTTGTCGACAACCCAAGCTAAGGGAGGTTAGCCTACATGGCTACACCAAACCATATCCTCTTCCTCCACCGTGGTGTCCCACATCCCCATTGTACACAAAGCCTGCTCTCTCCAGAGCTTAGGCCGTGTTACCCACAATGTTGGCTTGTTTCATTCCAGAAAAAAATTGTGTTATCAAGACATGTAGAGTGTTATCATAAAAGCATTTTAGGATCTTTTTAAATGACTATCTATCTTCGTAGTATACAAATCATGTTACCTCGTCTTTTCTTTAAGGACTTGATCTAGACTCTTAACTGCTGGTTTAAATATGTGACCCACTTTTAGTATACAGATGTTGATTATAGTGATTTTCCTTTGAATATTTCGGGTTATAAAATCCTACTTGAGATGTGCCAATACATGTAGGATCAACAAAAATGCATGTAACACAGAACAGTTGATCATTTGAGATTTCGGGGAGTATAATTACAACCCTATAGCCTTAAGTCTGGTCTAATTGAGGACCATAATTTTTATCAGGCCAAAGAAGCCACTCAAGGTCTTCAATTTTCTGTTTTGGTTCCCACTTGCTTATATAATTGAGGGACTTAAATTCGGAAAACTAGGATCTTGCAGAAAGTTTGATGACCAAGATGAAATAGAGTTCAGTAATACAATTTCAGCTAATAAAAAGATGCCTAAGTATTAACAACCCTTAGAAATTTGTAGCAATGGTATTATGTTACAGTTATGCTAATTTCTAGTTGTCCTCCCTCGTTGTTTTAGGTTTTGGCATGGTCTCCAGCAGCCAGCGCACAGCTTTGGCCATTATTTTTCGGACGAATATGTTAGTAAAAAATAAATATGCAATATTATTATGTATTTTTAGTGTAAAATCTAGTGATGGTATTTTGCTTGAGAAATCCAATTAACCCATTACATATTTGTAGTCAAAGTATTTTGACTGCACGCATTCTAGGACTAGGACAGTCATGAATTGCTGAACAGAAGTAATAGTTATTTGAAGCAAGCATGGCATGTTTTCTTCGCAACATACTGAAGCTAAAAAGTACGGTATACTTTGCTTAAGTTTGGCCTCTAATGTTATTGTCCATGACAAAGCAAGTTACCTTCAGTATCGTGTTTTCATCTCAACCAAAACTTGTATGTTTGTGCTGCTTATCTTATGGAAACTATTATTCCATCAACAATATCTGCACTATCCTTGGTATGCTCTCACATGTCTTTTCATTTTTAATTGTACATTTGATAAGAAATATGAGGTTATTTTATGTACTGATTTCTAATACTGCGAAGTTTTTGTAGTTCTTTGCATCTGAGCCTTATGCATGTGATCCATCAAGCTTGCCAACATATCTACCAAGCAAGGAGATGGATGCTAAGTTGAGAGATGAAGAGGCTAGAAGGTGTGTTCATTTACCCTATCCTTTTTTTTCACTAGACTTGCATGCAAGTGTTTTGATCATTTTCTGGTGCCTTGTTTATTT
Organism: Puccinellia tenuiflora; assembly: GCA_012064385.1. Lineage (NCBI taxonomy): Eukaryota > Viridiplantae > Streptophyta > Magnoliopsida > Poales > Poaceae > Puccinellia > Puccinellia tenuiflora. The sequence continues at coordinate 1,426,944 of QRDG01000115.1, forward strand.
ATCCAGCATCTTTTTTGTGCTTAAATTGTCCTTCGTCGTGTATGACTAATTTCATAATGAAATAGATAAGTGTGTGTTCGCATGCATGTGGCCATGATACTATATGCGCCATGTTACCCATGTTTGTAAACTTGACAACTTGTACAGGCCAGTTAGTTACAAGAAATACCACCTACGATATTTCATCTTATCCACTTCATGGGTTGCATGATTTGAGAAGTTGTGCTAGTTAGACAGAGTTATCGAGTGTGTGGTGAACAACATTCGTTATTCACATCCCTTGGAAAAAAATGGAGGAATCATTTCTCACCCACATTGTTCTGTGTTTGGTTGCAAACTGCCCAAGCCAGCTACTTTCCTACTGTTTCCAGTTTGTGGTCAGTGTTTACTGTTGGGAACTAGCTTGGTCGCCTGGAATGATTTTGCAACTTGCATGGGAATATTTGTGCGTCACAGAGGTGCCATGAAATAGAGCCATCTATAATTATCAATTAATTTGTATACTTGATTTTACTGGACCATTCATGATGTATATGTCCATCTTGCGTATTATCATCATTGTTGTGATTATTGTTATTATTCAGGTTAAGAGCTGCTGCAAAGGCCAAAGGAGAGGTGGCAAAACGGACTCGAACCCGGGATCGATCTCATAGGGCAGGGCCAGCACCAGAGGCTAATGCAGAGCTTCAAGTAAATCTAGATGTAAGTCGAAGTTCTATATGATTGGCATTGCAGATATTCCTGTTACATTCTCTATCTTTCTGTAAAAGCTATGATATTTTTCATCATTTATTTTTAGTAATTGACACATCGCATGATGTGAATGGTGCTCAGTATTTATTATTTATCAATAACAGCAGAGGCGACGCATGATACACCATGCAAATGCCAAGAGCAAAAGTGAGAAGTTTCCTCCCCCGCATCAGGATGGAGCTATGGGTAATCCCTTAGGATCATGTCGCCATATGGAGCCTACATATGAGCACCAGGATGCTTCTTTTAGTACTGTAGTCCCCATCGAGAAGGGGACTTCACAAACTTGGTCGGGACCGTTGTTTGATCCGACAGCTCTTGGGCAATCAACGCGGAGGAAGCAGACTGCTCGAGACACAAAGGCGGCGGCTTACTCAAAACAGTTCGGAAAGGACAAGGGAGTGATATCAGTGCGATAGAATGTTGTTCGTGTTAGACATGTTTCTTTATAGAGTTATTAGAGGGGTGGGGGGTTGCTACCCCCGTAGGCAGAGATTTCCAGATTATGTATATGTATGGTTGCCGTCTCTTCATTTCGAACCAAATTGCTTTCCAAGACCAACACACTGCAGGTTTGCAACGGTTGTATATAGTCCCTATGTCCGGAATTACCCTGTATTCTGGGTTTAGTTAAAGTCAAACTTTGTAAATTCTGACTAAACTTAAAGGAAAAAATATTAATATCTATAATACAAAATAAATATTATTAGAATCATCATAAAATATATTTTTGGATGCTTTCGTATGCTTAGGGTAGTTTTGTATTCAATGCTTCCTTCCAAGTGATATCATCATCTAGTTGTTCCTGTGCATGGAACTTAGTTACATTTGTATATAGTTGAGTATTAGAATTTCTTTAAAATAGTTGAACTCTAAAAACCAGCTCCAACTAGTACTACTTCTTATCTTGGTGTTTTGGGGATGCTCTCATTTCCCCCTCCCTCTCTCTCTCCTACCTTCTCTTCCTTGAGAGTGACCCAGCTGCCCAGCTCCTTCCTTCTCCCCGTTGGCTCTGCTGTCCGGCGGAGCAGGGAGGGAGGGGGTCGGTCCCCTTTGTATAGTACTAGTTGTAGGCTAGGTTTGTTGTATGTTTTCCAAGTGGAGTCTGGCGTTAATGCCGGGAGAAAGGTGAGGGGCCCCTCTGATCAGATCCAGCGCAGGGTTGTTGTGCTTCTCCTCGTCACTCACGGCGCTCCGATGGTCGGAGCCGGATGCGGTGGGGGAAGGTGTTGCAGGTCACTCAATAAAAAAGGTTGGCTTTCTCTGGAGCTGGTGGTCAAGGTGCTGGTTCCTCTCTCCCTTCTTGCCATGGTGGTGAGGATGGAAGGGAACGTGCAGGATTTGACTGCTGGTGGCTGGATCTACAGCAGGGGAGCAACTCTACTTCTCTTGGGAGTTTCATCATGGCGGCCGCTTCATTGTCGTCCTTCTCGATCGATGGGCGACCACTCCCACCCGAGGCGTCGGTGACGGTCACTTCCCGACCGATGTCAGGCGGACATCTTCAACCTCCAGGCTGCCATGCCATTCAGAGGCCCTTTGTCTCCAGCGCAGTTCGCTTCGCCTTCCCGTCCTAAGTGGTGTAGTCCCTGGCGACGGCGAGGTTGACTATGGTAAGTAGCAGTTCTGTTGTAGTGGAAAAGGAGCGGGACCTGATTGCGTTCCCAATTTTCTTTCTGAGGTCCTTAGTGCAAATTGCAAGGGTTGGTTTGTAACTTATTGTTCTAATGAGGCCCTTTTTGTAAGATGTAACTCCACCGATGAATAGAAGCTCTCAGTCCTTCGGGACCGTTCCCCTATTCAAAAAATTCTGAAAAAAGGACAACAAACATATGCCATTTTCTACATACATGCAAAGTTTCGTGCCGAAATAATATTTGTGATGCTCAGTGCAAAAAAATAAAATCAGTGGTCAAAATGAGATTTGAACATATCCACTGTTTTCTCACCGAGAGCACCACAAATGTCATTTCATCACGAAACTTTGCACATATATAGAAAACATGGATATGTTTGTTGTCACTTATTTTCATTATTTTTTTGAAATGTTATACTATTTTTTAAAATTTTCCTAGCCAACCAATAGCATATGAGTTCGGTAGCCAATACTGCAATCATTGTATCTTTCTTCTTCTGTATGCAATGCTTCCTTCCAAGTGACAGCATCATCTTGTTGTTCCGGTGCGTCGAATTTTCACAAATAAGTTTGTAGAGATGATTACCTGGGTTTCATGGAGGTTATGCACTACTAAGGGCATGTACAATGGTTATCTATACCTCTTATAAGACAAAACCCTACTAACATGCATTAAAGTATTCTATCTCTACAAGTAAGGTGTCCACATCATCTACTATTTGGGCCATTCATTTATCCATGTCATCATCACATCATCCACTATTTGAGACATTCATTTATCCATGGCATCCCATATTTATTAATGATATTCATCCATACATGCATGTAATTCATAAAAATTCTTTGAGCCATACTATTTTCCACTTCATCAATTTTTAGTGCTTAAATATACGATTAAATTTAGATTTTAGACTATTATGGCTAATCAAATCCTCTATGTTCCCGAGATTTTTTTCATTTCATGCATCAAATATCCTTTCTTTTTACAGTATCATTCTTTTTAATCTTCCCGCTGCAACGCGCGGTGTATCTTTCTAGTATCTTAGTATGGTGACAGGTGGGGGAGAGAGAAATGAAAAAAGAATCTAGTCTTCTGTTAGCTAAGAGATGATCTCTTAGGGCATGTTTTGTTGTCTGCATTATCTTGGGCCTCATCCTCAACCTGACTATTGGGGGGCTATTTTGGCTGATGCAGCCTCTAGGTCATGTTGTTCACTTCGTTTGGTGGCCTGCATAGCATCAGTGGCAACATAGATGCAAATTGTTTGGTTGCGTGCATTTGTCATTTCCTGCTCTGCAGATGCAAACACCAGCTGTTTGGTTGTCGGCATGTTGCTATCTGTGGCACACCCAAAGAAGATCGTCTCACCTCTTTCAAAAATAGGTGAGGTCACCACACAAATATGAACAACAACTAATAGTAGAACTATATAGTTGACAACTATAACTGAACAGATGATTATAGTTAGGTCTGTATCTAGTGCATCGCATGCCCCTTATTAGTAATTACGGCAGGGATACACACCCGTGTCACAAAATTAACGGGTTCTACAATAGCCCGTCATCAACATCATCAGCAACCTTTATACAAAAGCACCAGAAATCGAGCAAGATCACCTTCCATGGAGGTGGTAGATGAACACCCCCTCTGGACGTTGCCGACATTAAGCTTCATCCTCCTGGCGAAATCCTTCCAGCCTTTGAAGAACTAGCTCACCACCAAATCACTGCAGCTTGACATCATACTCAGAGAAACTGGTGCACCGAATTGGCACGCTTGTCTTATGGTCAGCGTGAGGTTTCTCGATGTTCAGCTTATTCACCAACACTGCCTTGAACTCCTTCGGGTGATGAGAGCCTTCAGATCGTGCCTGGTGACCTCGACATATAACCGTCATGGCACTTACTCAATGGCATCGTGTCCCAGGCGAGGAGGATGCCATTTCTCCTTTATCTCCAATTGATTTCTTCATGTAGCAAACTTGCACTTAAAAATAGGCAAGTCCCTGTGTATAGTGCAAACCCCTGGATCGATTCATTTGCACACACAGTTTACGATGAAATATCACAGCATTGTATCAATTATTACACGTAGATCCAGTACTTAGGAAAAATATTCGTTACAACTTGCATAGCACGAAGCTAGCTTGAAAGAGTAAAGCAACGGAAAACATTATTCTTCATGGAGTCCCCATCATCTTTATGCAGCCGCAGGCGAACATGTTGGTTGCGGACTTGAAACCCTTAAGCGAATCCTCACTCATTGTCGGAACAACTTGCAACAGTGAAAGCGTTGCAGCCAAAAGATTGGTCAGAACCATATGAATGGATCTGGCAAGTGACACTTTGTGGAATCATAGTGGAAAACTCTAATAACCTATATGCATATTTGGCTTGTGGAGTTTGAAGGCTATTTTGCGTAAATCCAACTTTTTCCTAATTTGTAAAAGTTCTTTCTTCTAGTCATGAGACCTTTGGAACGCATCCAAAATAGTCTCCTACCCTTGTTCACCCTTCAATTTTATTTGAGAAGTTGGAATGATGGGATCCTCCGTTGACGTCCTTGTTCAGCTGCTCAGAATTGTCTGTAACCAGGGATACGGCTAAGTACTTAGTTTTTGACACTCTCGAGAGGTTCTGCACGTTCACCACTTGACTCAATTAGCCCATTCTGACCTTGACCCTTCTTGAAGTGAAAAGGAAAGGAGAAGATTGAGACGAGACCCTTCAGAAATGCTTTCCCATGCGCTCTAGCGAGAGCACCTCCACCTATTCCCCTACATCTTCAGATCTCGCTGGCCAGGTCCACACAACCTACTAAGTCAAGCCAGAGCCCATAGGACATGTAGCTGCACGAAAAGCATTCTTCAATTGGAGTAACTTCAAATCCCTTTGATCCCTGGGTGGCCATCCACAAGTGCACATACTCAGGTAGAACCATAGAAATGGCCCATAAGTAGCCACTCAACTCCGTCCTCCGTCAACAAACCATTCCACCCAGGAGTTTCATTTTACTTAGTCGAATTTAGCTTTTTGTAGAAAAGCTCGTAGCATAGCATTTCATAATTTCTACTAAGTTAAAATGTAGCGCCCCGACCCCGAAATTATACAGAGAGGCTATGTAACCCACAGGCTATGCTACACAATCGAAGGGCATGGAATTACCGCTCCCACGCAACACATCGATCGTGCCATAAACACTGGCATAGCTATCAATGTATAATAAAAAGATCAAGACTTGTGGAACAACTGACACATCACAGACTCTACGACACAAAAGTTCGTATAGCAACTCATATAGCGAGAAAGATACAAATTACACAACAGGGGTCACAGACCCAACAGTACATCATGCGGAAGCGAGGTAGTTGTCTAATACAACAAGATCCAAAATATGGCCTAAGAGGCCTACAGATAAACATTCCCAACCAGCTTGTTCCACCACGTCCCAAGCTGCCACCTGGGAACCCCAGACTACTCGTCGATGTCAACGAAGAACCCACCTGTGTGCTTGGTGTCGTCCTCCTCTGAAACAATTAACAAGCAACAAAGAGAGACTGAGTATGACGTACTCGCAAGTTTAGTAGGGCGATATAGGCCCAATGATGGCAAGGCTCTAAAGCTGTATGAAGTAGTTATTTTGCATAAAGCTAGTTTTCCTTTTCAAAGACAAATAAACGACTCATGACGTCGACTACTCAGAAGGTTTTCATAAAGGGGTAAGATAGTAAACTTTTATCTTCGGTTCACCTTGAACCAACTTGTAGCCAGAAACCACTCGTCTCCACCAAGGCACTCCCTTGAATCACCCTCAAGGAAATGAACCTTTTATCACACGTTGAGTTGCAACCTCTAGTTGCCAAATTTTAAATAATTAAGATTAATGTTCTCTATGAGCTAATCCACATTTCCCAAGATTTGTCCATAACCGTGGACACGGCTTTTCGAAAAGATTAAACCCTGCAGGGGTGTACTAATTTACCCACCGGTACCGTCCGACCCCTTGCCTGTACAATTAGCTCTCTTCCGGGGGAAAGCCGGCAGGGCGGGCGCGGTTAAACCTTTACAATATATGAGACTATCCAAGGGTCATCGTGACGACAGGACAAGTTTACCCAGCCTATTTCAGCCCCTTCCCCCATCGCCACCTCCTAAACACCACCATCCTCATCGTTTCTCTTTTCCACCCGCACACTCACACGCAAATGGAAATAGCAAACTAGAGGACCCTTGGATATGCCCGCACAAATTATTCGGTTAGTAAGGGGCCCATACCCCCACCGTTGGAAGCACGCTCGGTTCTTGGTTCTAGCTAAAAGCACTCTCAGCCTAGGCGGCAAGAATGAGGCAAAACACCATCCCCAGATGGCAACTCATCCAAGTCTTTTAGCATTTTATTACTTAACAAGAGTAACCACCATGTCCAAAACTTTCCATCAGCATCATAATTATGGAAATAAATCACCAGACAAATAAAGCATTAGACTAAGCATGGCTAAGCATAGCTAAGCAATGAACAACATGTATAAAGTATCTCAGGCCAACACATCAACCTATGGTTAATAGGAAGGAAGACATGTAATGGTTTAGGGGACAATGCATATCATAGGATACTCTAAAATCTTGATCAAAAGTTGATAGAGGCAGAGGTGTCTGATCTTTCGATGAGATGATAATTATCGATTTGGGTGGCGTCAACGTTGACGATCCGACTACAAACGTGCGAGGACGCTGCGCCTTAGCAATCGCTACACCAACCCCGGGAGGTTATTGACAGCGCTGTAGCACGGTCGACCCAACCACTAGGGTCTAATTCCTGCAGGCAATCGAAGAACAAGCAAGCACTAAGGATTGGCAATCTGAATATTGCAAATATGAATGATTATAGATGAAAGTGGGGTTCCGAAGAGCGGTCTTTGTCTGGCCGATCTGGCACAAACGAAGTACGGCGAAGTTGCAGCGACGGCTAGCTAACTTTTGACTAAACAAAACCCAAACCCTAAAGTGACGACATAGGGGGGTATTTATAGGGAAACTTAGGGGAAATTCGTGCAGCCTTGCAAAAGGGGGCCGAATTCCTTCCTAAGTCGGTTTCCCCATCAATACGGACTCTAAAAACAGCCTATGAAAAGGTATCTCGGAAATACATGGGCCTGGCCCAAAAATAGAGGTGACGCAGCACCATATAATGCTATGGACGAAAATATGACGTGTGATCTTTGAATATTTCGTCCATGACTTCAAGTTCCCTTATAGTGGCTTCACAACCCTCAAATCTCCATGTGCGGCGTTATCTTCAACCCTCGTATGCTTGCTGCCATCTCCATGGACGATCATGCTCAAATACTTGTCCATCAACTCCTCGCTAGGTCCATTATTCCTAAGTGTAACAAACACATCGGTTTTAGGCAGTAGCATATTCTCATGTAAATTTGGAATAGTGATAGAGGCAAAGGTGTCCGATCTTTCGATGAGATGATACTATCGATTTGGGTGGCGTTGACGTTGACGATCCGACTACAAACGTGCGAGGACGCTGCGCCTTAGCAATCGCTACACCAACTCCGGGAAGGTTTATGACAGCGCCGTAGCACAATCGACCAAACCAACTAAGGTTTAATTCCTGCAGGCAATCGAAGAACAAGCAAGAACTAAGAATTGGCAATCTGAATATTGCAAATATGAATGATTAGAGATGAAAGTGGGGTTCCGAAGAGCGGTCTTGGTCTGGCCGATCTGGCACAAACGAAGTACGACGAAGTTGCAGCGACGGCTAGCTAACTTTTGACTAAACAAAACCCAAGTCTAAAAGAAACCCTAGGTGTTGTATTTATGGAGAAAAGAGGGGAAATTCGTGCTCCCATGGGTGGGGCCACGAAATCCAGCCTAAACCTCGTTTTTTCCATTAATACGGACTCTAAAAACTGCCCACAAAGGGGTATGACGAAAATACATGGGCCTGGCCCAAAAATAAGGTGGCGCAACACCTATAAAAGGACTTGGACGAAAATAATAAATTGGTAACTTGTATAATTCGTCCAAGACTTCATTTGGTATTACGATGGCTTCAGGCTGCGGTAGACTCCCTCCGTGGCAACATCATCTTCAGTACTTGCGTTCCTGCTGCCAGCTCCATGGACGATCATGCTCCAATACTTGTCCATCAACTCCTCGCTAGGTCCATTATTCCTAAGTGTAACAAACACATCGGTTTTAGACAGTAGCATATTCTCATGTAAATTTGGAAGAGTTCCAAGAAACGAAAGTACCTGATAATTTAGTTGACGTGCACGAGCTCGAGTAATAGGTCCTTGTATTTGTGTAGTGGTAGGACTAGTGGTTGTAGTTGGGATGTCCTCATCATCCTCCCCTTCTTGAATTGAAGTCATCCTCGACACAACCTCATCTTCTTCACCGTAGTAGGGCTTCAAATCTGCAATGTTAAATGTGGGACTAACCCCATAGTCTGCAGGCAGCTCAAGTTTATATGCATTATCATTTATACGCTCTAACACCTTAAAAGGACCAGCAGCTCGTGGCATTAACTTGGACTTGCGCAAGTCAGGAAAGCGATCTTTGCGCAAATGCAACCAAACAAGATCTCCAACATCAAACACAATATGCTTTCTTCCTCTATCTCCATACGATTTATATTTAGCATTCATGCGTGCAATGTTTTCTTTAGTTGTCTCATGCAATTTTAGTATCAATTCAGCACGTTGTGTAGCATCAAGATTATTTTGCATCGTAGATGGAAGAGGCAATAAATCAATAGGTGCACGAGGTACAAAACCATACACAATCTCAAAAGGGCACATCTTAGTGGTAGAATGCAGCGAACGATTATAAGCAAATTCAACATGAGGCAAACATTCTTCCCACAATTTCAAATTATGTTTTAAAACAGCCCTAAGCATAGTAGACAAAGTTCTATTAACAACTTCAGTTTGTCCATCAGTTTGAGGGTGACATGTAGTACTAAAAAGCAGTTTAGTCCCCAACTTAGCCCATAAACATCTCCAAAAGTGGCCAAGAAATTTACTATCACGATCTGAAACAATTGTATTTGGCACACCATGCAAGCGAATGATTTCACGAAAGAACAAATCAACAATATTAGCAGCATCATCGGTTTTATGACATGGTATAAAGTGTGCCATCTTAGAAAATCTATCCACAACAACAAATATGCTATCTCTCCCCTTCTTTGTTCTAGGTAAACCCAAAACAAAGTCCATGGATATATCCTCCCACGGAACGCTAGGTATGGGTAAAGGCATATATAAACCATGAGGATTAAGTCGTGACTTAGCTTTTTGGCAAGTAGTGCAGCGAGCAACAAAACGCTCAACATCCCGTCTCATCTTTGGCCAAAAGAAATGCGCGGCTAGTACGTCCTCGGTCTTCTTGACGCCAAAGTGTCCCATGAGTCCTCCTCCATGCGCCTCCTGCAACAACAAAAGACGAACGGAGCTATCTGGAATGCATAGCTTGTTAGCACGAAACACAAATCCATCACTGAGGACGAATTTGTTCCATGTTCTACCATCCTTACAATTCTGCATCACCTCTTTAAAATCAGCATCTTGCATGTACAAATCTTTGATGGTCCCTAACCCAAAATTTTTGAAGTCAAGTTGTGAAAGCATAGTGTAACGTCGAGACAAAGCATCAGCAATAACATTATCTTTACCCTTCTTGTGTTTGATAACATAAGGAAAAGACTCAATAAATTCAACCCACTTAGCATGTCGATGGTTTAGTTTAGCTTGACTACGAATATGTTTCAAAGATTCATGATCAGAATGTATAACAAATTCTTTGGGCCATAAATAATGTTGCCAAGTTTCTAAAGTCCGAACAAGAGCATATAATTCCTTATCATAAGTAGAATAGTTCAGACTAGGCCTACTCAATTTTTCACTAAAGTATGCAACAGGTTTTCCCTCTTGTAACAACACTCCTCCCAACCCAATTCCACTAGCATCACATTCAAGCTCAAAAGTCTTATCAAAATTAGGAAGTTGGAGTAGGGGAGCATGGGTTAACTTATCTTTCAACATCATGAACGCATCCTGTTGTGCATCGCCCCGGCGCTGCAATAGACCCAAAGTCTTTGACAAAACGCCGGTAGAACCCAGCGAGGCCAAGGAAACTCCTCACTTGGGTGACCGTTAGCGGAGTCGGCCAACTCGAAATCGCCTCAATCTTGGCGGGATCCACTTCAATGCCCTGCGCTGTAACAACATATCCAAGAAACGAAACTCGATCGGTGCAAAAGGTGCACTTCTCAAGATTACAAAATAAACACGCAGCATGCAAAGCATCAAAAACAGCACGCAAATGATTCAAATGGTCCTCCAAAGATCTGCTGTATATGAGTATATCATCAAAATAAACCACCACAAAACGTCCAATGAAAGCACGTAAAACTTCGTTCATTAATCTCATGAAAGTAGTAGGAGCATTAGTTAAACCAAAAGGCATGACTAACCACTCATACAAACCGAACTTAGTTTTAAAAGCTGTTTTCCATTCATCTCCTAACTTCATTCGAATCTGGTGGTAACCACTACGCAAATCAACTTTAGAAAACATGGTCGAACCACTCAACTCATCAAGCATATCATCCAAACGTGGTATAGGGTGTCTATAACGGATTGTGATATTATTAATAGCCCTACAATCAGTACACATGCGGGAAAACCATCTTTCTTAGGTACCAAAATAATTGGGACAGCACATGGACTAAGAGACTCACGAATATGACCTTTATCGAGTAATTCTTGAATTTGTCGTTGAATCTCTTTAGTGTCCTCAGGATTGGTACGGTAAGGAGCACGGTTCGGTAATGATGCACCGGGAATTAAATCAATTTGGTGCTCGATGCCTCGAATAGGTGGTAATCCCGGTGGTACAGCACTTGGAAAAACGTCCGCAAACTCCTGCAAAATGTTAGCAACAGCAGGGGGCAAAGAGGGAGGCATATCCTCAAAAGAAAATAATACCTCTTTGCAAACAATGGCATAGCAAACAGATTCATTAACATCCAAATCAGTAATATCAGACTTGCTAGCAAGCAAACGTGCGATCTTTCGATGAGATGATACTATCGATTTGGGTGGCGTTGACGTTGACGATCCGACTACAAACGTGCGAGGACGCTGCGCCTTAGCAATCACTACACCAACTCCTGGAAGGTTTATGACAGCGCCGTAGCACAATCGACCAAACCAACTAAGGTCTAATTCCTACAGGCAATCGAAGAACAACCAAGAACTAAGAATTGGCAATCTGAATATTGCAAATATGAATGATTAGAGATGAAAGTGGGGTTCCGAAGAGCGGTCTTGGTCTGGCCGATCTGGCACAAACGAAGTACGGCGAAGTTGCAGCGACGGCTAGCTAACTTTTGACTAAACAAAACCCAAGTCTAAAATAAACCCTAGGTGTTGTATTTATGGAGAAAAGAGGGGAAATTCGTGCTCCCATGGGTGGGGCCACGAAATCCAGCCTAAACCTCGTTTTTCCCATCAATACGGACTCTAAAAACTACCCACAAAGGGGTATGACGAAAATACATGGGCCTGGCCAAAAAATAAGGTGGCGCAGCATCTATAAAAGGACTTGGACGAAAATAATAAATTGGTAACTTGTATAATTCGTCCAAGACTTCATTTTGTATTACGATGGCTTCAGGCTGCGGTAGACTCCCTCCGTGGCAACATCATCTTCAGTACTTGCGTTCCTGCTGCCAGCTCCATGGACGATCATGCTCCAATACTTGTCCATCAACTCCTCGCTAGGTCCATTATTCCTAAGTGTAACAAACACATCGGTTTTAGGCAGTAGCATATTCTCATGTAAATTTGGAAGAGTTCCAAGAAACGAAAGTACCTGATAATTTAGTTGACGTGCACGAGCTCGAGTAATAGGTCCTTGTATTTGTGTAGTGGTAGGACTAGTGGTTGTAGTTAGGATGTCCTCATCAAATAGTTCCAAGAAACGAAAGTACCTGATAATTTAGTTGACGTGCACGAGCTCGAGTAATAGGTCCTTGTATTTGTGCAGTGTTAGGACTAGTGGTTGTAACTGTAGTTGGGATGTCCTCATCATCCTCCCCTTCTTGAATTGAAGTCGTCCCCGACACAACCTCATCTTCTTCACCGAAGTAGGGCTTCAAATCTGCGATGTTAAATGTGGGACTAACCCCATAGTCTGCAGGCAACTCAAGTTTATATGCATTATCATTTATACGCTCTAACACCTTAAAAGGACCAGCAGCTCGTGTCATTAACTTGGACTTGCGCAAATCAGGAAAGCGATCTTTGTGCAAATGCAACCAAACAAGATCCCCAACATCAAACACAATATGCTTTCTTCCTCTATCTCCATACGATTTATACTTAGCATTCATGAGTGCAATGTTTTCTTTAGTTCGTCTCATGTAATTTTAGTATCAATTCAGCACATTGTGTAGCATCAAGATTATTTTGCACAGTAGATGGAAGAGGCAATAAATCAATAGGTGCACGAGGTATAAAACCATACACAATCTCAAAAGGGCACATTTTAGTGGTAGAATGCAGCGAACGATTATAAGCAAATTCAACATGAGGCAAACATTCTTCCCACAATTTCAAATTCTTTTTTAAAACAGCCCTAAGCATAGTAGACAAAGTTCTATTAACAACTTCAGTTTGTCCATCAGTTTGAGGGTGACATGTAGTACTAAAAAGCAGTTTAGTCCCCAACTTAGCCCATAAACATCTCCAAAAGTGGCCAAGAAATTTACTATCACGATCTGAAACAATTGTATATGGCACGCCATGCAAACCAATGATTTCACGAAAGAACAAATCAGCAATATTAGCAGCATCATCGGTTTTATGACATGGTATAAAGTGTGCTATCTTAGAAAATCTGTCCACAACAACAAATATGCTATCCCTCCCCTTCTTTGTTCTAGGTAAACCCAAAACAAAGTCCATGGATATATCCTCCCACGGAACGCTAGGTACAGGTAAAGGCATATATAAACCATGAGGATTAAGTCGTGACTTAGCTTTTTGGCAAGTAGTCCAGCGAGCAACAAAACACTCAACATCCCGTCTCATCTTTGGCAAAAAGAAATGCGCGGCTAGTATGTCCTTGGTCTTCTTTACGCCAAAGTGTCCCATTAGTCCTCCTCCATGCGCCTCCTGCAACAACAAAAGACGAACGGAGCTAGCTGGAATGCATAGCTTGTTAGCACGAAACACAAATCCATCACTAAGGACGAATTTGTTCCATGTTCTACCATCCTTACAATTCTGCACCACTTCTTTAAAATCAGCATCATGCATATACAAATCTTTGATGGTCTCCAACCCAAAATTTTTGAAGTCAAGTTGTGAAAGCATAGTGTAACGTCGAGACAAAGCATCAGCAATAACATTATCTTTACCCTTCTTGTGTTTGATAACATAATGATAAGGATCAAACCTGCGGATGATCCTAGAGTTTTGCCCGATCTTTCACAGCGAGACAACCAAGGTAATAATTCTCCCAATTACACGATGAACGCAAACCTGGAGAAGAGGAACGAATCCAGCAAGCAACATGATGAAGGTCACCACGCCTCTAACCTGAGCATGATAATTCTCGATGAACGCAAGAACCCTCGCAGCGATATATATTGGATAATACGGCAGCGCCGTCCCCGGAGGGATGATACACCACAATCACACGTGATAGTTTAAACCTAATTTTCTGACCCCCTTCTAACTCGCAGCCCTAACCTTATATGGAGGTGAGGGGTCGCGGACGCACTGTAGCTACAGTACGCGCTACAGTACCGCCCACTAGTGGGCCACGCCCTAGTTGAGTTGGACAGGCCCATACTCAACTCTACTAATTATTTAAAACCAATTATTACAAATAATACTGATACAAGATATACTAGCTTGGCGGAGTCCTGAAATTGGGCTGCACCTCCTCCGTCGTGCCCATATCACATAAGGAAAAGACTCAATAAATTCAACCCACTTAGCATGTCGACGGTTCAGTTTAGCTTGACTACGAATATGTTTCAAATATTCATGATCAGAATGTATAACAAATTCTTTGGGCCATAAATAATGTTGCCAAGTTTCTAAAGTCCGAACAAGAGCATATAATTCCTTATCATAAGTAGAATAGTTCAGACTAGGCCCACTCAATTTTTCACTAAAGTATGCCACAGGTTTCCCCTCTTCTAACAACACACCTCCCAACCCAATTCCACTAGCATCACATTCAAGCTCAAAAGTCTTATCAAAATTAGGAAGTTGGAGCAGGGGAGCATGGGTTAACTTATCTTTCAACATCATGAACGCATCTTGTTGTGCATCGCCCCAAACAAAGGGCACGTCCTTCTTTGTAAGCTCGTTCAGCGGCGCTGCAATAGACCCAAAATCTTTGACAAAACGCCGGTAGAACCCAGCGAGGCCAAATAAACTCCTCACTTGGGTGACCGTTAGTGGAGTCGGCCAACTCGAAATCACCTCAATCTTGGCGGGATCCACTTCAATGCCCTGCGCTGTAACAACATATCCAAGAAACGAAACTCGATCGGTGCAAAAGGTGCACTTCTCAAGATTACCAAATAAACGTGCAGCATGCAAAGCCTCAAAAACAGCACGCAAATGATTCAAATGGTCCTCCAAAGATTTGATGTATATGAGTATATCATCAAAGTAAACCACCACAAAACGTGATGTAGGGGTTGGCCCGATCTTCACGGATTTGAGGGGGAAACGAGGATGAACGCGAAGAACACGATGAACACGAGGTGGAAATTGGGGGAAATCGTGGGTAAACAGAGAGGATAACTAGCAAAACCTGCAGAGATCTCCACCCAACAACAACCCTCACAAGAGAAGCCTTTGGATCGAAGAATCAAAGCCAATCTTACTCTTAATGAAACCGATTGCTCTTACCGGCCGGTCCACCGGTCCAATAGAATCACCGCAGTAAAAGATTGGGATGCACTACTAGAGACACCTCAGTGAAAGAGTAGCAACAACAAGATCCATCCTCACAGAGGAACCCTAGCAACGAGGGAAGAGGAGCATAGCTCTCAAGTCTTAGATTCAGTCTAACCCTAGAAAGAGGAAGGGAGGTGCTATTTATAGTCTAGCACAAAACAGGGCAGCAATGCGGGTAACCGGCCTGAGGGCCGGCCTAGGCCGGCTGGGAGGCCGGCTGGCGCCGAGAGGGTGATCGGCCTGGGCCGGCTAGGAGGCCGGCTGGCTCCGGTGGGTGACCGGCCTGGTGGCCGGCCTGGGCCGGCTGGGGGCCGGCTGGCTCAGGAGGGTGACCGGCCTGGTGACCGACCTGGGCCGGCTGTCTCTGGTGGGTGGCCGGCCCCCTAGGCCGGGCTGGAGGCCGGCCAGCCAGTCTTCTCCTCCTTCTTCCTCTCCTTGCCCATCTTTTGGGGTCTTCTTTTAGTCATCTTCTCCTTCTTGGACCTCCTCTTGGTCATCTTCCCGACTCCATTGTGGGTCGTCATCAAGGTGGACCCTGAGTATGCACAAGGTACCCACTTGAGGTAGCAAGCCATCCATGGAGAAATTGAATTGATTCGAGGATAGGAGTGAGTTCACCTTATCTTGCATAGCCTTTGCTCTTGATCTTGTTATCGGGCCCGTAGGCGTGTTGGCCATGGTGTTGTCCACACGTGGGGCTACATCATCTCCCCCCCCCCCTTGGGAAAGAGTCGTGCTCGACTCGTTATCTTCCACATCACTTGCCTCTCCATGGTGCGGCGATAGGTCGGAGATGTTGAAGGTATCATCCACCACGTACTTGGATTGGGGAATGTCTACCTTGTATGCGTTGTCGTTGATGCGCTTGAGGATCTTGAAGGGGCCATCTCCCCGTGGTGACAGCTTAGACTTGCGCTCATTTGGGAACCGGTCCTTTCGTAAGTGTAGCCACAAAAGGTCACCTTCTTTGAACACCAATGGTTTCTTGGACTTGTTTATCTTGGTTGCATGGCTTGTGTTGTACGCCTCGAGCGTGTCACGAGTTGATTCATGAAGTTGCTTGATGAAGTCGGCACGCTTGTCGAAGTCCATATCGACGCGGTCGTGAAGAGGAAGCGGGAGGATGTCTAGGGCGGTGTTGGGGTTGAACCCATAGACAATCTCAAAGGGACTCCGGTTCGTTGCATGGTGTGTCGCACGATTGTAGGCGAACTCGGCATGTGGGATGCATTCTTCCCAATTCTTCAAGTTTAGCTTGATCAAGACGCGGAGTAGTGTTGAGAGGCTTCGATTCACCACTTCGGTTTGGCCATCGGTTTGTGGGTGGTAAGCGGTGGAGAAGAGTAGCTTGACACCGAGCTTGACCATCAATGCCTTCCAAAAGTAGCTTGTGAACTTGACATCGCGGTCCGAAACAATGGTCTTTGGCAATCCATGAAGACGAACGATTTCCCTAAAGAACAAAGTTGCAATGTGTGAAGCATCGTTTGTCTTGTTGCAAGGAATAAAGTGTGCCATTTTGGAGAAGCGATCGACAACAACAAATATGGAATCTTTGCCATTTTTTGTTCGAGGTAAACCTAATACAAAATCCATGCTAATGTCGGACCAAGGTGTGTGTGGTATTGGTAAAGGCATATAAAGACCATGTGAGTTTAAAGTGGACTTAGCTTTGAGACAAGTTGGGCAACGGCGCACCAAGCTGATACGGATGATTTGGCCCGATCTTTCACCGCAAGAACCACCGGATAACTATCCTTCCAATCACGTGTGTGATACACGTAACCTGAAGAACTTGGATAGATCTTGAACTCCCTTGACAGATTCAAGGACACCCAAGCACACATGATTACTCTTGACAATTCAAGAACTCTCACGTCTTTATTGATAGATAACTAGACGAACGTCCGAGACGCCGTCATGGGGGCCAACCCCGTAGGGCTGGTGGTGAGCTTCAGGATTACAAGATTTAATTCAACCAAAGCTAAGAAACCCTAATGCGCCCAGCCCCTTATATGGATGAGGGGGCGTACTGTAGCGCGGTACTGTAGCTACAGTGCCGACCTAGTTGGACTTGGACTCAATACAAAACCGACCTGTTATAGGTTCGGCCCAAACACAAGTGGCACGCAGGCCTAATTAACACAACCTTAGACATTACATGCGTTATAAAAGCCTGTCCTAGAGTGTCAACCGACCAACACGATGCCGACGATGCCCTCATCATCCTCCCCTCCTTGGAAAGGCGTTGTCCTCAACGCCGGAAGGTCTTCTCCAGCGCTTGTGGCGTCAAATCAGCAACATCGCCACGCTTCTTCTCCATCCTCGAGTCTTCGCCGGCCTGCCACACCACATCCTCCCTCTCGGCTAGCTAGACTTGTTCTTGGCGCCCTCCATGTTTGGCACCACCAACCTGATTGTGACACATAATTTCTCGAGTTTGCAACGAGTAAACGCACCATGCAAATCACCCGAAACGCAGCAGGACAACTCCTGTACACCACAGATCTAAATAAGCTGAATACGTCGCTAATGCAACTTCCAAACCTGTGTCTCTCTTTCCCCTGAGCAGTTTGATAGGTGGTTCGTCGACAACGGAGTTCGTATGCAAAAGTTACGACCGTTTTGCTAAAACTGTCAAAACCCTGTCTGAAACCGTGTCGCGGCAGGAAAAACTGGCCGAATTCTTGTCGCGGCAGGAAAATTGGCCGAATCCGTGTCGCGGCAGGACTCCTAGTACAAATTGGACTCGCGGCAGAGTTTTTGGCAGAAATTGCTGTCGCGGCAGAACTCGCGGCAGAGAATTCGACTTCAACTCCAACTCGACCAACGCCACGATCTTGCTGCCTCAATGCGCCGAGATGCCAATCTGGCCAACTCGTCGCCCTTCCACCTCAATGCGCCGAGATGCAATCTTGCCAACTCGTCGCTCTTCCTTCAAACAACTCCAGCAAAAACAAATCTGCCAATCTTTGCTGACCTGCAGATCGATCTTCAACTGGACAAACCTCGCGGTGATCAACCTAGCGCTCTGATACCAAGATGATACGGATGATTTGGCCCGATCTTTCACCGCAAGAACCACCGGATAACTATCCTTCCAATCACGTGTGTGATACACGTAACCTGAAGAACTTGGATAGATCTTGAACTCCCTTGACAGATTCAAGGACACCCAAGCACACATGATTACTCTTGACAATTCAAGAACTCTTACGTCTTTATTGATAGATAACTAGACGAACGTCCGAGACGCCGTCATGGGGGCCAACCCCGTAGGGCTGGTGGTGAGCTTCAGGATTACAAGATTTAATTCAACCAAAGCTAAGAAACCCTAATGCGCCCAGCCCCTTATATGGATGAGGGGGCGTACTGTAGCGCGGTACTGTAGCTACAGTGCCGACCTAGTTGGACTTGGACTCAATACAAAACCGACCTGTTATAGGTTCGGCCCAAACACAAGTGGCACGCAGGCCTAATTAACACAACCTTAGACATTACATGCGTTATAAAAGCCTGTCCTAGAGTGTCAACCGACCAACACGATGCCGACGATGCCCTCATCACAAGCGCTCCACATCACGCGTCATCCATGGCCAAAAGTAGTGTGTAGTAACATGGCAAGCGTCTTGTCACGGCCCCCTCCATGTGATTCCTTCAAAAGCAACAAACGGAGCGAGGACTTGGGAATGCATAGTTTGTTAGGCTTAAACAAGAAACCCTTCTGCAAGTAGAAATCATTGCATCCTTTGTCAATCGTGCACTTTGCGAATATAGGACCAAAGAAAGAATCGAATGTATAAAGTTCTTTAAGGTCTCATCAAGGCCCAAAACATTGATTTCAAGTTGGGTGAGTAAAATCATTTTGCGGGAGAGAGCATCCGCGACTATATTGTCCTTGCCTTTCTTGTACTTCACAACGTAAGGAAAAGATTCGATGAATTCAACCCATTTGGCATGCCTCTTGTTTAAGTGGGCCTGGGTTTTCAAATACTTCAAAGACTCATGGTCGGAATGAATGACAAACTCTTTTGGCCAAAGGTAGTGTTGCCAAACTTCCAAGACATGGACTAAGGCATATAATTCCTTGTCGTAAATTGGGTAGTTTAGGCGAGCACCATCTAGTTTCTCGCTATAGTAGGCCACGGGGCGTCCACATTGCATGAGAACGCCACCGATGCCAAGGCCACTAGCATCACATTCAAGTTCAAAAGTTTTCGAGAAATCTGGCAAAGCAAGTAAAGGAGCTTCGGTCAATCTCTTCTTGAGTTCATTGAAAGCCGATTCTTGAGCATTGCCCCAAATGAAGGGTACAATCTTTTTGGTAAGCTCATTCAAAGGGCAAGCAATTGTGCTAAAATCTTTCACAAATCGACGGTAAAACCCAAACAAACCAAGTGCGCTACGAAGTTGAGCAAGATTAGTCGGCGGTGGCCAATTGGTGATTGCCTCAATCTTAGAGGTGTCAACTTCAATCGCTTTGGAAGAAACCACATAACCCAAAAACACAAGCTTGTCGGTGCAAAAGGTGCATTTCTTGAGGTTGGCAAAGAGCGAAGCATTACGAAGGGCCAACAAAACTTGCTTCACATGGTCGACATGTTCATGCAAGGATTTGCTATAAACAAGGATGTCATCGAAATAGACAACCACAAACTTGCCAATGAAAGGGCGCAAGACGTGATTCATAAGACGCATAAAGGTTGAAGGAGCATTGGAAAGACCAAAGGCATCACAAGCCATTCATAAAGACCAAGTTTAGTTTTGAAAGCCGTTTTCCATTCATCTCCTTCATGCATACGAATTTGGTGATAGCCACTTTTCAAATCAATCTTGATGTAGCCCCACATGTGGACAACACCATGGACACCACGTCGAATGGCCCAATGACACGATCAAGAGTCAAGGATCTTCATGAAAAGGTGACCTCACTCCTCTCGGTGTGTGATCTCGACCTCCCTTTGAATGGTTTGCTACTTCATGCCGGTACCTTGTGCATACTCAGGATCCACCCGGATGATGACCCACAATGGAGTCGAGAAGAGGTCCAAGATGATGGAGAAGGTGACCAAGAGAAGACCCCGAAGGATAAACAATGAGAGGAAGAAGGAAGCGAAGAAAGGCAGACCGGCCTCCAGCCCGGCCTAGGCCGGCCCCCAGGCCGGCACCCCTCCAGTGCTTGTCGGCCTCCCAGCCGGCCTAGGCCGGACCCTAGGCCGGCCACCCTGCCGAGACCGCCGGCCTCCCAGCCGGCCCAGGCCGGTCTCCCGGCCGGCCACCCACCAGAGGCCGACGGCCTCCCAGCCGGCCTAGGCCGGCCCCCAGGCCGGAGCCCCACCTGCGCCAGCCGCAGCCTCCTGCTCCTGCCGGCCTCCAGGCCGGCCTAGGCCGGCCCCCAGGCCGGCCACCCGACTGCACCCGCCGACCTCCAGGCCGGCCCCCAGGCCGGTCCCCCACCTTCCTGCCCGTTTTGTAATAGGCTATAAATAGAACTTCACTTTCCCTTTTCAAGGCAGACTGAATTTGAGACTTGTGAGCCATGCTCCTCATCCCTCTGTGCTAGTGTTCCTCTTCGAGGATGGATCTTGTTGTTGCTACTCTTTCACTGAGGTGTCTCTAGTAGTGCAAACCAATCTTTCACTGTGGTGATTCTATTGGATCGGTGGACCGGCCGATAAGAGCAATCGGTTTCAAGAAGAGTAAGTTTGGCTTTGATTCTTCGATCCAAAGGCTGCCTTTTTGAGGGTTTGTTGTTGGGTGGAGTTCTCAGCAGGATTTGCTAGTTATCCTTGTGTTTTGCCCACGAATCTCCCTCGCTACCCCTCCGTGTTCTTCGTGTTCATCCCCTTTTCCACTCAAATCCGTGAAGATCGGGCCTAGCCCTACATCATTTGGTATCAAGAGCAAGGGTTTCCACGGATTTGGATCATGTTTCCACCTTTTATTAGCCATTTTCCCACCAAAATTTTTCTTTCCCATACCAATTTCGAAAATTCAAAAAAAAAGCCCATATGGATTTCGTTCGATCTTTCGATTTGGTGAGCGATTTGTGGTTTTGATCCACGGATCTCGTTCTTAAGACCTTTCCCCACTTTCCGTTGGTGTTCCGGAGGCCTTTTCCGCTCCAAGCCCAAGTGTGCCGCGCAATTTGTCGCCGGCGGTACTACCGTCCGAACGGCCGGTACTACCGCCCGCAATCGGTCCTACCGCCCGTTCAGCCGGTGCTACCACCGCACGACTATTCACCGACTTCATCTTCGTGTCGCTTCATCGCTACCTCGACGGCATCAAAGGTATAGCTTCCGACACATCCCTTTCCATTTCGCGAAACTTTTCCTAGGAGCTAGCTCTTCATAGTGTGAGCATTGCACTAGTGTGACACCAAGTGACCATATCATAATCTTGTGAGCATCTAGTTGTAGCGGACTCGGCTCGGGCAAAAGCATAAAGCAAAAAGAGAAATAGAAAAGATTCAAAAAAAAAAAGCCGAGCCGTGATCCTAGTCATCCTTAAGCTCCAATACCCAATAGAGAAACGGGTACACTTGTGCAAATCGGGTGCTCCTTCCCATACACTTGAGCTAGTTGTCCTTCGAGAGGTGGTGCGGCACGAGCATAGTCTTCGTTCGGTCCAAGTTGCTCTTTTCCATAGTCGCACCATCCACGTTTGTCTCCATGTGTGAGTCTCCTTTGTTTTTCGGATTGTGTGGTTAGTCTCTTTTGTTTCTTGATCTTTGTGGTTATCCTCCACTTGTTGCAATAGCCTTTTCGTTGGTTTCGTTTCGATTTCTTGCCACTTTACCATACCTAAGCTCCTCATAAGTGTGTGTGTGAGTCGCTTTTGGATCACTAATCAACCAACTCTTACTCTTGTGACAACTTTGTCTCGGAAGGCAAGGCCACTTGTCCAATACTATCAACCAAAGGTAAGAGTGGTTATTAGCCACCATATTTTCCACATATCACTTGTGTTGTCTTATCATGGCTAGGGAAGAACAAGACGCCGCCTTCGGCAAGCAAGAGGAGGCCCTTCGAAGGTACATCGACGACAACCTACACTGCTATGAGGAGCGCCATCAAGCCGCTCAACGTGAAAACAATGAGCGTTTCGCTCAAATCCAAGATTCCATGAGCAAGCTCCTCGATCGAGATCATAGTCGCTCTTCAAGGTCAAGTTCGCGAAGCTCTCGCCACTCCACCGCAAGAAGCCACACACAGAGTGAGAATGATCAAGGACATTGTCATCGCCAAGAGCGTCATCGCCAAGAGATACCTCATCAATAAGCGAACTTGGACCCTCACCAACACCAAGATCAACATCGTCAAGAAGCGCCTCACCCTCAAGCAAACGTAGACCATCAACAACATCAAGATCGTCATCGACAAGAGATACCAATTCCAAATGCTAACTTGGATCCCCAACACCGCCATGAGGATAATCGACATCATCGTCATGACCTACCTCCACATCGAGCCCGCCGAGTGCCATTGGCCGACAATCATGTTGATCTTGAAGACAATGAGGATTATGTTCCACGCCACCATCCAAGGCATCATCACCGAGACCGCCATTGCCACCATGATGATGATGATGAGGATGATCACAAAAACCATTTCAATCCTCCCAAGCTCGTCATTCCTAAGTTCCATGGCACCAACGACCCGGAGGACAACATTGCATGGGAATCCAAGGTCTCCAAACTATTTCGAGTCTACAAGGTGCCGTAAGACAAACGAGTTGACCTCGCATCCCTCGAGTTCGAAGGCTATGCGCAACTATGGTGGGAACAACTCCAAGCCTCCTTTGAAGACCCAATCGACACATAGAATGACATGAAGAAGGAAATGCACAAGCGCTTTGTGCCACATCATTGTGCACGAGATTTATACAAGAAGCTACAAGAAATTAAGCAAGGTCTCAAGACGGTCGACGAGTACTACAAGGAGATGGAGTCCACTCTCTCCCGCGCACACATTGTAGAGTCCGAGGAACAATCAATGGCACGCTTCTTGAATGGCCTCACGTACCCCATCAAGAAGATAGTGGAATTCCAACCTTACGAGAACCTTGTTGAGCTCGTTCATCAAGCCATGAAGGCCGAGCGCCAAGTCGCCGATGAGCTCAAGTATGTCAAGGCCAAGTCTTTCTTCACCACTAGAGCTTCATCATCAACACAACCCATGACTCAAGTCCAAGCTCAAGGCAATATCAAAAATTCTACAACGCAACCCACTACAACCTCCAAGAAGACGACGCCCTCACCCCAAGCCGCCAAGTCATATATCACTTGCTACAAGTGTGGAGGTCAAGGGCACAAGTCATTTGAGTGCACCAACAAGAAGGTGATTGATGTAGGTCTAGGCCCGATCTTCACGGATTTGGGGGGGAAAAAGGGGATGAACACGAAGAACACGGAGGGGTAACGAGGGAGATTCGTGGGCAAAACACAAAGATAACTAGCAAATCCTGCTGAGAACTCCACCCAACAACAAACCCTCAAAAAGGTAGCCTTTGGATCGAAGAATCAAAGCCAAACCTACTCTTGTTGAAACCGATTGCTCTTACCGGCCGGTCCACCGATCCAATAGAATCACCGCAGTGAAAGATTGGTTTGCACTACTAGAGACACCGCAGTGAAAGAGTAGCAACAACAAGATCTACCTCAACGAGGAACCCTAGCTACGAGGGAGGAGGAGCATAGCTCACACAAGTCTCAAATTCAGTCCGACCTTCGAATGGGGAAAAGGGAAAGCTATTTATAGTCTTAGTACAAAACAGGGCAGGAAGGTGGGGAACCGGCCTGGGGGCCGGCCTGGGTCGGCCTTGAGGCCGGCGGGTGCAGTCGGGTGGCCGGCCTGGAGGCTGGGAGGCCGGTGGCCTCTGGGGGGTGGCCGGCTGGGAGGCTGGTGGTCTCGGCAGGGTGGCCGGCCTGGGGTCCGGCCTAGGCCGGCTGGGAGGCCAGCCAGCACTGGAGGGGTGCCGGCCTGGTGGCCGGCCTAGGCCGGGCTGGAGGCCGGCCTGCCTGTCTTCTCCTTCTTCTTCGTCTCGTTGTCCATCCCTTGGGGTCTTCTCTTGGTCACCTTCTCCATCATCTTGGACCTCTTCTCGACTTCATTGTGGGTCATCATCTGGTTAGATCCTGAGTATGCACAAGGTACCGGCATGAAGTAGCAAACT
The DNA here is from genome assembly GCA_012064385.1 of Puccinellia tenuiflora. NCBI lineage: Eukaryota > Viridiplantae > Streptophyta > Magnoliopsida > Poales > Poaceae > Puccinellia > Puccinellia tenuiflora. The sequence goes on from QRDG01000115.1 coordinate 1,451,517, forward strand.
ATTCAAAGGGAGGTCGAGATCACACATCGAGAGGAGCGAGGTCACCTTTTCATGAAGAGCCTTGACTCTTGATCTTGTCATTGGGCCAATCGGCGTGGTGTCCATGGTGTTGTCCACATGTGGGGCTACATCATCTCCCCCCCTTCGGAAAGAGTCGTCTTCGACTCGTCATCCTCTTGAACACTTGCATCTCCGTGGAATGCACTTGAGCACTTTGAAAGGCCCGTCGCCGCGAGGAGCAAGCTTGGATTTTCTTTCATCTGGAAAACGGTCCTTGTGGAGGTGTAGCCACACAAGATCTCCTTCTTCGAATACCATGGGCTTCTTCAACTTGTTGATCTTGGTAGCTTGGCGCTTGGTGTGCTCCTCTAGAGTTGCTCGAGTTGACTCATGTAGTGACTTCATGTAGTCGGCTCTCTTGTCGACGTCCATGTCGGTGCGCTCGTGTAGAGGAAGTGGGAGGATGTCTAGGGCAGTGTTGGGGTTGAACCCATAGACAACCTCGAACGGGCTTCGCTTGGTCGCCCGGTGGGAGGCACGGTTGTAGGCGAACTCGGCGTGCGGTATGCATTCCTCCCAACCTTTGATGTTTGGCTTGATTAATGCGCGAAGGAGAGTTGATAAGCTTCGATTCACCACCTCGGTTTGGCCATCGGTTTGTGGGTGGTAAGCGGTGGAGAAGAGGAGCTTGACTCCTAGCTTTGCCATAATTGCCTTCCAAAAGTAGCTTGTGAACTTGACATCTCGGTCCGAAACAATGGTCTTCGGCACTCCATGTAGATGAACGATTTCCCTAAAGAACAAAGTTGCAATGTGTGAAGCATTGTTGGTCTTATTGCAAGGAATAAAGTGTGCCACTTTAGAGAAGCGATCGACAACAACAAATATTGAATCTTTGCCATTTTTTGTTCGAGGTAATCCTAAGACGAAATCCATGCTAATGTCGGACCAAGGTGTGTGTGGTATTGGTAAAGGCATATAAAGACCATGAGAGTTCAACGTGGACTTAGCTTTGAGGCAAGTTGGGCAACGGCGCACCAAGCGCTCCACATCACGCGTCATCCGTGGCCAAAAGTAGTGTGTAGATAGCATGGCGAGTGTCTTGTCACATCCAAAGTGTCCCATGAGGCCCCCACTATGTGATTCCTGTAAAAGCAACAAACGGAGCGAGGACTCGGGAATGCATAGTTTGTTAGCCTTAAACAAGAAACCCTTGTGCAAGTAGAAATCATCGCATCCTTTGTCAATTGTGCACTTTGTAAAGATAGGACCAAAGAAAGGATCGGAAGCATAGAGTTCTTTAAGGTCATCAAGGCCCAAAACGTTGATTTCAAGTTGGGTGAGTAAAATCATCTTGCGGGAAAGAGCATCCGAGACTATATTGTCCTTGCCTTTCTTGTACTTCACCACATAGGGAAAAGACTCGATGAACTCAACCCATTTGGCATGCCTTTTGTTCAAATTGGCTTGGGTTTTCAAATATTTCAAAGATTCATGATCGGAATGGATAACAAACTCTTTTGGCCAAAGGTAGTGTTGCCATACTTCCAAAACACGGACTAAGGCATAGAGTTCCTTGTTGTAGATTGGGTAGTTTAGGCGAGCACCATCAAGTTTTTCGCTATAATAGGCAACGGGACGGCCGCATTGCATGAGGACGCCACCGATGCCAAGGCCACTAGCGTCACACTCAAGTTCGAAGGTTTTGGAGAAATCCGGCAAAGCAAGTAGAGGAGCTTTGGTCAATCTCTTCTTGAGTTCCCTGAAAGCCGATTCTTGAGCATTGCCCCAAATGAAGGGTACATTCTTTTGGTAAGCTCATTCAAGGGGCAAGCGATTGTGCTAAAATCCTTCACAAAGCGGCGATAAAACCCAAACAAACCAAGGGTGCTACGTAGTTGAGCAAGATTAGTTGGCGGTGGCCAATTTGTGATTGCCTCAATCTTAGAGGTGTCAACTTCAATCCCTTTGGAAGAAACTACATAACCCAAAAACACAAGTTTGTTTCACATGGTCGACATGTTCATTCAAAGATTTGCTATAAATGAGGATGTCATCAAAATAGACAACCACAAACTTGCCAATGAAAGTGCGCAAGACATGATTCATAAGACGCATAAATGTTGAAGGAGCATTGGAAAGACCAAAGGGCATGAAAAGCCACACATAAAGACCAAGTTTTGTTTTGAAAGCGGTTTTCCATTCATCTCCTTCATGCATACGGATTTGGTGATAGCCACTTTTCAAATCAATTTTGGAGAAGATAGTGGCACCACTAAGCTCATCTAGCATGTCATCAAGTCGTGGGATAGGATGTCGATACCGCACCGTGATATTGTTGATGGGACGACAATCCATGCACATTCGGAGTGTGTCGTCTTGCTTGGGGACGAGGATGACCGGAACGGCGCACGGACTCAAGCTTTCACGAACATGTCCCTTGGCGAGGAGTTCTTAAATTTGGCACTTGATCTCCTTTGTCTCCTCAGGGTTGGTGCGGTATGGCGCTCTATTGGGTAGAGGGGCGCCGGGAATGAGGTCGATGCGATGCTCGATTCCACGGAGGGGAGGAAGTCCTTGAGGTAGCTCGTCCGGAAAGACATCTTTGAATTCCTGCAAAATAGACAACATAGATGGAGGAACTTGGGTTAAGTCGTTAGTGTCTTTGCTATCTCCTTTGCATAAGAGCACGAAGTGGAAAGTGGATGGGTTTGCTCTCACTTCTCTCATCTCACTTTTGGTGGCTAACAAGACTACGCCGGGACTCACTCTTTTCCCTTTCTCACTCATATTTGGCTTGTGGCTCTCACTCACGTGAATGTGGTTCGCTCTCTCACCACTCAACTCACTAGGGGATTGTTTTTCTTGCGCTCTTACAATTGTCTTGGCATTGTCAGCGATAATTTGGCTTGGAGTCATTGGCCGGAGCACTAGGATCTTATTGTTCCATTTGAAGCTATAGTAGTTGGTGCGCCCATCATGAGTAGCGGCCTTGTCAAATTGCCAAGGGCGGCCAAGAAGTAAGTGGCAAACCGATATTGGTACCACATCACAATCCACCGTGTCCTCGTAAGAGCCAATCTTGAAGGATACTTGAACCGTGTGTTGGATCTTCACGGTGCCGGAGTCACTGAGCCATTGCACATGGTAAGGATTGGGGTGCTTCTTGTACGTCAAGTTGAGTTTCTCACATAGCTCCTTGCTTGCCAAGTTGTGACAACTCCCACCATCAATGATTACCTTGATTGATTCGCCGTTGATGCCGGCCTTGGTTTGGAACAAGTTGCATCTTTGAGCGTCATCACCTTGGTTGATTGTAGTCAAGACTCGAGTGACAACTAGAGTGGGGTTGGGGTCACCATCACAATAGATGTAGTCATCGGCGTCATCCAAGCTTTGCATCGTGGCCACCTTGTTCAATGCGTGGTACTCATCTTCACTCATAGACTCATAGTCTCCATTGTCATTTACGATCATCACCTTCTTGTTGGTGCACTCAAATGACTTGTGCCCTTGACCTCCACACTTGTAGCAAGTGATATATGACTGGCGGCTTGGGGTGAGGGCGGCGTCTTCTTGGAGGTTGTAGTGGGTTGCGGTGTAGGACTTTTGATATTGCCTTGAGCTTGGACTTGAGTGATGGGTTGTGTTGATGAAGAAGCTCTAGTGGCGAAGAAGGACTTGGCCTTGACATACTTGAGTTCTTCGGCGACTTGGTGCTCGGCCTTCATGGCTTGATGAACGAGCTCAACAAGGTTCTCATAAGGTTGGAATTCCACTATCTTCTTGATGGGGTACGTGAGGCCGTTCAAGAAGCGTGCCATTGATTGTTCCTCGGACTCAACAATGTGTGCGCGGGTGAGAGTTGACTCCATCTCCTTGTAGTACTCGTCGACGTCTTGAGACCTTGCTTAAGTTCTTGTAGCTTCTTGTATAAATCTCGCGCATAATGATGTGGCACAAAGCGCTTGTGCATTTCCTTCTTCATGTCATTCCATGTGTCGATTGGGTCTTCAAAGGAGGCTTGGAGTTGTTCCCACCATAGTTGCGCATAGCCTTCGAACTCGAGGGATGCGAGGTCAACTCGTTTGTCTTGCGGCACCTTGTAGACTCGAAATAGTTTGGAGACCTTGGATTCCCATGCCATGTAGTCCTCCGGGTCGTTGGTGCCATGGAACTTAGGAATGACGAGCTTGGGAGGATTGAAACGGTTTTTGTGATCATCCTCCTCATCATCATCATGGTGGCGATGGCGGTCTCGGTGATGATGCCTTGGATGGTGGCGTGGAACATAATCCTCATTGTCTTCAAGATCAACATGATTGTCGGCCAATGGCACTCGGCGGGCTCGATGTGGAGGTAGGTCATGTGATGAGGACATCCATACACTTGACACATCTTCACCTCATGATGATGATCACCAAGTTGCTGCAAAGAAGTTCAATGATGAAATCAGAATTGGACCTATTACAAGAGCTCGTGCAAAGCTATTAGAACAACAGGTGAACTCACTCCTAATAGAATCTGAATATTTCGTTAATGAGAATTGTTTACTGCCTAAGTCTTTGTTTGTGTGCATACTCAGGTTCGTTGACGAGAAGGCATAGCACGAGGGAGCGAGGAGCTGCAGCACTTGGAGCAAGAGGATCAAGGCGTGGAGTACACAAGCTGAAGAGGATGCGAGGGAGGAGAGGGAGGCAGCGTCCAAGGGCCAGGGAGGCCACCACGCCACACATGGGGCAGGTGCCACATCAGGCCTGCGTGCCTTAAGGCTGAACCCAACACTTTGGGTCAGTTTGTATCCAAGTTTGAGTCAAACCAAGTCCGGTTAGGTTTAGGAGGCGCATTGGGCTGCTGCCGCACCCCCCTGCCCTCATATATATACCCTTGGCTGCGCCCAAGAGAGTCAGACCACGTTAAGATAAAACCCTAGTTTTAGTCGAACAGCTTTAAGCTTTCCTCTGAATCTTTCATCTCCAATTCGTATCGATCTGGAGAGTTGAACATCAATTGAAGTGTGATCTGTTTCTTCCACTGGGAATTAGTAGATTGCAATTATACCGTTTCGTGGTCGACGGCTACGTGCGCAAGTGTGTGAAGTCGTGAATATCCGAAGGGTAGAGAGCTGCTGCATTGGCAACAGGGATCTAGCAAGGAGAGTTCATCGGTGACACCAAGTTATCCACCATCCATCGACGTGCTCAACGAGAAGATCGGGCCACCCCATATCATCATGAAGATGATGTCGATTATCCTCATGGCGATGTTGGGGATCCAAGTTAGCATTTGGAATTGGTATCTCTTGTCGATGACGATCTTGATGTTGTTGATGGTCTCCGTTTTCTTGAGGGTGAGGCGGTTCTTGACGATGTTGGTCGTGGTGTTGGTGAGGGTCCAAGTTCGCTTGTTGATGAGGTATCTCTTGGCGATGGCGCTCTTGGCGATGACGATGTCCTTGATCATTCTCACTCCGTGCGTGGCTTCTTGCGGTGGAGTGGCGAGAGCTTTGCAAACTTGACCTTGAAGAGCGACTATGATCTCGATCAAGGAGCTTGCTCATAGAATCTTGGATTTGAGCGAAGCGCTCATTGTTTTCACGTTGAGCGGCTTGATGGCGCTCCTCATAGCGGCGTAAGTTGTCGTCGATGTACCTCCGAAGGGCCTCCTCTTGCTTGCCGAAGGCGGCGTCTTGTTCTTCCCTAGCCATGATAAGACAACACAAGTGATATGTGGAAAAACTGGTGGCTAATAACCGCTCTTACCTTGGATGATAGTATTGGATAAGTGGCCTTGCCTTCCGAGACAAAGTTGTCACAAGAGTAAGAGTTGGTTGATTAGTGATCCAAAAGCGACTCACACACACTTATGAGGAGCTTAGGTATGGTAATGGCAAGAAATCGAAATGAAACCAACGAAAAGGCTATGCAATAAGTGGAGGATAACCACAAAGATCAAGAAACAAAAGAGACTAACCACACAATCCGAGAAACAAAGGAGACTCACGTGGAGACAAACGTGGATGGTGCGACTATAGGGAGGAGCAACTTGGACCTAACGAAGACTATGCTCATGCCGCACCACCTCTCGAAGGACAACTAGCTCAAGTGTATGGGAAGGAGCACCCGATTTGCACAAGTGTACCCATTTCTCTATTGGTTATTGGAGCTTGAGGATCACTAGGATCACGGCTCGGCTTTTCTCTTTTTTTTTGAATCTTTTCTATTTCTCTTTTGCTTTATGCTTTTGCCCGAGCCGAGTCCGCTACAACTAGATGCTCACAAGATTATGATATGGTCACTTGGTGTCACACTAGTGCAATGCTCCACTAGAAGAGCTAGCTCCTAAGAAAAAGTTTCGCGAAATGGAAAGGGATGTGTCGGAAGCATACCTTTGATGCCGTCGAGGTAGCGATGAAGCGACACGAAGATGAAGTCGGTGAATAGTCGTGCGGCGGTAGCACCGGCCGATCAGGCGTAGGACCGATTGTGGGCGGTAGTAACGGCCGTTCGGACGGTAGTACCGCCGACGACGAATTGCGCGGCACGCTTGGCTTGGAGCAGAAAAGGCCTCCGGAACACCATAGGAAAGTGGGGAAAGGTCTTAAGCACGAGATCCGTGGATCAAAACTACAAATCGCTCACCAAATCGAAAGATGAAACGAATCCATATGGGCTATTTTTTTTTGAATTTTCGTAATTGGTATGGGAAAGAAAAATTTTGGTGGGAAAAGGCTAATAAAAGGTGGAAACGCGATCCAAATCCGTGGAAACCCTTGCTCTTGATACCAAATGTAGGTCTAGGCCCGATCTTCACGGATTTGGGGGGAAAAAGGGGATGAACACGAAGAACACGGAGTGGTAACGAGGGAGATTCGTGGGCAAAACACAAATATAACTAGCAAATCCTGCTGAGAACTCCACCCAACAACAAACCCTCAAAAGGTAGCCTTTGGATCGAAGAATCAAAGCCAAACTTACTCTTGTTGAAACCGATTGCTCTTACCGGGTCCACCGATCCAATAGAATCACCGCAGTGAAAGATTGGTTTGCACTACTAGAGACCCGCAGTGAAAGAGTAGCAACAACAAGATCTACCTCAACGAGGAACCCTAGCTACGAGGGAGGAGGAGCATAGCTCACACAAGTCTCAAATTCAGTCCGACCTTCGAATGGGGAAAAGGGAAAGCTATTTATAGTCTTAGTACAAAACAGGGCAGGAAGGTGGGGAACCGGCCTGGGGGCCGGCCTGGGCCGGCCTTGAGGCCGGCGGGTGCAGTCGGGTGGCCGGCCTAGGCCGGCCTGGAGGCCGGCAGGAGCAGGTGGCTGCGGCTGGCGCAGGTGGGGCTCCGGCCTGGGGGCCGGCCTAGACGGCTGGGAGGCCGGTGGCCTCTGGGGGGTGGCCGGCCGGAGACCGGCCTGGGCCGGCTGGGAGGCCGGTGGTCTCGGCAGGGTCGCCGGCCTGGGGTCCGGCCTAGGCCGGCTGGGAGGCCGGCCAGCACTTGAGGGGTGCCGGCCTAGGCCGGGCTGGAGGCCGGCCTGCCTGTCTTCTCCTTCTCTTCGTCTCGTTGTCCATCCCTTGGGGTCTTCTCTTGGTCACCTTCTCCATCATCTTGGACCTCTTCTCGACTCCATTGTGGGTCATCATCCGGTTGGATCCTGAGTATGCACAGGTACCGGCATGAAGTAGCAAACCATTCAAAGGGAGGTCGAGATCACACATCGAGAGGACGAGGTCACCTTTTCATGAAGAGCCTTGACTCTTGATCTTGTCATTGGGCCAATCGGGCGTGGTGTCCATGGTGTTGTCCACATGTGGGGCTACATCAGTGATGATCGTCAATGACAATGGAGACTATGAGTCTATGAGTGAAGATGTACCACACATTGAANAAACTTACTCTTGTTGAAACCGATTACTCTTACCGGCCGATCCACCGATCCAATAGAATCACCGCAGTGAAAGATTGATTTGCACTACTGGAGACACCTCAGTAAAAGAGTAGCAACAACAAGATCCATCCTCTAAGAGGAACCCTAGCACAGAGGGATGAGGAGCATGGCTCACAAGTCTCAAATTCAGTCTGACCTTCGAATGGGGAAAGTGGAAAGCTATTTAATCTATTACAAAACGGGGCAGGAAGGTGGGGATCCGGCCTGGGGGCCGGCCTAGGCCGGCCGGGAGGCCGGCTGGCTCAGGCGGGGTACCGGCCTGGGGGCCGCCTAGGCCGGCTGGGGGGCCGGCCGGCTCAGGTGGGTGGCCGGCCTGGAGACCGGCACGGGGGCCGGCAGCATCGGGGTGTGGCCCGACCTGGGGGCCGGCCTGGGCCGGCAGGGAGGCCGGCGGCCTCGGGTAGGAGCCTGGCCTGGGGGCCGGCCTGGGCCGGCTGGGAGGCCGGCCGCCTCGGGTTGGAGCCCGGTCTTGGGGCCGGCCTAGGCCGGCTGGGAGGCCGGCCACCCTGTCTTCATGATGTAGGGCTAGGCCCGATCTTCACGGATTTGAGTGGAAAAGGGGATGAACACGAAGAACACGGAGGGATAGCGAGGGAGATTCGTGGGCAAAACACAAGGATAACTAGCAAATCCTGCTGAGAACTCCACCCAACAACAAACCCTCAAAAAGGTAGCCTTTGGATCAAAGAATCAAAGCCAAACTTACTCTTGTTGAAACCGATTGCTCTTATCGGCCGGTCCACCGATCCAATAGAATCACCGCAGTGAAAGATTGGTTTGCACTACTAGAGACACCTCAGTGAAAGAGTAGCAACAACAAGATCCATCCTCTAAGAGGAACCCTAGCATAGAGGGATGAGGAGCATGACTCACAAGTCTCAAATTCAGTCTACCTTGAAAAGGGAAAGTGAAGTTCTATTTATAGCCTATTACAAAATGGGCAGGAAGGTGGGGGACCGGCCTGGAGGCCGGCGGGTGCAGTCGGGTGGCCGGCCTGGAGGCCGGCAGGAGCAGGAGGCTGCGGCTGGCGCAGGTGGGGCTCCGGCCTGGGGGCCGGCCTAGGCCGGCTGGGAGGCCGGCGGCCTCTGGTGGGTGGCCGGCCTGGAGACCGGCCTGGGCCGGCTGGGAGGCCGGCAGGGTGGCCGGCTTGGGGTCCGGCCTAGGCCGGCTGGGAGGCCGGCAAGCACTGGAGGGTGCCGGCCTGGGGGCCGGCCTAGGCCGGGCTGGAGGCGGGTCTACCTGTCTTCGCCTCCTTCTTCCTCTCGTTGTCCATCCTTTGGGGTCTTCTCTTTTTCACCTTCTCCATCATCTTGGACCTCTTCTCGACTCCATTGTGGGTCATCATCCGGGTGGATCCTGAGTATGCACAAGGTACTGGCATGAAGTAGCAAACCATTCAAAGGGAGGTCGAGATCACACACCGAGAGGAGCGAGGTCACATTTTCATGAAGAGCCTTGACTCTTGATCGTGTCATTGGGCCATTCGCGTGGTGTCCATGGTGTTGTCCACATGTGGGGCTACATCATCTCCCCCCCCCTTCGGAAAGAGTCGTCTTCGACTCGTCATCCTCTTGAACGCTTGCATCTCCGTGGAAAGGGGATAGGTCGGCGACGTTGAACGTGTCATGCACCAAGTACTTGGAGGTTGGGATATCGATCTTGTAGGCGTTGTTGTTGATGCGCTTGAGCACTTTGAAAGGCCCGTCACCGCGAGGAGCAAGCTTGGATTTTCTTTCATCTGGAAAACGGTCCTTGCGGAGGTGTAGCCACACAAGATCTCCTTCTTCGAATATCATGGGCTTCTTCAACTTGTTGATCTTGGTAGCTTGGCGCTTGGTGTGCTTCTCTAGAGTTGCTCGAGTTGACTCATGTAATGTCTTCATGTAGTCGGCTCTTTTGTCGATGTCCATGTCGGTGCGCTCGTGTAGAGGGAGTGGGAGGATGTCTAGGGCGGTGTTGGTTGAACCCATAGACAACCTCGAATGGGCTTCGCTTGGTCGCCCGGTGGGAGGCACGGTTGTAGGCGAACTCGGCGTGCGGTATGCATTCCTCCCAACCTTGGAGGTTTGGCTTGATTAATGCGCGAAGGAGAGTTGATAAGCTTCGATTCACCACCTCGGTTTGGCCATCGGTTTGTGGGTGGTAAGCGGTGGAGAAGAGGAGCTTGACTCCTAGCTTTGCCATCAATGCCTTCCAAAAGTAGCTTGTGAACTTGACATCGTGGTCCGAAACAATGGTCTTCGGCACTCCATGTAGACGAACGATTTCCCTAAAGAACAAAGTTGCAATGTGTGAAGCATCGTTGGTCTTATTGCAAGGAATAAAGTGTGCCATTTTAGAGAAGCGATCGACAACAACAAATATTGAATCTTTGCCATTTTTTGTTCGAGGTAATCCTAAGATGAAATCCATGCTAATGTCGGACCAAGGTGTGTGTGGTATTGGTAAAGGCATATAAAGACCATGTGAGTTCAACGTGGACTTAGCTTTGAGGCAAGGTGGGCAACGGCGCACCAAGCGCTCCACATCACGCGTCATCCGTGGCCAAAAGTAGCGTGTAGATAGCATGGCGAGTGTCTTGTCACGTCCAAAGTGTCCCATGAGACCCCCACTATGTGATTCCTGTAAAAGCAACAAACGGAGCGAGGACTCGGGAATGCATAGTTTGTGATTCCTGTAAAAGCAACCCTTGTGCATGTAGAAATCATCGCATCCTTTGTCAATTGTGCACTTTGTAAAGATAGGACCAAAGAAAGGATCAGAAGCATAGAGTTCTTTAAGGTCATCAAGGCCCAAAACGTTGATTTCAAGTTGGGTGAGTATAATCATCTTGCGGGAAAGAGCATCCGCAACTATATTGTCCTTGCCTTTTTTGTACTTCACCACATAGGGAAAAGACTCGATAAATTCAACCCATTTGGCATGCCTTTTGTTCAAATTGGTTTGGGTTTTCAAATATTTCAAAGATTCATGATCGGAATGAATAACAAACTCTTTTGGCCAAAGGTAGTGTTGCCACACTTCCAAAACACGGACTAAGGCATAGAGTTCCTTGTCGTAGATTGGGTAGTTTAGGCGAGCACCATCAAGTTTTTCGCTATAATAGGCAACGGGACGGCCACATTGCATGAGGACGCCACCGATGCCAAGGCCACTAGCGTCACACTCAAGTTCAAAGGTTTTGGAGAAATCTGGCAAAGCAAGTAAAGGAGCTTCGGTCAATCTCTTCTTGAGTTCATTGAAAGCCGATTCTTGAGCATTGCCCCAAATAAAGGGTACATTCTTTTTGGTAAGCTCATTCAAGGGGCAAGCAATTGTGCTAAAATCTTTCACAAAGCGACGGTAAAACCCAAACAAACCAAGGGCGCTACGAAGTTGAGCAAGATTAGTTGGCGGTGGCCAATTTGTGATTGCCTCAATCTTAGAAGTGTCAACTTCAATCCCTTTCGAAGAAAATACATAACCCAAAAATACAAGCTTGTCGGTGCAAAAGGTGCATTTCTTGAGGTTTGCAAAAGGCGAAGCATTACGAAGGCCCAATAAAACTTGCTTCACATGGTCGACATGTTCATGCAAGGATTTGCTATAAACAAGGATGTCATCAAAGTAGACAACCACAAACTTGCCAATGAAAGCGCGCAAGACGTGATTCATAAGACGCATAAATGTGGAAGGAGCATTGGAAAGACCAAAGGGCATGACAAGCCACTCATAAAGACCAAGTTTTGTTTTAAATGCGGTTTTCCATTCATCTCCTTCATGCATACGGATTTGGTGATAGCCACTTTTCAAATCAATTTTGGAGAAGATAGTGGCACCACTAAGCTCATCTAGCATGTCATCAAGTCGTGGGATAGGATGTCGATACCTCATCGTGATATTGTTGATGGGACGGCAATCCATGCACATTCGGAGTGTGTCGTCTTGCTTGGGGACGAGGATGACCCGAACGGCGCACGGACTCAAGCTTTCACGAACATGTCCCTTGGCGAGTAGTTCTTGAATTTGGCGCCCGATCTCCTTTGTCTCCTCGGGGTTGGTGCGGTATGGCGCTCTATTGGGTAGAGGGGCGCCGGGAATGAGATCGATGCGATGCTCGATTCCACGGAGGGAAGGAAGTCCTTGAGGTAGCTCATCCGGAAAGACATCTTTGAATTCCTGCAAAATAGACAACATAGACGGAGGAACTTGGGTATAAGTCGTTATTGTCTTTGCCATCTCCTTTGCATAAGAGCACGAAGTGGAAAGTGGATGGGTTTGCTCTCACTTCTCTCATCTCACTTTTGGTGGCTAACAAGACGACGCCGGGACTCACTCTTTTCCCTTTCTCACTCATATTTGGCTTGTGGCTCTCACTCACGTGAATGTGGCTCGCTCTCTCACCACTCAACTCACTAGGGGATTGTTTTTCTTGCGCTCTTACAATTGTCTTGGCATTATCGGCGATAATTTGGCTTGGAGTCATTGGGCGGAGCACTAGGATCTTATTGTTCCATTTGAAGCTATAGTAGTTGGTGCGCCCATCATGAGTAGCGGCCTTGTCAAATTGCCAAGGGCGGCCAAGAAGTAAGTGGCAAACCGACATGGGTACCACATCACAATCCACCGTGTCCTCGTAAGAGCCAATCTTGAAGGATACTTGAACCGTGTGTTGGATCTTCACGGTGCCGGAGTCACTAAGCCATTGCACATGGTAAGGATTGGGGTGCTTCTTGTACGTCAAGTTGAGTTTCTCACATAGCTCCTTGCTTGCCAAGTTGTGACAACTCCCACCATCAATGATTACCTTGATTGATTTGCCGTTGATGCCGGCCTTGGTTTGGAACAAGTTGCATCTTTGAGCGTCATCACCTTGGTTGATTGTAGTCAAGACTCGAGTGACAACTAGAGTGGGGTTGGGATCACCATCACAATAGATGTAGTCATCGGCGTCATCCAAGCTTTGCATCGTGGCCACCTTGTTCAATGCGTGGTACTCATCTTCACTCATAGTCTCCATTGTCATTGACGATCATCACCTTCTTGTTGGTGCACTCAAATGACTTGTGCCCTTGACCTCCACACTTGTAGCAAGTGATATATGACTTGGCGGCTTGGGGTGAGGGCGTCGTCTTCTTGGAGGTTGTAGTGGGTTGCGGTGTAGAATTTTTGATATTGCCTTGAGCTTGGACTTGAGTCATGGGTTGTGTTGATGATGAAGCTCTAGTGGCGAAGAAGGACTTGGCCTTGACATACTTGAGCTCGTCGGCGACTTGGCGCTCGGCCTTCATGGCTTGATGAACGAGCTCAACAAGGTTCTCGTAAGGTTGGAATTCCACTATCTTCTTGATGGGGTACGTGAGGCCGTTCAAGAAGCGTGCCATTGATTGGTCCTCGGAGTCTACAATGTGTGCGCGGGAGAGAGTGGACTCCATCTCCTTGTAGTACTCGTCGACCGTCTTGAGACCTTGCTTAAGTTCTTGTAGCTTCTTGTATAAATCTCGCGCATAATGATGTGGCACAAAGCGCTTGTGCATTTCCTTCTTCATGTCATTCCATGTGTCGATTGGGTCTTCAAAGGAGGCTTGGAGTTGTTCCCACCGTAGTTGCGCATAGCCTTCGAACTCGAGGGATGCGAGGTCAACTAGTTTGTCTTGCGGCACCTTGTAGACTCGAAATAGTTTGGAGACCTTGGATTCCCATGCAATGTAGTCCTCCGGGTCGTTGGTGCCATGGAACTTAGGAATGACGAGCTTGGGAGGATTGAAACGGTTTTTGTGATCATCCTCATCATCATCATGGTGACGATGGCGGTCTCGGTGATGATGCCTTGGATGGTGTCGTGGAACATAATCCTCATTGTCTTCAAGATCAACATGATTGTCGGCCAATGGCACTCGGCGGGCTCGATGTGGAGGTAGGTCATGACGATGATGTCGATTATCGTCATGGCGGTGTTGGGGGTCCAAGTTAGCATTTGGAATTGGTATCTCTTGTCGATGACGATCCTGATGTTGTTGATGGTCTACGTTTGCTTGAGGGTGAGGCGCTTCTTGACGATGTTGGTCTTGCTGTTGGTGAGGGTCCAAGTTCGCTTGTTGATGAGGTATCTCTTGGTGATGGCGCTCTTGGCGATGATGATGTCCTTGATCATTCTCACTCCGTGCGTGGCTTCTGGCGGTGGAATGGCGAGAGCTTCACGAACTTGACCTTGAAGAGCGACTATGATCTCGATTGAGGAGCTTGCTCATGGAATCTTGGATTTGAGCGAAGCGCTCATTGTTTACACGTTGAGCGGCTTGATGGCGCTCCTCATAGCGGCGTAAGTTGTCGTCGATGCACCTCCGAAGGGCCTCCTCTTGCTTGCCGAATGCGGCGTCTTGTTCTTCCCTAGCCATGATAAGACAACACAAGTGATATGTGGAAAATTTGGTGGCTAATAACCGCTCTTACCTTTGGATGATAGTATTGGACAAGTGGCCTTGCCTTCCGAGACAAAGTTGTCACAAGAGTAAGAGTTGGTTGATTAGTGATCCAAAAGCGACTCACACACACACTTATGAGGAGCTTAGGTATGGTAAAGTGGCAAGAAATCGAAACGAAACCAACGAAAAGGCTATTGCAACAAGTGGAGGATAACCACAAAGATCAAGAAACAAAAGAGACTAACCACACAATCCGAGAAACAAAGGAGACTCACACGTGGAGACAAACGTGGATGGTGCGACTATGGAAAAGAGCAACTTGGACCTAACGAAGACTATGCTCGTGCCGCACCACCTCTCGAAGGACAACTAGCTCAAGTGTATGGGAAGGAGCACCCGATTTGCACAAGTGTACCCGTTTCTCTATTGGGTATTGGAGCTTAAGGATGACTAGGACTAGCAAAAGCTGAGTTCTTTTTAACTAAACAAAATCCAAGTCTAAACGATGACCTAAGGGGGGTATATAAGGAGGAGAGAAAGGGATTTCGGCCAACCAAGGGATGGTGGCCGAATCCAACCCTAAGTGGACTTTACTTCCTCCATACGGACTCTAAAAACGCACTAAAAAGTCTGACTCGAATTTACATGGGCCCTGGCCCATAAATAAAGGTGGCGCAGCACCATATGGGACTATGGATGAAAATATGAAGTATAGGCATGAATATTTCGTCCAAGTCTTCAATCATCATATTTCTCCATTGGTGGTATAATCATCTCCATCATGAGCACTCCTGCTGCCATCTCCTTGCACGTACATGCTCCATAGCTTGTCCCTCGCATCCATGCTTGGTACATCATTCCTAAGAGAGACAAACACATCTAATTTAGGCAGCATCATATTCTCATGTATATTAGGAGTAGCTTGTAAAAACGAAAGTACCCGTTGATTAAGTTGTCGTGCACGAGCTCTAGTGATAGGACCTTGTAATGGAGATGGTGTAGTAGCTGCGGTTGCATCTACAGTAGGATGTCCTCATCATCCTCCCCTTCTTGAATTGAAGTCGTCCTCGACGCCATCTCATCATTCTCTCCCAAGTATGGCTTCAAATCTGCAATGTTAAATGTGGGACTAACCCCAAAATCTGCAGGCAACTCAAGTTTGTATGCATTATCATTTATTTTCTCTAACACCTTAAAAGGACCATCAGCCCGTGGCATTAACTTGGACTTGCGCAAATCAGGAAAATGGTCTTTGCGCAAATGTAACCATACAAGATCTCCAGGTTCAAACACAATTTTCTCTCTCCCCTTATCCCCATACATTTTATATTTTGCATTCATGCGTTCAATATTTTCTTTAACAGTGGCATGCAACATTAACACCAAATCAGCACGTTGTGTAGCATCTAGATCATTTGGCACCGAGGATGGAAGCGGCAATAAATCAATAGGTGCACGAGGAATAAAACCATACACAACTTCAAAAGGGCACATTTTAGTAGTAGAATGCATTGAACGATTATAAGCAAATTCGATATGAGGCAAGCATTCTTCCCACTTTTTTAAATTCTGTTTAACACAGCCCTTAGCATAGTAGACAAAGTTCTATTAACCACTTCAGTTTGTCCATCAGTTTGGGGATGACATGTAGTACTAAACAACAACTTAGTTCCCAACTTTGCCCATAAGCATCTCCAGAAATGGCTAAGAAATTTAGTGTCACGATCTGAAACTATAGTATTTGGCACACCATGCAAGCGAACAATTTCACGAAAGAACAAATCAGCAACTTGTGTAGCATCATCAGTTTTGTGACAGGGAATAAAGTGTGCCATTTTCGAAAATCTATCCACAACAACAAAAATACTATCCCTCCCCTTCTGTGTGCGAGGCAATCCCAAAACAAAGTCCATAGAAATATCCTCCCAAGGCACACTAGGAACAGGAAGAGGCATATATAAACCATGTGGATTAAGACGTGACTTAGCTCTTTGACATGTAGTGCAGCGACCAACAAATCTCTCAACATCCCGACGCATTCGTGGCCAAAAGAAGTGTGCAGCAAGGACGTCCTCCGTCTTCTTCACACCAAAATGTCCCATCAATCCTCCTCCATGCGCTTCCTGCAACAACAAAAGACGAACGGAACTATCTGGGATGCAAAGTTTGTTAGCGCGGAACACAAATCCATCATTGAGGACGAATTTGTTCCAAGTTCTCCCTTCTTTACAATTCTGCAACACATCTTTGAAATCAACATCATGTATATATTGTTCTTTAATGGTTTCCAATCCAAAAAATTTAAGTCAAGCTGAGACAACATAGTATAGCGTCGTGATAAAGCATCAGCAATAACATTGTCTTTACCCTTTTTGTGTTTAATGACATAAGGAAAAGTCTCAATAAATTCAACCCACTTAGCATGACGACGGTTCAGTTTTGCTTGACTACGAATATGCTTCAAAGATTCATGATCAGAATGTATAACAAATTCTTTAGGCCATAAATAATGTTGCCAAGTTTCTAAAGTCCGAACAAGAGCATATAATTCCTTATCATAAGTAGAATAGTTCAGACTAGGCCCACTCAATTTTTCACCAAAATATGCAAACGGTTTTCCATCTTGTAATAACACACCTCCCAACCCAATTCCACTAGCATGACATTCAAACTCAAAAGTCTTATTAAAATCAGGAAGTTGGAGCAAAGGAGCATGTGTTAACTTATCTTTCAATAGCATGAAAGCCTCCTGTTGTGCATGGCCCCAAACAAAGGGCACGTCCTTTGTTAGCTCATTCAGCGGCGCTGCAATAGACCCAAAGTCTTTGACAAAACGCCGGTAGAACCCAGCGAGGC
Source organism: Puccinellia tenuiflora (assembly GCA_012064385.1). Lineage (NCBI taxonomy): Eukaryota > Viridiplantae > Streptophyta > Magnoliopsida > Poales > Poaceae > Puccinellia > Puccinellia tenuiflora. The sequence goes on from QRDG01000115.1 coordinate 1,468,726, forward strand.
CAAGGAAACTCCTCACTTGGGTGACCGTTAGTGGAGTCGGCCAACTCGAAATCGCCTCAATCTTTGCGGGATCCACTTCAATGCCCTGCGCGGTAACAACATAGCCAAGAAACACAACTCGATCGGTGCAAAAGGTGCACTTCTCAAGGTTACCAAATAAACGTGCAGCACGCAAAGCATCAAAAACAGCACGCAAATGAGACACATGATCCTCTAAAGATTTGCTGTAAATCAATATATCATCAAAGTAGACCACCACAAAACGTCCAATGAAAGCACGCAAAACTTCATGCATTAATCTCATGAAAGTACTAGGAGCATTAGTTAAACCAAAAGGCATCACTAACCACTCATAGAGACCAAATTTTGTTTTGAATGCTGTTTTCCATTCATCTCCTAATTTCATACGAATTTGGTGGTAACCACTATGCAAATCAACTTTAGAGAACATGGTAGAGCCACTCAATTCATCAAGCATATCATCCAAACGTGGTATAGGGTGTCTATAACGAATTGTGATATTATTACGGGAAATCTACTTTCAGAACGGTCTGAAAAAAGTCTTACGTGTAGAACGTGGTCCCGTCTGTTTGATCAACCGTCATGATCCGTATGGTGCGTACGAGCTGAGTCAAACATTTAAACATCCCACCGCATGCAAACAGCTGGTAGGTGGTTACGTAATTAGAATTTAATACGAATTTCCAAACTTTAAAAAGTTTTGTAGGTCGAATCGTTTATCTGATTTAAAATCCGTTTTCACCGTTGGACTAGTCGCGACGAGATCTACAAAACTAGATCTCATGTTGATATGTTTCGGACAACTTATTTTCGGACCAAAAAGTTACCCATCCATTTATACTAAAGTTACCCGGCTGTAATATATAATTTACCCACCTATGAAAAAATTAGTTCATGTTTACAGTTAGATCTGACTCTTACTTGTTCTGTGAATACCTAGTTTTATACTTGATTGACCACTTTGGGGTTGTAACTACATCCTCAATAAGTGGGTAACTACATCGGTTTGATGATGATCCTATGCTCACAAGTCGATATGAGTCAACGTCACTTTGCACTGCACCTACAAGCCACCAAATTCATATAGGGAGTACATTGATAAAATGACAATGCCTAGTTGATACGGTGTTGCACATGTTTTTCAGTACAGTTACCCAGTTGCTCATGATACATTTACCAGGCTGAGGTGGTAACTCACTTATGAACTTAGATAGTAACTCAAAACTCGAAAAAATAAATAAAAACAACAAACAAAAGTGGGATCTAGTTTAAAGCAGAAACTGATATAGTTATCTAGTTATCCTACACTTTAGGTAAAAGTTACCCACTCGGCATTGATGAAATTACCCACCTCATAATGATAGAGTTACCCATAGTAAAGCCATAAGCAACGAAATAGCAGCAATGCCGATGCAATGCAAGCAGGATCGGGCACCCCCTGTTGCTTCTTTTTGCCCACCCAGAACTAATGAAGTTACCCACCCAGAACTAATGAAGTTACCCACCCAGAAATGATGAAGTGACCCAGGTGTTATGTTATAGTTATGCACCACGAAATTGACGTAGTTACCCTACTCTCTCGATAATAGTTACCCACCCAGTGCCGATAAAGTTACCCACCCAAAACTAATGAAGTTACCCACCCAGAACTGATGGAGTTACCCATGTGTTTGTGCTATAGTTATGCACCACGAAATTGACGTAGTTACCCTACTCTCTCGATAATAGTTACCCACCCAGTACCGATAAAGTTACCCACCCAAAACTAATGAAGTTACCCACTCAAAACTGATGGAGTTTGATGTAGGCCAACCCAACGACTACACCATGTCAAGCACTCCAACGTACGACAAGCCAGCAAGGACTCCAAAGGGTGGCAAGGAACTCCATGGGCTCCAATCAACTAAGGCCTACGCGTGGATGAGGAGAAGGAAGCGTCATGGACAAGGAGAGGAAGAAGGAGGCGAAGACAGGCAGGCCGGCCTCCAGCCCGGCCTAGGCCGGCCCCCAGGCCGGCACCACACCAGAGCCGGCCGGCCTCCCAGCCGGCCTAGGCCGGCCCCCAGGCCGGCACCCAACCAGAGCCAGCCGGCCTCCCAGCCGGCCCAGGCCGGCCCCCAGGCCGGCACCCCTCCAGACGACGCCGGCCTCCAGGCCGGCCCAGGCCGGCCACCAGGCCGGGCCCCCTCCAGACGCCGCCGGCCTCCAGGCCGGCCCAGGCCGGCCCCCAGGCCGGACCCCCACCTTTCAGCTCCTTTTGTACTAAGACTATAAATAGCTTTCCCCCTTTTCCATTTGAGGTAGAGATGAATGAACTTGAGAGTTGAGCGTTGCTCCTTCCCGTGATGGGCTCCTCCGCGGAGGATGATGTATCTCTTCTTGTAGCTACTCTCTCACTGCGGTGATTCTAGTAGACCAAGCCAATCTTTCCCTCAAGGATTCTATTGGATCGGTGGACCGGCCGGTAAGAGAAATCGGTTTCATTAAGCGTGTTGTTGACTTGGGTTTTGAGATCCGGAGGCTACTCCATTGGGGGTTTGTTGCCGGGTGATTCTCCCTCGTAGGCTTCGCGAGTTATCCCCCTTTTGCGTGTGTTCTTCACCGTGTTCATCGTGTTCTTCGTGTTCATCCACTTTTCCCCCTCAAATCCGTGAAGATCGGGCCAACCCCCCTACATCATATGGTATCAGAGCAAGGGTTGCCACGGATTTGCCTTTGTTTCCACCCCCATATCCACAAAAATTTTCTTTGATTTTGCTAATTTCGAAAATTTCCACCAAAAATAGCCCCAAATTGCTTTTGGATCGATCTGAGATTCTTGTGAGTTTTGGTAGGTTTTGATCCGTGGATCCATTGCTATACTTGTTGATCTACCTCCCTTTGCGTTCCCATGGCCAAATTCCTTTGATTTCCCCTCCGATTTGGTGTTTTTCGGGCAGTTTTTCCGCCCAAATCGCGCATTTTTCGCGTCCCGGGAAGGTAGCCCGGCCGGCCTCCAGCCCGGCCTAGGCTGGCCTCTAGGCCGGACCCCCGGCAGAAGCCGCCGGCCTCCAGCCCGGCCCAGGCCGGCCTCCAGGCCGGTTCCCCTGCAGAAATTTTGTTTTGGCCATAACTTTTCACTCCGGACTCCGTTTTTGGTGATTTTCGTCTCAAATCGAAGCTACGGACAAGCTCTACATCACCACGGCGGTTGATCCATCATCTATTGCCACCATATTTCGTGAGCAAGGAAGGGACATTCCACTCCACCGGGTGAAGATCGTCGACGAAAGGTATAACATCCCCGAACCTTCTCCCACCTTGCATCACTTGTTAGCCAAGCCATTTGTGCTTATCTTACCTATTGAGACTAGCTCATCTATGATTGCTTGGGCTTTGCACACTTGATACCTCTTAGTGTTCCGAGCAAAACTTGTATGCGCTAGTTCATATAGTCCTTGTTGGCAAGCAAGTAAGAGGCAAAAGAGAAAAGAGAGTAAGAGGCCAAAAGAGAGCATATAAAAGAATCAAAAGAGAGAAAAGGAAAAGAAAGATCCTCATTGCCATATCTCTTGTAGGTCGCGCTAGCTCGATGAAAAATTCATAGGTGTGGTATCTTTGTGCAAATCTTGTAGCCCACCAATAAATTGCAATCGAGTTGGTTTCTCTCTTGTACTTGTGCGACCCGAGCTTTAGTCTTCGCTAGGTCCATCGCTAGCTCATTTTTGGTTGCACAAGTCCCACTTATCAAAGTGTGTGTTTCTATGTGCTTCATTCATATCCTTTGAGATCGACTTGTATTTGCGTTGTGGTCATCGTGGTTCTCTACTTGCCTTTACAATATCTTGGTTTCCGGTTGTTCCATTTGCTTTCCACATTTCATACCTATCCACTCATAAGCCGTGTGTGTTTTGGAGTTGCGTTTGGATCTTTGAAATTCAAGTCACCCGCATTCTTGTGTATCGGTTTCTCTTGGCATGGTCCACTAGTTCCAATACTATCTACTAGGTGAGGTTGGTTTCTTAGTTCCTTCCACTCCACATATATATACACTTGTCTTGTGATTGACCATGTCTAGTGAGAGCGGAGCATCCTATGGAGGCCATGATGATGAGAACATGATGAGCGACAATGACTACGGTGCGCCAAGCATGGATGACATCATGAGCGACAACGACTACGGCGCCCCGAGCATGGATGACATGGTGGACCACGACATCGACGACACCTCCACGAGCATGGACTACATGGCGGAGCACCACCACTACTACGACTATGACGCCGCAACCGTCCACGACATGGCGAGCTACACCGACTTCGAGCCCTCAAGCATCAACGTCATGGCGGACCACTACAACGACTACAACTCCAATGATGTGGCGGGACCCTACTTGGACTACGACTCCTCAAGGCACGTCAAGGATCTGCCACGCGCTACACATCATGTGGACGACGACACCGACGATGATCCCCCACTTAGACGATACTCAAGGCCACGAACTCAAGAGCGCCACCGCCGTCAAGAACCTACAAGCTCAAGAAGACGGAGCTCAAGGCATCTTCGCCTAGAGGACAAGGAGACACACCCTCCTCCTCGACGTCAAGCTACCTCACCCTCGAGACGGCGGCCAACGCAACGTGCCTATGCACACGAGTCTTCGTCAAGGATCACCAAGGATCTTCATCGGCGTGCATCTACTCATGATCATCATCGACGTCACTATGAGGACTCCAGCCACTCAAGGCCACGCCATCAAGAAACAACTTCCACATACAAGTTGGCGGCAAGTACACATCAAATGGAGCCTCCTCCGCGTGCCACCACCAAACGGGTGTCCAAGCGTAGATCACACTCCAAGACGGACCGGGACATGCTTCTCAAACTCAAGGCCGACCTCGATGAGTTGAAGACCAAGCTCGACACCGACAATGCCAACTTCGAGCAAGCCAAGCTCAAGGCCGACGCCGATGGCGACAAGCTAATGGCCGACCTCAAGACCATCCGCGAGGAGTTCGTTGCCGGGTTATCCAAGTTCTTCTCGCCCTCACATGACTCTTCACCGAGCTTATCGTCGACTCCACTACAAGTTGGTGACCAAGAAGATGGCGAAAAGGTTGAGGAGGTTGAGCATGGGAGTTTCCCTTCAACCAAGGTGGCGATTGGAGTTGAGCATACCGAGCCTATCCCTATGTGCTTGAATGATGAGATGGTACCAATCCCATGTGAGAATGAGAGCCACCTAGCCCACTTGAGTGAGAGTGCAAGTGAGTTGAGTGCCTCCACCATATGCGAGATTGAGTGCTTCCATTTTGAGGGAATGAGGGATACACCACTTGAGTTGGGAGAGGTAGTTGATAGGTCAAGTGAGGCCATTTCGATTTCTAACGACTTACCCTCTACCTCTAGTGTGTTTTCTCATATTGTACTAGGTCCCATGGATGATGAGACGCCAAGCCTCGACATGATGGTGCCTATGATGGAGGTGATGTACATGGAGGATGAAGACGATGCAACCCCATGTCTACATCATGATGAACAAGTCGGCTACATGGACGCCGCTACCTCTACCACAACACCTACCTCTCATGAGTGGGACTACAAAGGTACGCATATGGGTGTTGATGATGCCATGATCCCACTAGTGGACATGATGACTTGTGATTGCTTGCATGCTATGGATGATCCTTTTGATGCCACATATGCTTCTTTCATATTCCCATGTGATACCTTGTCCAAAACCAATGTTGATCATGTGGAATTACCTAATTGTGATGATCTTCCCATACCCATGCCTTGCTATGAATCTTTCCAATTTTCTCCCATTGTTGCATCCAAGAAGTTGAACAATTTCTCTTTCCAATGCTTGGATTGCAATAATGTTGATATGATGTCTTATGAGAATGCCCCCATAGCTTTCTCAAAATTTGGAGATTCTTCCTTTTGCCATGTTGAGAATTTACCCTTCCTTTCGCATATTGACCACTCACATATGTCATACATTCCTTTTGATATTGGTGTGTTTGGTGATGTGCAAATGGATAGATGCGTCATAATGGATGACGCATTCATGTACCATGCACACAATTTCTTTTTATGGAATTTCGTGTGTAATGGCTCACGCTTCATAATGTCAACCTCAATTGAGCATGAGTTGACAAAAAGAGCTCTTGAGAGCATTTTCCATGAGAGTTGTGGCTCCGACCAACCTCTATTTCCTTTTCCATGTTTTGCATCGAACAAATTGAACAATTGCTCTTTCCTTTGGTTCGCGTGCAAACATGTGAGTGCTTTGGTTTTCCTTTGTGACATTCATGCTCCCTTGATCCTCCTTGTAAATGATTTATGTGTTGCAAAAAGTATGATGAACAATTGTTCTTTCCGATGGCTTGTTTGCAACCATAATAATATTTTGAGCATGTCTTGTCATGAGACCTTTGGATGTTGTCTTCTTGGTGTTGCAACAAAATTGATGAACACTTGCTCTTCTCTTTGCTTTGGTTGCACCCATGATGGCGATGATAAGAGCCTCTCTCACCTTGTGTGGTTCACAAACCTATCTTTTCGATGCTTTCAATGCAATGAACATCATATGGTTCAAAATGAGATAGCTATCTTAGCCTTCTCAAATTTTATTGGAGATTTTGTGTTCCCACATTTTGAGGATGTTTGGACGAGTTGTTTGCACAATGACCTTGCATTTGTATTCCATTCCATATATTTGTGTTGTGCTAATGGTGTTATGAACAAATTTGGACATGTCGTCAATGATGTGCTCCTCTATCATGCACACACATATTTTGCTTGGTCTTTGGTGCGTATAGGTATCAATAGTGGCATGGTGACTTCCACTTCAACGTCGAGACATCTATCTCCTTCACTCGATGAGGACGTGCTAGCGTCGTGGACGACGCTTTTCGAAGGAGGGGGAGATGATGTAGGCCAACCCAACGACTACACCATGTCAAGCACTCCAACGTACGACAAGCCAGCAAGGACTCCAAAGGGTGGCAAGGAACTCCATGGGCTCCAATCAACTAAGGCCTACGCGTGGATGAGGAGAAGGAAGCGTCATGGACAAGGAGAGGAAGAAGGAGGCGAAGACAGGCAGGCCGGCCTCCAGCCCGGCCTAGGCCGGCCCCCAGGCCGGCACCACACCAGAGCCGGCCGGCCTCCCAGCCGGCCTAGGCCGGCCCCCAGGCCGGCACCCAACCAGAGCCAGCCGGCCTCCCAGCCGGCCCCCAGGCCGGCACCCCTCCAGACGACGCCGGCCTCCAGGCCGGCCCAGGCCGGCCACCAGGCCGGGCCCCCTCCAGACGCCGCCGGCCTCCAGGCCGGCCCAGGCCGGCCCCCAGGCCGGACCCCCACCTTTCAGCTCCTTTTGTACTAAGACTATAAATAGCTTTCCCCCTTTTCCATTTGAGGTAGAGATGAATGAACTTGAGAGTTGAGCGTTGCTCCTTCCCGTGATGGGCTCCTCCGCGGAGGATGATGTATCTCTTCTTGTAGCTACTCTCTCACTGCGGTGATTCTAGTAGACCAAGCCAATCTTTCCCTCAAGGATTCTATTGGATCGGTGGACCGGCCGGTAAGAGAAATCGGTTTCATTAAGCGTGTTGTTGACTTGGGTTTTGAGATCCGGAGGCTACTCCATTGGGGGTTTGTTGCCGGGTGATTCTCCCTCGTAGGCTTCGCGAGTTATCCCCCTTTTGCGTGTGTTCTTCACCGTGTTCATCGTGTTCTTCGTGTTCATCCACTTTTCCCCCTCAAATCCGTGAAGATCGGGCCAACCCCCCTACATCAGAGTTACCCATGTACTCATGATATAGTTATTCACCACGAGATCGAAGTAGTTACCCTACTCTCTCGGTAATAGTTACCCACCCTGTACCGATGGAGTTACCCACCAGATACTAATGGAGTTACCCATGTGGTTATCTACCATGAAATCGATATAGTTACCCTGCACTCTCGGTAATAGTTACCCACTATGTGCTGACTGAGTTACCCACCCAAACTGATGGAGTTACCCATGTGTTCATGAGACATTTATACACCATGAAATATATGGAGTTACATTACCCATTTTTTCGATGATACATTTACCATTCCAAAGTGGTAACTCACTTATAAAACCGGATGGTAACTTCAAAACTCAAAAAAACCAAAAATAACACCCAAAAGTGGGAAGCCAAAACTGATCATTCATAGGGTGGGTAACTTAGATACAACAGGTGGGGTAACTCACGTGTTATGAAGTGGGTAACTTTTAGGTCCGAAAAAAATGCATCGAAACATATCAATATGGGATCTAGTTTCGAAGCTCTCGTCGCGACTAGTCCAACGGTGAAAACGGATCCTAAATTGGATTAACGATTTGGGCTACACAAGTTTTAAATTTTCGGGATCTCACATTTAATGCCTATGACGTATGCACTTTAGGCACGGTTAGTTGTGCCATTTTCTTTTCCGTCCTGCATGCGTGCTCCGCGCGGATCATTTTATTGTATGCAACTATCATCAAGTAATCGGAACGTTCTACGGATTTGGTTAAACGTAGAACGTTCTGTTTGTAGCTGCGTCCTATTATTAATAGCCCTACAATCAGTACACATGCGAGAAGAACCATCTTTCTTTGGCACCAAAAGAATAGGAACAGCACATGGACTAAGAGACTCACGAACATAACCTTTGTCGAGTAGTTCTTGAATTTGTCGTTCAATCTCTTTCGTCTCCTCAGGGTTGGTACGGTAGGCTGCACGGTTTGGAAGCGAAGCACCCGGTATGAGATCAATTTGGTGCTCTATTCCTCGAATAGGTGGCAGCCCCGGTGGCATCTCCTTGGGAAAAACGTCCGCATACTCCTGCAAAATGTTAGCAACAGCGGGTGGCAAAGAGGAAGGCATATCCTCAAAAGAAAACAGGACCTCTTTGCATATGATTGCATAACAAACAGAAGTATTCACATCCAAGTCAGAAATATCAGATTTGGTAGCAAGTAAAGTTGGATGCTTCAAACGAATTTCATTAGGTAATTTGGAACCAGATTTAGTAGTATTCTTATGTGGCATCACTTCATTAGCAACAATCTGGTTTTCACTCTTTTGTTTCTCCTGATTTTTTGCTCTACTAGCTTTAGCAAGATCATCGTTCAAAATATGTTCAGGAGTCGTAGGTTTAAGACCAATTTTCTTTCCATCATGCATAAGAGTGTAATGATTAGTTCTACCATTATGCACAGATTCTTTATCATATTGCCATGGTCTACCAAGTAACAACGAACAAGCTTGCATGGGTACAACATCACAATCAACAAAATCAGAATATGTCCCGATAGAAAAATGCACACGTGTAGTTCGTGTTACCTTTAGTTGATGTAGGGCTAGGCCCGATCTTCACGGATTTGAGGGGGAAACGGGGATGAACACGAAGAACACGAGGGGAAACGAGGGAGATTCGTGGGCAAAACACAAGGATAACTAGCAAATCCTGCTAAGAACTCCACCCAACAACAAACCCTCAAAAAGGTAGCCTTTGGATCGAAGAATCAAAGCCAAACTTACTCTTGTTGAAACCGATTGCTCTTACCGGCCGGTCCACTGATCCAATAGAATCACCGCAGTGAAAGATTGGTTTGCACTACTAGAGACACCGCAGTGAAAGAGTAGCAACAACAAGATCTACCTCAACGAGGCACCCTAGCTACGAGGGAGGAGGAGCATAGCTCACACAAGTCTCAGATTCAGTCTAACCTCTGAAAGGGGAAAGTGAAAGCTATTTATAGTCTATTACAAAACGGGGCAGGGAGGTGGGGAACCGGCCTGGGGGCCGGCCTAGACCGGCCTGGAGGCCGGCTGGCACTGGTGGGGAACCGGCCTGGGGGCCGGCCTAGGCCGGCTGGGAGGCCGGCCGGCTCAGGTGGTTGACCGGCCTGGGGGCCGGCCTAGGCCGGCCTGGAGGCCGGCTGGGAGGCCGGCGCGGGGGCCGGCAGCGTCGGGGGGTGGCCCGGCCTGGGGGCCGGCCTGGGCCGGTATGGAGGCCGGCGGCCTCTGGAGGGAGCCCGGCCTGGGAACCGGCCTGGGCCGGTTGGGAGGCCGGCCGCCTCGGGTTGGAGCCCGGCCTTGGGGCCGGCCTAGGCCGGCTGGGAGGCCGGCCACCCTGTCTTCGCGTCTTTCCGCCTCTTCTTGCCCATCTTCTTGGATCTCCTCTTGTCCATCTTCTCCATCATGTTGGACCTTCTCTTGGTCATCTTCTTGACTCCGTTGAGGGTCATCATCCGGGTGGATCCTGAGTATGCACAAGGTACCGGCATGAAGTAGCAAACCATTCAAAGGAAGGTTGAGATCACACATCGAGAGGAGCGAGGTCACCTTATCATGAAGAGCCTTGACTCTTGATCTTGTCATTGGGCCACTTGGCATGGTGTCCATGGTGTTGTCCACATGTGGGGCTACATCATCCCCCCCCCCCCCTTCGGAAAGAGTCGTCTTCGACTCGTCACCCTCTTGAACGCTTGCATCTCCGTGGAAAGGGGATAGGTCGGTGACGTTGAACGTGTCATGCACCAAGTACTTTGAGGTTGGGATGTCGATCTTGTATGCGTTGTCGTTGATGCGCTTGAGCACTTTGAAAGGTCCGTCACCGCGAGGAGCAAGCTTGGATTTTCTTTCATCCAGAAAACGGTCCTTACGGAGGTGTAGCCACACAAGATCTCCTTCTTCGAATACCATGGGCTTCTTCAACTTGTTGATCTTGGTAGCTTGGCGCTTTGTGTGCTCCTCTAGAGTTGCTCGTGTTGACTCATGTAATGTCTTCATGTAGTCGGCTCTTTTGTCGACGTCCATGTCGGTGCGCTCGTGTAGAGGAAGTGGTAGGATGTCTAGGGCGGTGTTGGGGTTGAACCCATAGACAACCTCGAACGGGCTTCGCTTCGTCGCCCGGTGTGATGCACGGTTGTAGGCGAACTCGGCGTGTGGAATGCATTCTTCCCAACCATTGAGGTTTGGCTTGATTAATGCGCGAAGGAGAGTTGATAAGCTTCGATTCACCACCTCCGTTTGGCCATCGGTTTGTGGGTGGTAAGCGGTGGAGAAGAGGAGCTTGACTCCCAGCTTTGCCATCAATGCCTTCCAAAAGTAGCTTGTGAACTTGACATCTCGGTCCGAAACAATGGTCTTCGGCACTCCATGTAGATGAACAATTTCCCTAAAGAACAAAGTTGCAATGTGTGAAGCATCGTTGGTCTTATTGCAAGGAATAAAGTGTGCCATTTTAGAGAAGCGATCGACAACAACAAATATTGAATCTTTGCCATTTTTTGTTCGAGGTAATCCTAAGACGAAATCCATGTTAATGTCGGACCAAGGTGTGTGTGGTATTGGTAAAGGCATATAAAGACCATGAGAGTTCAATGTGGACTTAGCTTTGAGGCAAGTTGGGAAACAGCGCACCAAGCGCAACACATCACGCGTCATCCTTGGCCAAAAATAGTGTGTAGATAGCATGGCGAGAGTCTTGTCATGTCCAAAGTGTCCCATGAGGCCTCCACTATGTGATTCCTGTAGAAGTAACAAACGGAGCGAGGACTCGGGGATGCATAGTTTGTTAGCCTTAAACAAGAAACCCTTGTGGAAGTAGAAATCATCGCATCCTTTGTCAATTGTGCACTTGGTAAAGATAGGACCAAAGAAAGAATCGGAAGCATAGAGTTCTTTAAGGTCATCAAGACCCAAAACGTTGATTTCAAGTTGGGTGAGTAAGATCATCTTGCGGGAAAGAGCATCCGCAACTATATTGTCCTTGCCTTTTTTGTACTTCACCACATAGGGAAAAGATTCGATGAATTCAACCCATTTGGCATGCCTTTTCTTCAAATTGGCTTGGGTTTTCAAATATTTCAATGATTCGTGATCGGAATGGATAACAAACTCTTTGGGCCAAAGGTAGTGTTGCCACACTTCCAAAACACGGACTAAGGCATAGAGTTCCTTGTCGTATATTGGGTAGTTTAGGCGAGCACCATCAAGTTTTTCGCTATAATAGGCAACGGGACGGCCACATTGCATGAGGACGCCACCGATGCCAAGGCCACTAGCGTCATACTCAAGTTCAAAGGTTTTTGAGAAATCCGGTAAAGCAAGTAAAGGAGCTTCGGTCAATCTCTTCTTGAGTTCATTGAAAGCCGATTCTTGCGCATTGCCCCAAATGAAGGGTACATTCTTTTTGGTAAGCTCATTCAAGGGGCAAGCAATTGTGCTAAAATCTTTCACAAAGCGGCGGTAAAATCCAAACAAACCAAGGGCGCTACGAAGTTGACCAAGATTAGTTGGCGGTGGCCAATTTGTGATTGCCTCAATCTTAGAGGTGTCAACTTCGATCCCTTTGGAAGAAACTACATAACCCAAAAACACAAGCTTGTCGGTACAAAAGGTGCATTTCTTGAGGTTGGCAAAAAGCGAAGCATTACGAAGGGCCAACAAAACTTGCTTCACATGGTCGACATGTTCATGCAAAGACTTGCTATAAACAAGGATGTCATCAAAGTAGACAACCACAAACTTGCCAATGAAAGCGCGCAAGACGTGATTCATAAGACGCATAAATGTGGAAGGAGCATTGGAAAGACCAAAGGGCATGACAAGCCACTCATAAAGACCAAGTTTTGTTTTAAATGCGGTTTTCCATTCATCTCCATCATGCATACAGATTTGGTGATAACCACTTTTCAAATCAATTTTGGAGAAGATCGTGGCACCACTAAGCTCATCTAGCATGTCATCAAGTCGTGGGATAGGATGTCGATACCTCACCGTGATATTGTTGATGGGACGGCAATCCATGCACATTCGGAGTGTGTCGTCTTGCTTGGGGACGAGGATGACCGGAACGGCGCACGGACTCAAGCTTTCACGAACATGTCCCTTGGCGAGGAGTTCTTGAATTTGGCGCTCGATCTCCTTTGTCTCCTCGGGGTTGGTGCGGTATGGCGCTCTATTGGGTAGAGGGGCGCCGGGAATGAGGTCGATGCGATGCTCGATTCCACGGAGGGGAGGAAGTCCTTGAGGTAGCTCATCCGGAAAGACATCTTTGAATTCCTGCAAAATAGACAACATAGACGGAGGAACTTGGGTTAAGTCGTTAGTATCTTTGCCATCTCCTTTGCATAAGAGCACAAAGTGGAAAGTGGATGGGTTTGCTCTCACTTCTCTCATCTCACTTTTGGTGGCTAACAAGACTATGCCGGGACTCACTCTTTTCCCTTTCTCACTCATATTTGGTTTGTGGCTCTCACTCACGTGAATGTGGTTCGCTCTCTCACCACTCAACTCACTAGGGGATTGTTTTTCTTGCGCTCTTACAATTGTCTTCGCATTGTCGGCGATGATTTGGCTTGGAGTCATTGGGCGGAGCACTAGGATCTTATTGTTCCATTTGAAGCTATAGTAGTTGGTGCGCCCATCATGAGTAGCGGCCTTGTCAAACTGCCAAGGGCGGCCAAGAAGTAAGTGGCAAACCGACATTGGTACCTGATGAGGACATCCCTAGTACATTTGTTATTCCTCCTATTGATGATGATGTTGCTGTTCGAGAGAAACAAGATGAAGTGAGGATTGGTCCAATGACTAGATCAAGAACCAAACTAATAGAACAGCAGGTGAACTCACTCCTATTAAATTATGATGTTTGTTCTTATGAGAATTTTATACTACCTAAATCCCTGCATTTATGTATGATTCAGGTTATTGATAACACAAGCATTATTGGAGGCAAGGAGCATGAAGCCATGGAGCCAAGCCTGGGAGAACACAAGGAGAGAGTTGATCATGGCAGCACAAGCAAGAAGGAGAAGCCAGGAGCTGAATTGGTTGGAGATGGAAGCGCTGAGGACATGCCCTATGGTGCACCAGCCCACAATTAATTGTGCTGCGTTTTATATGTTATTGGGGGCACCAAGGACATGTCCTAGGTCCTCCCACACGTTTGGAATAAGGGCCTGTGTGCTCAAGTGGCCGAATCCCTCTATGGGTTGGTTTGTACCCCTTAGGTTGAGTCCAAACTTGAGTTGGTTCGAGTCCTAGTCAGGATAGGGGCTGGTGTTTGCGCAACCCTAGTTGTGGCCGCACCCCCCTCTCATATATACCTCTTCACCTGCGTGAGAGAGGTTTAGACTACCTTTACTCATAAACCCTAGAACTCCATTGTTGATTGCTGAAGCATTCATCTGGAATTGATATTCTGCAAGTTTTGCGTGTTATCTGCTATTCCACTGGGAATTAGTTGATACAGGACCACTAGTAGTCAGTGGCTGCTCGTGCAAGTGTGTGGATTTACGAATATCCAAGGGATTGGTTGCTGCTGCAATTGGCATCAGGAATTAGCCGGAGAGTTCGTGGAGAGACACAATTTATCCAATCCTTGTTATCGTGTGAGTTCATCGAGAAGATCGGGAAACCCCTTATCATCGAGAAGATCGGGAAACCCCTACCACATCACAATCCACCGTGTCCTCGTAAGAGCCAATCTTGAAGGATACTTGAACCATGTGTTGGATCTTCACGGTGCCGGAGTCACTAAGCCATTGCACATGGTAAGGATTGGGGTGCTGCTTGTACATCAAGTTGAGTTTCTCACATAGCTCCTTGCTTGCCAAGTTGTGACAACTCCCATCATCAATGATTACCTTGATTGATTTGCCGTTGATGCCGGCCTTGGTTTGGAACAATTTGCATCTTTGAGCGTCATCACCTTGGTTGATTGTAGTCAAGACTCGAGTGACAACTAAAGTGGGGTTGGGGTCACCATCACAATAGATGTAGTCATCGGCGTCATCCAAGCTTTGCATCGTGGCCACCTTGTTCAATGCATGGTACTCATCTTCACTCATAGACTCATAGTCTCCATTTTCATTGACGATCATCACCTTCTTGTTGGTGCACTCAAATGACTTGTGCCCTTGACCTCCACACTTGTAGCAAGTGATATATGACTTGGTGGCTTGGGGTGAGGGCGACGTCTTCTTGGAGGTTGTAGTGGTTTGTGGTGTAGGACTCTTGATATTGCCTTGAGCTTGGACTTGAGTGATGGGTTGTGTTGATGAAGAAGCTCTAGTGGTGAAGAAGGACTTGGCCTTGACATACTTGAGTTCTTCGGCGACTTGGCGCTCGGCCTTCATGGCTTGATGAAGTAGCTCAACAAGGTTCTCATAAGGTTGGAATTCCACTATCTTCTTGATGGGGTACGTGAGGCCGTTCAAGAAGCGTGCCATTGATTGTTCCTCGGACTCCACAATGTGTGCACGGGAGAGAGTGGACTCCATCTCCTTGTAGTACTCGTCGACCGTCTTGATACCTTGCTTGAGTTCTTGTAGCTTCTTGTACAAATCTCACGCATAATGATGTGGCACAAAGCGCTTGTGCATTTCCTTCTTCATGTCATTCCATGTGTCGATTGGGTCTTCAAAGGATGCTTGGAGTTGTTCCCACCATAGTTGCGCATAGCCTTCAAACTCGAGGGATGCGAGGTCAACTCGTTTGTCTTGCGGCACCTTGTAGACTCGAAATAGCTTGGAGACCTTGGATTCCCATGCCATGTAGTCCTCCGGGTCGTTGGTGCCATGGAACTTAGGAATGACGAGCTTGGGAGGATTGAAGCAGTTCTTGTGATCATCCTCATCATCATCATCATCATGGTGGCGATGCCTTGGGTGGTGGTGTGGAACATAATCCTCGTCATCTTCAATATCAACATGATTGTCGGCCAATGACACTCGGCGGGCTCGATGTGGAGGTAGATCATGATGATGATGTCGATTGTCCTCATGGCGGTGTGGGGGATCCAAGTTAACATTTGGAATTGGAATTTCTTGTCGATGGCGATCTTGATGTTAGTGATGGTGTACGATCGCTTGGGGGTGCGGCTCTTCTTGACGATGTTGGTCTTGGTTTTGTTGAGGATCCATGTTCGCTTGTTGATGAGGCATCTCGTGGTGATGGCGGCCGTTTTGTGGACCTTGACCAACGTCGCTTGGAGCTTTGCTTCTTGCGTCGGAACGGTGTGAAGACCTTGAGCTTGGTCTTGAAGAGTGCCGGTGTCGTCTTTTAAGAAGCAGCCCCTCGATACGAATGGAACGCTCATCGCTCACGCGTTGGGCGTCTTGTAGTTGAGCGAAACGCTCAGCATTTTCACGTTGCACGGCATGATGACGCTCCTCATAGCGGCGTTAGTTGTCGTCGATGTACCTCCTAAGGGACTCCGCTTGTTTGCCGAAGTCGGCGTCTTGTTCTTCCCTAGCCATGATAAGCAAACACAAGTGATATGTGGAATATGTGGTGGCTAATAACCGCTCTTACATTGGTTGATAGTATTGGACCAATGGGCTTGCCTTCCGAGACAAAAGTGTCACAAGAGTAAGAGTTGGTTGATTAGTGATCCAAAAGCGACTCACACACACACTTATGAGGAGCTTAGGTATGGTAAAGTGGCAAGAAATCGAAACGAAACCAACGAAAAGGCTATTGCAACAAGTGGAGGATAACCACAAGGATCAAGAAACAAAAGAGACTAACCACACAATCCGAGAAACAAAGGAGACTCACACGTGGAGACAAACGTGGATGGTGCAACTATAGGGAGGAGCAACTTTGACCTAACGAAGACTATGCTCGTGCCGCACCACCTCTCGAAGGACAACTAGCTCAAGTGTACCCATTTCTCTATTGGTTATTGGAGCTTGAGGATGACTAGGATCACGGCTCGGCTTTTCTCTTTTTTTTCTTTTTTTTTTTGCTTTATGCTTTTGCCCGAGCCGAGTCCGCTACAACTAGATGCTCACAAGATTATGATATGGTCACTTGGTGTCACACTAGTGCAATGCTCACACTATGAAGAGCTAGCTCCTAAGAAAAAGTTTCGCGAAATGGAAAGGGATGTGTCGGAAGCTATACCTTTGATGCCGTCGAGGTAGCGATGAAGCGACACGAAGATGAAGTCGGTGAATAGTCGTGCGGCGGTAGCACCGGCCGAACGGGCGGTAGGACCGATTGCGGGCGGTAGTACCGGCCGTTCGGACGGTAGTACCGCCGGCGACGAATTGCGCGGCACGCTTGGACTTGGAGCGGAAAAGGCCTCCGGAAAACACCAACGGAAAGTGAGGAAAAGGTCTTAAGCACGAGATCCGTGGATCAAAACCACAAATCGCTCACCAAATCGAAAGATCGAACGAAATCCATATGGGCTATTTTTTTTTTGAATTTTCGAAATTGGATGGGAAAGAAAAATTTTGGTGGAAAAATGGCTAATAAAAGGTGGAAACGCGATCCAAATCCGTGGAAACCCTTGCTCTTGATACCAAATGATGTAGGGCTAGGCCCGATCTTCACGGATTTGAGGGAAAAAGGGGATGAACACGAAGAACACGGAGGGCAAACGAGGGGGATTCGTGGTAAACAAGGAGGGTAAATAGCAAATCCTGCTGAGAACTCCACCCAACAACAAACCCTCAAAAAGGTAGCCTTTGGATCGAAGAATCAAAGCCAAACTTACTCTTGTTGAAACCGATTGCTCTTACCGGCCGGTCCACCGATCCAATAGAATCACCGCAGTGAAAGATTGGTTTGCACTACTAGAGACACCGTAGTGAAAGAGTAGCAACAACAAGATCTACCTCAACGAGGCACCCTAGCTACGAGGGAGGAGGAGCATAGCTCACACAAGTCTCAAATTCAGTCTAACCTCTGAAAGGGGAAAGTGGAAAGCTATTTATAGTCTATTACAAAACGGGGCAGGGAGGTGGGGAACCGGCCTGGGGGCCGGCCTAGGCCGGCCTGGAGGCCGGCTGGCACTGGTGGGGGACCGGCCTGGGGGCCGGCCTAGGCCGGCTGGGAGGCCGGCCGGCTCAGGTGGTTGACCGGCCTGGAGGCCGGCTGGGAGGCCGGCACGGGGGCCGGCAGCATCGGGGGTGGTCCGGCCTGGGGGCCGGCCTGGGCCGGTATGGAGGCCGGCGGCCTCTGGAGGGAGCCCGGCCTGGGAACCGGCCTGGGCCGGTTGGGAGGCCGACCACCTCGGGTTGGAGCCCGGCCTTGGGGCCGGCCTAGGCCGGCTGGGAGGCCGACCACCCTGTCTTCGCGTCTTTCCGCCTCTTCTTGCCCATCTTCTTGGATCTCCTCTTGTCCATCTTCTCCATCATCTTGGACCTTCTCTTGGTCATCTTCTTGACTCCGTTGAGGGTCATCATCCGGGTGGATCCTGAGTATGCACAAGGTACCGGCATGAAGTAGCAAACCAATCAAAGGAAGGTTGAGATCACACATCGAGAGGAGCGAGGTCACCTTATCATGAAGGGCCTTGACTCTTGATCTTGTCATTGGGCCACTTGGCATGGTGTCCATGGTGTTGTCCACATGTGGGGCTACTGATAAGGGGTGGCCCGATCTTCTCAGCAAGCTGCGGTGGTGACGATGATGATGGATAGATAACTTGTATGTCGCCGATGAACTCTCCTCGCTTGATCCCTGATGCCAATGCAGCAGCTCTCAACCCTTTGGATATTCACAACGTCACACACTTGCGCACGTAGCCGTCGACCACGAAACGGTATAATTGCAATTCACTAATTCCCAATGGAACAGCGGATCACACTTAACTTGCAGTATATGATCTCCAGATCGAAACGAATTGGAGACGAGGATTCAAGATGAATGCTTACAGCAGTCTCATGAACTAGGGTTTATCTTAATGTGGTCTAAACTCATCTATGGCGGCTAGACTAGTATATAAAGGGGGAGGGGCGTACTGTAGCTACAGTACCGACCCGGTGCAACCGACTTGGTGCAACCCTAAACCGGTTCGACTCAAACGATACAAACTGACCCAAAGTGTTGGGTTCAGCCTTAAGGCACGCAGGCCTGATTTGGCGCCTGCCCATGTGTGGCGTGGTGGCCTCCCTGGCCCTTGGACGCTGCCTCCCTCTCCTCCCTCGCATCCTCTTCATCTTGTGTACTCCACGCCTTGATCCTCTTGCTCCAAGTGCTGCAGCTCCTCGCTCCCTCGTGCTACGCCTTCTTCTTCAACAAACCTGAGTATGCACACAAACAAAGACTTAGGCAGTAAACAATTCTCATTAATGAAATATTCAGATTCTATTAGGAGTGAATTCACCTGTTGTTCTAATAGCTTTGCACGAGCTCTTGTAATAGGTCCAATTCTGATTTCATCATTGAACTTCTTTGCAGCAGCTTGGTGATCATCATCATGTAGGCAAAGAAAGAGCATCCACCAAACCCTTGCTAACAATATTGGTGTAGCTACCACCATCAATAATCAGCTTGCAAGTGGTGTCCTTGACGGTGCATTGGGTCTGAAAAATATTCCAGCGCTGCCCTTGTCCTTCTATGCGATCTTCCGGTACACGTTGCACCATCAGATTTTTCAAATTAGCAGCAAGTGCGTACCCATCGACATCCACCTTGTCATTGTCCTCAGATTTCTCAGTAGATTACTCATCAATTTTCTCGTCATCACTAGCAGAAACATAGCCATCTTGTGTGAGCAACACCCTTTTTCTATTAGGGCATTCATGCCTCATATGCCCTCGGCCGCCACAAGTGAAACACTCCACATTAGCGATAGACTGAGTAGACGCAGTCTTGGAGACTCCAGATTTTGGCGCCTCAAGTGAAATATTATTGGAGCGTGTAGAAGGTGCCGGCTTAGCACTAGGACCAGCAGCCTCGGTATTGGAACGACGCCATGAATTTGCAGGGGCTGTAGCTTGGCGGCGTTTGAGTTGTTGCTCTGCACGCTGAGCTTGGTGCACAAGATCCTCAATACTATAATAGAGTACCATCTCAACACGATCTTGCACCTCAATGTTCAGCCCATGAAAGAAACGAGACATCGTGGCCTCAGAGTCCTCCGTTGTTTCTGTACGTATCATCAACAACTCCATCTCCTTATAATACTCATCAACAGATTTATTACCTTGAGTGTGCCGCTGCAATTTGTTGTGCATATCCCTCTTGAAGTGCTCAGAACAAAACGACGACGCATGAGTTCTTTCATACCAGTCCACGTCATTGGGCGCGTGCGCATATGCAGAATTTGAGTCCACCAAATCAGTACATAACCGGTGAATTCAACTGCAGCAAGTTGGAGCCTCTTCTCCTCAGTGTAACGGTGGGTAGCAAATATTTGATCCATACGCATCTCCCACTCCAAATAATCCTCAGGTCCGCGGTCACCGGAGAAAGGAGGGATGGACAATTTGATATGTCCAAGACCACCATCATCAACGGGAATATGAACAGCTTGACCAACATGATCACGAGCATGTGGCTGAAGATGACCAGCACCTACAGGACGAGCATCAAACGGGCAGTGTGGTGGTGCATAATCAGCGTCATCCTCAAGTTCTCCAACATCATTGCCTTCTCGATGATCATAATTGACAGTAGGGCGGCGTGGTATCACATCGCGATGTGGTGCAGCAGGAGGTGGCTACACAGCTGCACGGGCAGGAGCATCACCCAATGCATCAATCCGGACAGCTAACCGTGTAATTTGCGCCGACAACGCCGCATGACTCCGACGAATATAGTCACACGTGTTATCGAATCCAGCCCAAACATTAGGAGCCAAATCTTCAGCAAAAACAGGTGCGACCAGCTCCTCTTGTTGGTCCCCATGAACCTCTGAATTCTCTCCATCAATCGAATTCACCATCTTGTGCAAACAGCAAAAAAAACTTGCAGTATTCCGAAATAGCTGATTGAATCTGTGTCGCGGCAGGAAAACTGACCGAATCTGTGTCACGGCAGGAAAACTGACCGATTCCGTGTCGCGGCATGACTCCTAGTGCAAATCGGACTCGCGGCAGAGTTTTTGGCAGAAATTGATGTCGCGGCATGGAAAAAAACAATCAAAACCTTGTCACGGCATGAAGCTGGACTGCGTTGCGCCGATCCGATCTCCTCTTCTTTCTTCCGTGCTTTCTCTACTCCGATCGTGGCAAGTGCGGAAAAGAAGTAGGACTCCTTCTTCTTCTCGAACTCAACAAAGCAATCACCGGTGTCTTGGCGTAGCGCCTCCGGCAGCAAACAATATCTTCAGCAGAAAAATCACCGTGAGAAACCCGACGAATCTGATACCAAGATGATACGGATCAACGTGATCCAATATGTTTTTAGGCCCAATCTTTCACAGCGATCGAACAACCAGCAAGATAACAACCAAAAGAATTCAGTTTGAGATAGATCAAATCGAACCCTCTTCAATTTCCCACGTTTGAATTGATTAGAATCAACTCCCACGCATGGTACAAAATCAGATCTTGAAGATCAGCAAGCAAACACAAGCATATGCGCCCAAACATGGGACTTTTCTGGTGTAACCTTTATCTCGAAAATTCAACCTCCTCAAACCCTAGCCGTCGGCTCCTTTATATAGGAGGCCAACACCTACTCGGTTGGACAAGCCCAAACCGAACCTAACATGACTCCAAACCTAGTTGGACTCTAAGCATAGAAAACCAGCATGCAGGCCCAATTTAACACAACCTTAGACAAATTACATGCGTTTTAATAGCCTGTCCTAGAGTGTCAACCGACCATCACAATGCCCAACACGATGGCCTCATCAAGTTTGGAGACCTTGGATTCCAATGCGATGTAGTCCCCCGGGTCGTTGGTGCCATTGAACTTTGGAATGACGAGCTTGGGAGGGTTGAAGCGTGGCTTGCGCTCTTCATCATCATCATCATGGTGGCGATGGCGGTCTCGGTGGAATGCCTTGGTTGGTGGCGTGGAACATAATCCTTATCGTCTTCAAGATCAAGATGATTGTCGGCCAATGGCACTCGTTTGGCTCGATGTGGAGGTAGGTCATGATGATGATGTCGATTATCCTCATGGCGGTGTGGGGGATCCAAGTTAGCATTTGGGATTGGTATTACTTGACGATGGTGATCTTGATAGTGTTGGGGGTCTAAGTTTGCTTGAGGGTGAGGCGCTTCTTGACGATGTTGCTCTTGGCGTTGTTGAGGATCCAAGTTCGCATGTTGATGAGGTACCTCTTGATGATGGCGCTCGTGGCGATGGCGATGTTGATGTAGCCCCACATGTGGACAACACCATGGCCAACACGCCTACGGGCCCGATATCAAGATCAAGAGCAAAGACTATGCAAGATAAGGTGAACTCACTCCTATCCTCGAATCAATTATATTTCTCCATGGATGGCTTGCTACCCTCAAGTGGATACCTCGTGCATACTCAGGATCCACCTTGGTGACAACCTACAATGGAGTAGAGAAGATGAGCAAGAGAAGGTCCAAGATGATGGAGAAGATGACCAAGAGGAGATCCCAAAAGATGGTCAAGGAGAGGAAGAAGGAGGCGGAGCCGGGCTGGCCGGCCTCCAGCCCGGCCTAGGCCGGCCCCCAGGCCGGCCACCCACCAGAGCCAGCCGGCCTCCCAGCCGGCCACCCACCTGAGCCCGCCGGCCTCCCAGCCGGCCTAGGCCGGCCCCTAGGCCGGTCACCCACCTGAGCCAGCCGGCCCTCCAGCCGGCCTCCCAGCCGGCCACCCACCTGAGCCCGCCGGCCTCCTAGCCGGCCTAGGCCGGCCCCCAGGCCGGCCACCCACCTGAGCCAGCCGGCCCTCCAGACGGCCTAGGCCGGCCCCCAGGCCGGACCCTCCCCCCCCCCCCCCCCCCCCCCCCCCCCCCGCGCCAGCCGGCCCCCAGGCCGGACACCCGCGGTTTCTGCCCCGTTTTGTACTAGACTATAAATAGCACTCCCCTTTCCCATTCAAGGATAGACTAAAATTGAGACATGAGAGCCATGCTCCCCATCCCTCTTTGCTATGGTTCCTCTTGAGGATGGATCTTGTTGTTGCCACTCTTTCACTGAGGTGTCTCTAGTAGTGCAAACCGATCTTTCACTGCGGTGATTCTATTGGATCGGTGGACCGGCCGGTAAGAGCAATCGGTTTTATTAAGAGTAAGATTGGCTTTGATTCTTCGATCCAAAGGCTTCTCTTGTGAGTGTTGTTGTTGGGTAGATATCTCTGCAGGTTTTGCACCATTTCCCCTCGTGTTCATCCGTGTTCTTCGTGTTCATCCCCTTTTCCCCCTGAAATCCGTTGAAGATCGGGCCAACCCCTACATCATATGTGATGTAGCCCCACATATGGACAACACCATGGCCAACACACCAAATGGCCCAATGACAAGGTCAAGAGTCAAGGCTCTCCATGAAAGGTGACCTCGCTCCTCTCGATGTGTGATCTCGACATCCCTTTGAATGGTTTGCTACTTCATGCCAGTACCTTGTGCATACTCAGGATCCAGCTTGATGACGACCTACAATGGAGAAGAAAAGATGAGCAAGAGGAGGTCCAAGATGATGGAGAAGATGACCAAGAGAAGGCCCGAGAAGATGGTGAAGGAGAAAGATGAAGAAGGAGGGAAGCAGACTGGCCGGCCCCCAGCCGGCCTAGGCCGGCTCCCATTGCCGGCCGCATGCCAGAGGCAGCTGGCCTCCAGCCTGGCCAGGGCCGGCTCCAGGCCGGCCTCCAGCCCGGCCTGGGCCGGCCCCCAGATCGTCCACCCACCTGAGCCAGCCGGCCCCCAGACCGGTCACCCACCTGATCCAGCGGGCACCGCATCCGGCCTAGACTGGCCCCAGGCCCGACCCCCCCCCCAGCACCAGCCGGCCTCCCAGCCAGCCTAGGCCGGCCCTCAGGCCGGATGATGTAGCCCCACATGTGGACCACTCCATGGACACCATGCCGATTGGCCCAATGACAAGATCAAGAGTCAAAGCTCTTCATGAAAGGTGGA